>CM051500.1:25877576-25891798 GCA_028031935.1 Paedocypris micromegethes
CACACACACACACACACACACCCCCAAGAGAGTGGCTTCATCAGCCTAGAAAGTAGTGGAGGCCAGACGTTATATTTGAGATTCTTTTTTCTTTGTGCACAAAATGTATTACCGTAGTTACACAAATATAAACACCCCATTTTTTTTTTTCAAATTTTCAAAATCTTGGGGGGTGCTTATAATCGCCAATTTCAAATATGCGCGTAAATATAAGCACCCATTGTCAGCAACAATCACAAAAAAACAGAAACACCGCTTAGCTTAGCACAACCGGCCACAAACAAGTCCAATGTGTCATCGCAGAAAGAGTCAAAACAGTCGAAACAGTTGAAAACGAAAGACACCAGCAAGTAGTTTAGAAAAAATCCAAGGATCAGACACAATCAAAACGCTAAGTTGCTGCACAGAGATACTAATTCTTCGCTATGGAAAGCTTGAAACAGGCCAGAGCTTGAAACAATTGCTCTGCGTGTGTGTGGAGTCTGACTGGAGAGCAAAGGATCATGGGAAATTAAGTCCTGATCACTAGAATCGACTTTTGGTCATCTATTATTCAAGTAAAACAAAATAAAAATGATACGACTCACAAGTTAGCTAGTTAAATAATGAAAAAAAAAATTATAAGGGAATAGTAACCTATTTGAACCAGAAACGTTAATAAAAACATTTACAATTTTAATTTTGTACCTGAAAAATCAGGGGGGTGCTGACATTTGTGTAAATACGGTTTTTAAAAAAAACTGAGCTGAGCACCGAAGAGAATGGTGTCTTCACAAAGACTCGGAAGTGACAATGGTGGCAGCGTTGAGTGTGTGTGGTGTGTGTTGTTGTAGGCCTCACTCAGCCTACACTTTTAGCGACTTTATGTTGGCCTCGAACTAAGTAAAGCGACTAGAACTTGAACTCACCCTCTGCTCGTCGAGTTTCAGCAGCTGCTCCGGCACTTTGGGCGAGTTGATGGCGAGTCGAAGGCACTGGATGTTCAGCTCGGGCATCACATACTCCAGAACCTCCTTCAGCGGGAGTCCGCGGGCTGTGCCGTGCCTCGCCGTGGACGGAACCGCGTCCTCCAAAATCGCCCCGCGCAGCGTCGTGAGCTAACCCGACCAGAACAAACCACAATACTGAGACACCAAACACGCTCTAGATGATTCAATGATGATATACGAGGTCTTTTGTTATTATCGTACACACACGTGTATGATTGAATTAAAATGTTGTCAAATGTACCTGACTGGTCCTGAAGGTGATGCGGTAGTTATACTGAACATCATCCAACTTCTCCCTCCTCACACTGACCGCCACTGGACCCAAGTTCTCATCAAGGCCTAGGTAGTTCTGGTGCTCTACAGAGAGAGAGAGAGAGAGAGAGAGAGAGAGAGAGAGAGAGAGAGAGAGAGAGAGAGAGAGAGAATAATTATTTTTGAGCAAACAATTGCTGGCTTTCAGCCAAACAAAATGCAAATTGTAAAACACTAAATAGATGAGCTTGGAATGTTGGCGAAGCTTCCTGCGCTGGTGCTTTGACCTTATGGATTTTCTCATGTCATTTATAAAACATAATCTCAGAATCACAGTGGTGCGATCGACTGGAGATTAAAATAGACCGGATTTATCCTCTTTCTCCGCAACCAAAGTCCCTTCCGAGACAAACACACATTTACACGTGTTAAGTCCTGACACACACACACACACACTGATGTTAAAGCGAAACAAAGACTGAAAAATAACATTCGCTCTTGGAGCAACTTGACGTGATGGAGAGACGGATCGTCCTTCATTATCGTTTCAGGTTAGCTAAAGCACATTTTTGTAAACTCTGTAAACACATTTCTGTTTCTGTAAACTCATATTCTCACACCAGTAAGTGCAAATTCAGCTTTCTACTGCCGGGTCAAATCAGGCATTACTCTCCCAACCTTTCATTTTCCCGGAAAAAAACAACTAAAAACTTTTTCTGAGAAACTCAAATGGCATTCTCGGACTATAGGTGTTACGTTCGGGCATAAAACAACATAAAAAAAATTGAAAACGTACATAAAAACGCGGCTCAACACAATGGTGGGCAACAATAAACAGGCATGGAAAAAAAACGTATATTTCGTGAGCAGATGGGAAGACCGGTGAAACTGATAACGCGCAAAATGACAAAACACAGGAAGGAGAACAGAGGATCTTGGGTTTTGTATCCATGGCAACGTAGCAATGTGAAGAAATAAAAACAACTACATTAAAAAACGACATTAAAAACAATAATGAATGAATTAATGAATAAATAAATAAATAAAAGAATCAATCAATCAAAGGTCTCATCCACACCACAAGCTATTACCGTTGACCACATGTTAATCCAAAACGCCGATTATTCTGACTTTAAAAGAACCAGAGCAACACAACTACATCAGTCTAGACATATTCAATTATCTGGACCAATGTCATCAAAAGGACCAAACGTAGGAGAGAAAAGAAGCCTCGAAATATGTACAGATAGAGTATGTAAAGTCACCAATCAATTTCCAAAATTGCAACTCTTATGCTTAGAAATGCTTAGAAATAATCCTATTTACTCTTTATGTTGAATAATAATAATAATAATAATAATAATAATAATAATAATATAATATAATAATGATGAGTATTTGTAGGCCGCTTTTCACAGTTTTAACTCTCTCACGTGTTTAAACCACTGGCGAATCAGAGCAACTCTGACTTTCAGAGCTGATGTCCATCGTTCTTCTACTGCAATGGTCACTAACTAGGGGACAGCGCTCTGGATCCGGACCCAGAGGTTCTCCCATATGAACCCGGAACTATAAAATCTTGGTTTTAAATCTTACCCAATCCTTAAATGTAGGCGGAGTCGAGAACACATTAGCCAGTTGATTGCGATTTAAGCAATCCCACGTGACTTCACTTAGCAAATCGATTCTTTGGATCACTGGCGGTTAATTTTGTCACTGAGCATCATCAAATGAATGTTCAAGGTTGAAAAAGAATTAGCAGTTATTAAAAGTTATTGAAAACAAAGAGACAGAGAGATGGATGGGTGAGATAAAGGCGATAGAGCAATTATTAAAAGGTCACTGTGTCACGGATCACAACGCGTGAAGTCATGAACATTTCTTTTGACTCACTCCTGGACTCTTATTTTGAATCCCGCCACGTCGCCGCCATCTTGGCCCGTTCCGCGTTATGTATTGTGAACAGGTGTTCTGTGTTTGGTAATTATCGGCTCATCATCCAATGTATTTAAGTTTGATTCTCACCGCGATTTGGGGCCAGATCGTCTGTGCTTCTTCCCAGCCCTTCCAGCCATTTTCTTGCCAAGTCTAGGTTTGTTGTTTTCTCGCCAAGTCTCGTCTCGTGCCTAATCCCGTTCTTGATCCCTGTTCTCGTTTATTGACCACTGCTCTGCCTACCGATTTGGATCTTGTTTTGGATTTCTTGTTGACGACCATTTGCCTGCTGACCCTGATTAAAGCCTTGTGGACTTATACATGCTGTGTCATCTCCATCCTGTGCATGTGGGTCCTACACACCTCCGATCCCTGACACACTGTCCATAAAGAGAAAAATGGACACCGAAAATAGTTTTTAGAATAACGAATATGAGCCTCTAAAACTGTTCAGTTTTTGGGATATGTTCTGATTATTGTTTTATAACCTGTTTATAGCTTTTCAGTCGAGGTGTCAAGGGAGAAGTTTATTTTAATGCATTTTCTTCCTTTATCTTTTCTTTTTAAGGGTGCTTTCACATATAGCTCGTTTTAAGCGAACCGAACCCAGATCGTTTAAAGTTAGCCAGAAAGAGAACCAGCGGAAAGTGATCCCAGTCCGCTTGCTGTTCACAACCTAGTGGACTCAGAAGAGAACCCAGTTCTGTTTTCGGTCCTCTTCAGCAGTGAAGAGATCCCAGACCCTTTCTTGTTCACACATGAATCTGTTCATTCCGCGATCTATGTATTTTGCCCCTTTGTTGTACGTTGCTTAATGTGGTTCCGTTAATACACATTTTCTTCATTTTTTGTGAGATCAAAAGAAAATCTTTAATTTATTAGGAATAAAAACGTTTTTTTTATAAAAGCCCTTTTTGATTGGAACGTTTTTTATGGGTTGAGAAGAGTATGGGTTGAAAAATCCTTTGTTTTTCCATTTTTCGCTTGCAATTACGTTTGTTTTATTTTTCCTTGGTTTTCTGGCACTAATCTGATTCCATAGTTTTCTTCCGGTATTACGGTGACGTGACGGATTTGCGGGTAACCGAAACCTTCGAAGTGGACCGAGATCTCTTCGCTTTCACATATCACAAAGTAATCGAACCGCAAACGGTCCCGCAAACAAACCGCACTCAGACCACCTCCGGAGGTGGACCAGGGACGGATCGCATTCGGGACCGTTTAGGGGGGTCTGAGATCACTTGGTGTGTTCACATATACGCCCCGAACCGCTCCGAGATCGTTTGAAAGGGTTAAACGAGCTAGGTGTGAAAGCACCCTGAGGGTTAAGCACTTTGTGTGAACATTTCTATTTATGCTTGTTTTTAAAAGTAGTCCATCTTTTGTCACAAGTTAGATAACGGTGTAATTATATGCTCAGTTCCATGTAATTTAGATACAGGTCTATATGTATTGGGACATTGACACAATTCCAACATTTCAGACTCTCTATACCACAGCAGATCTGAAATGAAACGAACAAAATGCTTAAACTACACAACCTCAGCTTTAATTTGATTGGGATAACACCGAAATTGAGTGAAGGAATTACAACAGTTTGCGTACGAGTTCCTGAGTTTGCATGTTCTTTTCCCACTTCTCGAACTAAATTTGAAGGACTCAGACAAGACAAACAGACAGACAGACTGATAGAGAGACAGACATAATGAGATAGGGTTAGAGTTAGGGTTAGGGTTATGGACAGACAGTTAATCAGACAGACAATCAGGCACACAGATAAATAATCAGAGAGACAAAGACAGACAGACATACAATCAGACAGACAGACAGACAAAAAATCAGGCAGACAGACAGACAGACGGTCAGGCAGCCAATCAGACAGACAGATAATCAGACAGAAAAATAATCAGAGAGACAAAAAAAGACAAACAGACAGACATACAATTGGGTAGTCAGACAGACAGACATACAGACAAACAATCAGAGAGACGAAGACAGACAGAAAGACAGACAGAAAATTAGGCAGGCAAAAAATAAGACAGACAGATAATCAGACAGATAGACAGACAGAAAATTAGGCAGGCAGAAAATCGGCAAATAAACAGAAAAATAATTGATTTCGGTTTTTTAATTTTACACTTGTTTTGGATCAATGTAGCGACGGGAATTCTGACAATTTACGCACTTGGAAAATGTGACTGCAAACAGACAGTCACACAATAGACAGACAGCATCTGCAGCGCTTTATTATCAGATCTTTAGTCAACGTAATTTCCCCACAAACCGCATTCAGCTCATGTACCAACCAACCAACGCTAGCCAAACTATCCTCTGAAAAGCGCTTGGCTAAGCATTTGACACAATGCGCTAATTCTGTTCACACACTGCGCTGGTGTCGAAACACAATGCTAATCTGACTAGCGCTAATTGAAAATTCCAACTCCACCTCGCGATACTTAATGAGCTCGTCTGCTTGATGAGAGACACAATACAGCCGGCGACTATCTGCCTCCCCATCAATGTCGCGGCTAACGCTATTTACCGAGCATAATTGGCTAATGGTTGTAAAGCTTGAAGCGACATGGCAGACACGGTGAATACGCGGAACAGCTGTTTGGGAAACACTATCCGTGCAGATGTGCAAACCAGACACCTTCTCTAAACACAGCGAGTGTCGCGTACGTGCTGCTTTCCCGGGGAACAGCTGCGTCTCACGTCGCAAATTACTGGGAAAAATCTCACACCTTCTTCACGGACACACCTGCTTCCATCATTTACCCTGGTGCAACCTCGAAACAGCCATTCAAGAGGTTAAAAGATGTCCACATAAAAGCAAAAACCTCACTTAACTAGCCATTTTCTGAAAGGCCTGTGCTATTTCTGGGTCATGGGGAGCTTGAGCCAATCACATCAACTTTGGACCAAGATTGGTGGCCAATCAGAGGGCAGGACACACCCATTCACACTCTCACTCACACCTATAGACAATTTTCTAGACGTAATTGTTTTTGGACTGTAGGATGAAACCGGAGACCCAGAGGATACCCACGTAAACACAGAGAGAGCTTGCAAACATCATCCCGATCAAACCTCGAAACTGAGGCAATAAAGTGCCACCAACTACACTAAATCCCACTTAATCAAGTTCAAGTTCCGAGCATTTGTAATGCGATTTTCACGGTTTTGTCTGTCTCAAAACCAAATCTCCATATTTGGAACACAACTCTACAAACATAAATGTCAAAAATGTAAAATCTTCATTGTTAATGTTCAATCAGGATAGAATGGGGTTTTAAACTAAAAAATTTTGAACATTAAGTACATCTCACAAATTTAATTGGCATTAAAAGTCACCACAACAACCTTTGAAATTCCGGCAAGTTACTAAAACAATGCAAAATGATGCAACTAAACAAAATCAGATTTACTTGCAGTTCCAAAAATGTTCAATCACAAATTGACAATGAAATGATTTCAAAACATGAACCGACCAATCACGTGGAACGTGAGGTCACTAGAGACCAAACCAGGTCAGAAACACGCTGAAGGTTTACCTTTTCCATAGAAGTATTTATGGTAGTAATACGCTCCCAGGTCAATGTGCTCAATGATGTACCGCTTGACCTTTTCCCGGTGGATGGGCTGGTTTTCCCGTGGCACCTCGAGCACAGACACGCCAGCATTGGTACAGTGAGAGCTTAAAGACGACTCAAAAGAACAGTTTTCACCTCCACTGCTACAGGTGGCACTGTTGGCCCTGGAGAGTGAGATCCTGCGTTCACCTTCACCGCCAATCTCATTCCGAAAATGTGGGCAACTCAACACAAGACCATTGCTTTTGCCGTCCCCCTCATCAGAATCCAAGTTCCCTTTGGGATTCAAGTCTTCGCGGCTTCCGACAAGGGACTCGAACATGAACACTGACCCGGGAGCGTTTCTTCCGGCCGGTCCTGGTCCGGGCACTGGACATTGAGAAGCCGCCGAGGCTCCAGTGGTGGTGTTTTTCCTCAGGCAGAGATCGGCTCGGCTCGCCACCGCGTCACTGATGTTGAAGAGGACGCTCTGTACGTCGTAGTGAGCAAAGCACTTTTGGAAGCTGAGCGGTCTGCGGTCGTCCTGCTCGGTGGAGAGTTTGAAAGCATCGGTCTCACTCTTAATAGTCCGTAATCTCCGGAATAGCGACGTCTCGGAGGAGTCGGATTTGAAGCGCCGCATGAAAGAATTGTCTCGGTCTTGACTGCAGAGGTACGCGCCGTCCACGTAGTCATAGCTGGAGAACCGTACAATGTCTCCGCGAGCTATCTGTGTGGCGGTTTGTAAGCTCGGCGAGAGGGTTTTATTTTGCCGGTGATACCCCGACATCCCGATTGATGGATTGTTACGATGGTTTAGTGAGTCAAACCTGTATCCGCGCAACATGGAAAACAAGCCATCTCTACCAAGACCTTGGCGGTCAATGGAAGACGTGCTGCCGTACTCCCGATGAAGCGAAGCGCCGGTGTTGGGATTGACTGCGTTCTGATCCATTATATCCTCTGCGTCAATGTCGCTGATCGTGACGTCACTGTTACTCCGCTGTCGAAACGAAAGCCCTTTAACGGGGGAATGGCTGAGAATCTCTTCCAATGAGTGCTTGGTATCCAAAAATTGCGAATCCAAGGCAAATCTTGTCGGTAAATCATCAACCTCTGGGCTTCGATCTCGTCCATTTTGAGGAGCCCCAACAAGGGTCTCGTATTTGGGGCCCCAGCCATCACTTTTCGGGGGCCAGTCTGTTGATCTCGATTGGACCCCCATTTTTGGCATAGTTGGCGCACCATTAAATTTACTTGTCCATTCCAGTTTGCCTTGCGAGTTGGAGGGATGTCCGACACTCCCGTTTGCTGTCTTTATTGACTGCATGATCCTAGCAGCCTTGAGGCCTCTGAAGACTGGCTCTTAGTGTGTTACATTGTCAAAGGTCAAATCAGTTTCGACCAGCTTCAAGCAGAAAGTCTCTTACGGAGCTCGGTGGTCCTCACAAAAAGTGCATTGTTCTTCAAGAGACGATTAATGGAAAGCAGACAGCGTTGGACTTGTCGCAAAAAGTTGAGGCCACTACGGCCAGAGGGGTCAGTTGAGACGTCTCTACTTTCACCAAGCTTGGCTAATTCAGGATGACAGCTGGAGGAACGATCTGTTGAAAGCTGTGGGAAAAAAACAAAGAGACCGTGAATAAGTAAAGTGAAGATCTTTCTTTAAATCAATTCATACACTAAACTTTCGTATGATCAATGATGCCTAGTAAATGTTGGTTGGTTGGTTTCAGGCTACAGACCGCAAAAAACCCTGACAACATGTCCATGTCATGCAAACAATTATAATAGACAAACATCATTTATTAAAAAATTATGACTTGTCCATAAGACTGTCCATCAGAATCTATCCATTTAGTACTCACACAATTTAATTTGGTATTTTAAATAGTGGGCTTTTAACCTGCCCTGGTTTGTGTAGAATACAATCAGCATGTAGCTAAAATGTTGATGTGAAATTAATTGACAAGTTTTTGACGAAATGATGAAAACGTTTAATCATGAGTCAAACCAAACACAAAACTAGAACCTGAGATGCCGGTGACTCAAAACCATTTGTACATGTAGCCCTCATGAATATGATCAAAGCCACATTTATTGCAGAGTTCACACATAAATATGCTTTGTCCAAACACTAATCTTCACATTTCCATTTCCTCCAATATAACAGTAGCGACAGCTAATGCAACCAGTGTTCGGCCAATCACGTGGCTGTTTCCCACGTCTTTAATACATACACACGAGGTTTACAAGCAGCGCAAACAACATCTGGAGGTGGAATGTGGGGCACACACAGATCAGACGTTATTGGAGAAAACACCAGATTTATTATAAATAGGCTTCTATAGATTTTTGAAATTAACATTCAAGATGTCAAGTCTCCACAAACTGACTCCTGCATCAAGCTATGTTCGAACTGATTGAAACACTCGTGAAAACGTGACTTCATCCATTCACACATTTCACAACTCACACCTCGGTAGTTGTGGCTAGTGAAAATGAGACGGACTTGTGAATGTTGTGTCTTATTCGCTCTTTGGTCCTATTAAGCTGAATTTTGGTCCAATTAACTGCACAAAATTGATTTTCCAACCGAACAAAAACAAAAAGTTCTGTAAAATAAACAAACTATTCTTTTCCTCTGTCTGGTTAGCTTCGGCTCAAAAATGCACACACACACATATTTTGATCCACAAATTTCAAGTTGAACAATTTACATTTTTGAAACTCAACTTTGCCTTGTGTGAAGCCGGCAACCACACCCTGAACTCCATTTCCAAAAGCCTTCACCTGCCGTGTCCCAGAAGCAATCAGACACAAATGAAGACCACAGCTGCAGCTTGTTATATGGACTGTTTAAGACTCTAACTCATTGTGTAGCTGTAAAGAATACATTTTTTTGAGGTAAATTGTAAAGTATTAACTGTTTGCTGCACTACCGAGCGTTCTTTCGATTTCCTTGGATTGTCTGTCTGGTTTTGATGTGCAAAGTGAATCGCACATCAATTCTCAAGTTTGCAGTGAATTCTGACAAGGTATCATCAAGACAAAAACCGATCCACAAATTCATAACTCCACCCACACAAGGTAGCAGCCAATCAGAAGTATTTCGAAATATAAAGAAAGTATAAAGAAATATTTGTATCCCCACCCTGTTTTCTTACAGCTAAAACCAGTTTTGATATTAGCATAGTGATGGGAAGTTTGATTCTTTCAAATGACTCGGATCTTTAACTCTCAAACAGTAAAGTGAATGATTCATTTTGAGTCATTTGTTCATTTCGTTCATTTTTTACATAATGCGGCGCAGTTGATCGTCTGTCAGGTGATAAGTTTACGAACAACATTCAAAAGACATTTGTTTGAACAAATTGCGAATCAAAAAAACGAATCATTCACTGAGGGGACTCGTTCAACCTGAGTCATTTTGAACGAATCATTCACGAACGACACATCATGACACATAAAGACTGACGGCAACCAGTGAGGCAACTGTCTCGCTTACTTCTGTAACCTTTGCTTTAACCTCTTTCCTGCACCTCGGGGAGGAGAGGCACTGGGGGTGGGCAGGGAATTTGTCCCAGAAACCAATCTCAGTCCCAACTGCGTGTGGCCTCGCTGGGGCGGGGTGACCCACTCCAGGCCAATGTCATCTGTGGCCTGACCGCAAACCGAGGATCTACACAAATCACCTCGAGCTGTTGATACAGTGAGGGACGAATCGGAATGCGACCAATGACGCCAACAAGGGTGAGAACATCTGTAGCACAAACACTGAAGAGAAGATCAAAAAATGACATCTGATACATATGATGTTCCAGAATGCCTAATTTCCTGATACTTGCAAACAAATTGGAAACAACATCAAAATATACAATTTGCATTTGTTGAGTTTTGGATTTGTTCTGACAGAATATTTTGCTCCGTCATCTATTTTCTACCGCTTATTCTATTTCTGGGTCACGGGGAGCTGGAGCCAATCACAGCAGCTCTGGGCCAAACACTAGCAGAATAATATCTACTGTTAATTTGTTTATATAAGGTTAATTTTCATACAGCCGGGGATGTGCCCCGCCCCTCTTACGATCAATTTAATTGGTTGATTTCCACCAGGTGTTTTCTATCGCGTCAATTATTAAGTCTTGTTTAAATTATCCCTTTGTTGACGTCCGGAGTCGGATTGTGTGTTTATGTTCGCTAGACTCGATTCCACATCAAAATCTTGTATTGCCGCCTTTTTTGTGTTTTTTATCAAGCTGTTTTCTTTTCTCTTATCTCTCACTTTGACTTTATAGAACAATCTGTTCTCTTAGACTTGTTTTGCATGGTTGGAACATTTGGCCAGGAAATCAGGATTTTCTGGAAGAAACCATGGCGTTCTTTAGATTGTTAGAGGATCAAGAACTTCCTCATAAGAACTTCTTCACCAAACGTCTTTGCAAACACCCAAGCGTCACAAAACCTTGTTCTCTATTATTCTGATTGCTTTTCAGTCTTCAGCAGTTTGTTTGATATCAAGTTCAAGTTCCAGCTTATTTATATAACGCTTTTCTTAGTTCCAGACAACGCAAAGTCGCTATGCGTAATTAGGGAAAATGAAAATAGTCTTTAATAAAATTTATGTTTTATGATGTCAGATTTTACATTATTTTCCACGCTATCATTTTTTTTTTTACCTTCTCTCTTTTACCTTCTCTACCTTCCTCGATGTCAACGTTTCGGCAGCATTTTCATTTTTTTTTTAACATTAATCCTTTTCATCGTTCGGTTTTCATGGTACTTCAGTTTTTCAACAACTTCTCTTCTCCACCACGTTACAAGACACATTCCAAGTTCCATAAAGTGCTCTTTATGGAACCTGGCAATAAAGTTCTTTCTGACTTCTGACGTTCATCTTAGAGCGACTTTTTTCATTTTCATCTTCTTCATATTTGTTGTAATTTATAGTTATTTTATGGTTTACGTTTCTACATTTTTCCCCATCACTCTGTCAACTTCGGAATCAAATTTCTGCCGTTTCCTCACTTCTACCAGTATCTACTTGTATTATGCATATAATCATAGTAAAATGTCGATTCCTTCAGGAAACATGCTCAGCATTACAATAGAACATTGGTTTTAGACCGAAAAAAATGTCTTCAGGAATTTCTTCCCAAGTATCACATGCCAATGCAGATGTTGACGTTTTTATGCTGATTGGTGCATCTTTGCTAAAGAAAATGCATATATGGTGTATATATAAGGTAAATATTAAATATGTTTCTTCTTCTCTTTAGTTGTATACATCTGGTTGTCTTGAGTCAAGAGGTTGAAAGTCATAACCTTGCTGAGTTTCCCTTCCGTAGCAAATCTATTCGTCAAATAATGAGACGCGGTGGCCAGGGGCGTGGTAAGGAGGCGGGGTTATGATGATTCCAAGGGCCCATGCACTTTGTGGGGCCCCAGAGAGAAGCTTTTTAATAATAACCTTTTTAGCGGGAACTAATTTGACATTTTTTTCATAAGGCCCAAAGCTACTAGCGGCGTCACTGGATGTTGAGAGAAAACCCGTTAGCACCTGAGTTTTCTGTCCTTTGGGTTTCCGTTTCCCTGAGGAAGACCAGTTTTCACACAATGGCTTGGAGATTGTTCGGAAGTGTTTATTGCATCTCAATGTCATTGTGATTATTGTCATGGTTTAAGTGTTGTGTGTTGTGTGTAGAGTAGTAAAAGGATTATCTGTGATGTCATCCCATGTGACTTTTGCTGTGTTTTTTTTTGCGATTCCTCGTAAGCTGCATTTGGATATTGATAAAACGAGTGGATGATTTGAGTTTCCCCAACACAAAGCCTTATTTGTGCAGCATCAGCTGATAAAGAGCTCTGAGGAAAATGTCCTTTGGGAGATTCAATGTAATACGCTCCTTTCAGAAAAGAAATAGGCTTAATTTTGATATTTAATCATAGATATTACCAGAAGTGTGCGGCAAAATCTCTGCTGGCCAAACACTGACCTACATTCACAATCTGAATTCAAACGGTTTGTTAGATTAATTTATATTTAAATCGTTTCCCACTGTGTATTCTCTTGATTTATCTTAGCTCTCATACTCCTACAAATTGCTTTACATGCAGCAATATTACTACAAATACTTTATACAAATACCTTTCCGAGTTCATATTGTTTTTTAAACAAACACATTAGCACTGATACAGAACCAATAGAGACGGTTTTTGCACTGAACGCTGATAACGTGCTCGAAGGTTTCGCTTCTCTTTAGCACAGAATATGGCACTCGTGATTTCTTACACAAATGTCAAATTTGAACTTGTCTGATCTGAGGACACTGCCACTTTGAAATAGTAAACAGTATACAGTATTTATGCGAATATAAGCAACCGTTTTTTATTTTAGCGGCTCAAAAACTTGGGGGGTGCTTATAATCGTACATAAATATAAGCGCTAATTTTTCCATACTTCAAGTGAAGAGTAATCACAAACAAATCGTCTTTATGCAGCGGTGTGCGTGTGCATTGTGTCCTCTGTTCTTTCTTTAAATAATGGTTCCGGAGACAGACGAAGCTTTTATCAGCTCAATACCAGAAATAAGGAAACATTAGAGACGCCGTGACACTTAACAGGGACAAAATAACACTGGAAAAAGTAAGATTAAACTAAATACAATCATTAATATTTGAACAGACTAGTTGAATAGTTGCATCCGGCTAACTGCTAACAGCTAGCGCCTGGAAACAAGTCTATACGGACGCAAAGGGAACAGAAAACAGTTCAAATACGAAGAACACCAGAGTCAAACACAATCAAATCGCTCTGTCTGCTACACAAATGACAACATGACTATTCAAATATTTACGTGAAGTCTAACAAAAACAAGCTCAATCAGCTTTAGTCTGGCGTGCAAAAACTCAAGAACTATGGGAGGTGTAGTTCTGATTGCTAGATTAGGTTGTTTTGTATTTTTAAGTGACAACATTAAATGATTACAAGTTAGGTTTGTTAAATTAAAAAAATTGTATTTTAAAAAGACAATTTGCGTAAATGTTTTACATTCGTTTTTTATAGAATTATATATAATTTATTTATTTATTTTATTTTATAGCCTCTGGACCATGATCCCAAATCCCTTAGACTTCTTGAATGATGGGTAGTGGGGTTTTTTTTAGCATATAATCACATTTGGGAGTCTGCTTTGTATGAGTATTTTCTGCGTAAATTTACAAACTAGAACAAGTAATTGTATCCTAAATTCTGTTTCACGCATATATACATCTCATTTACAACTACATATTCTGGTGTATGCCTGCACAAATCTGGTTACACTCACATCTGGTTACGCACACGCAAGCATTTTATAACAAGTACAAATGGCTTGACAGGAAGGTTTTTAATGGGCAGAGAAAAGCTACTAAAGCTAAGTCAAGTACTGGCTGGCTAACAAAAAGCGCAGAGTAATCTCAGTGGGGCCATGAA
>CM051500.1:25891813-25911467 GCA_028031935.1 Paedocypris micromegethes
TCCTATATACAGGAGCACCACAGGGCTCTGTTCTCAGCCCGGGACTTTTTTCCATTTTCAAACGAGCACAAATGTACCACAATAAGAATTCTGATCTCAGACGCTCTACACTAGGAGGATCAACATTCGCTTGCACAGGGGATTGTGGGAACAAAGATCAGAAACTGCAACACCGTTAATGCTAACGGACTGAAGAGCGTTAACTAAGACCGCACTCACACATGACACTGACCCTTCATTATCCTTCCTTTTGGACAATCAGGACACACACAAACACAGAAACCGGTACCCTTCCACTTCCGATCACACACACATACATTTTCAGACTTTTAAAACTATTTAAAAAAAAAAAAAAGAGTTTTACAAAATTGTGAGTTTTAAAAAATGAGTATCAAAATTGTGCTTTGCTTTTAACCATCTAGTGAAGTTAAAGACACAAAAAGTTTCTGGTCAGTGTCTGGCTCAAAAACACACAGTTATAGAACACATCAAACTGGGATGTAAACCTGAAATCTCGTGGTCACAAGTCTACAAAACAAAAAAAAAGCCTTACTTTCCGTCTAATTCCGTCTAATTTTGACTAGTCACTATAGTCACAATTACTAGTTTGGAACGCCACATTCTGTTTACAATTGTTTTGACCAACAATGTGGCGCACACAGAACGTCAAAACAGAAAATGCTGTATGCACAGAGTTTTTTTTTCTTCTACAAATTGCCATCCTGATTGAACAGTAAAACACCACAATTAGAGATAAAAGATGGAGAATTCAACATTGAATTGTGGTTTGGATCGACTTGATGGAATTGGTTTTCTTCAGTCGAAATGTGCGAGATGTCCTTATCTCCCTGTTTTACCTTAAACAAATGAATAAATGGAGTTCACGGGGCAAAGCTGATGCAAGTCACAACGTATTTATGTCGTCTACTACTTGTTTCTACATTATAGTTGTTACAGGTATTCAGATAATCAATTTTTTAAGCTAACATTCCATTTCAGAGTCACGGCGAGCAGGAGCCAATAACAGCAACTCTAGGCCTAAAGTTGGGGGACTGGATTGGTGGCCAATCACAGAGCAAGACGGGCTGAAAAAGTGGCCAATCATGGAGCAGGACACACACTTTCACTCACACCTATGGACAATTTTGGAGGCAGACGTGCATGTGAGTTTTTATGAGCTCAATAACACAAGTAAAGAAACACTTAACATGAAAAAAATAACACTGGAAGGAATAAGATTAAACCTAAAACAATCACAAATATTTTTTGTTTTATTTTTAGATTGCTGTGCTAAAGGCTAACGGGCTAGAGCTTGAAAACGACTCGGAGCAAACAGAAAAACAGTTAGTAAAATAAAGAACACCAGAGTCTAACAATCAAATTGCTCTCTGTTGCACAAAGAAAAACGTGACTGTTCTGTTATTTAAGTCAAAAACAAAACTTTATTTTATTTAATAACAAAAACCCAGCTCGGGTCAGCTTTACTCTTTTAGCGCAAAGCCAGGGAGCCAGTGAGGAGCAAAGCATGATGGGAGGTGTAGTTTAGACCGCTAGAATAGATTGTTTTATCATTTTTAAGTAGAACATTGAAGTGATACGAGTCACAAGTTAGGTTTGTTGAATTAAGAAAATATTGTATTTTAATGAGAAAATTTACGTATTTAGCCAGATACAAAAAATGTACATAAACATAATAATATTAAATAATCAAAATAATTAGGGATGTCAAAGTTAACACGTTAACTCGTGCGATTAATTACATTTGTTTAATTGCGTCTAATTTTATTAACGCCAATAATCACACTTCCGGTTTTCCGGTATGTCCGTTTTTTCCGGGTTTTGAGTTTCACTTCAAAACCATTCAGTATTATGTGTACAGTTTTTTGCAAAGCTGAAATCACGGCGCACTTATAGAAAGATTAGAGTGCAATTCAATTATTCACAGTCTCTCAGACGACTGCATGCGCATGCGCACAGAACATATGTTGGATTTTTGTTCCTTTAGTTAAAAATGTGTGATCAGTCTTTTCAGCTAGACTAATTATCAGTGCCATGCTTTTGCCACACAAATATACAAATACATATCTGTTGTCTTTTTTCCTAAAAAATTATTATAAAATTAAATAATTAAAAATTATTTCTTTTTTAATTATTATGACCGGCTTACCCATTGTTTTCTTTAGTCAAAACGGTATATTACAGTGTTTATTTTGTATATAGTTTACATTAACTTACATTTTACACTTCAATATTCAATATTACAAGATTCTATACATGTGCATGTTATTATTAATTGTTAATATTAAATAAGTATTAATAATAAATTATTATTATTTGTGATTAATCACGATTAATCGAGATTAATTTGGTTGGGGAAGTGCGATTAACTAGTTAAAAAAATGTAATCGTTCGACAGCACTTAAAATAATACAATTTACATTTTTATTTTGTTTATTTATTTTTATTTACATTTATTTTGAAAAATCACTGGGGTGCTTATATCCGCGTAAATACGGTAATAATGTAAATATGGCGTCGTATTCAAACGTTTGCTCTTTATTTGACAATTAGAAATGCATTTCTATTTTAATTGTACAGCTTGTTTTTTGTCCTTCCTTCATTCAAATTGTGTTTAAAAAAAACGTGTCTAATGTCTTTGTCGCCTCGCGTTTGTCCTAAACTGGTCGTCTGCTTGAAGAGCGCGAGACAAACCAGTTCTGCTCCTGAACCCGCGAGTCACTGATCGCTTCCGACCTTTTCATCCTACATTTGGCTTAGCGCTCGCGTCTCTCCCGCGGAACTCGGCTGCAGCTGTGGTGTCATGGTAAAAATGGCCGCCGGTCTCTCGCCTGGTGACAGCACATTAAACCCACCGCCGCTACTAATCAGGCCACCGTGTCAGGGAATTATTTTAAGACCTGGCGAAAACGTTCCTCTCTGAAAGACGCGGGGAAATCGTCCGGCCTGTGAGCGATAATGAGTTCATCGGAATAATTAGTCTCCGGATAATGGCTGCTGGACGCTGCGTGTGAAAGGTCATGTGTGTGCGGGGGGGGGGGGGGCACTCCCATTATCACCTCCTTCACATTCTGAGAAGAGGTCAGAGGTCACGAGGGTGATGGATTTGAACGAGGAGGTACACAGACTCTCTCTCTTTCACTCTCGCTCTTCCTGTCTCTCTCACACAGACTCTCTTTTTTCCTGTCTGTTTCTCTCTCTCACTCTCGCTCTTCCCGTCTTTTTAACACAATTTTCTCTCTCTCTCTCTCTCTCTCTCTCTCTCTCTCTCTCTCCTGTATCTCCTGTACCTGAGAATGTAGACTCTCATTCTCTTTCTTCTTTTTGTCTCTCACTCTGACTCTCTTTCTTCCTGTCTGTTTCTCTCTCTCTCTCTCTCTAACCCACTCCCTCTCTTCCTGTCTTTATAACACAATCTTTTTTCTCTCCCTCTCTCATTCTCTTACTTCCTGCCAGACTCTCTCTTTCTCTCTCTCTCTCTCTCTCTCTCTCTCTCTCTCTCTCTCTCTCTCACTCACTCCCTCTCTTCTCGTCTCTCTGTCACAAACTTTCCCTCTCTTTTTTTTTAATTTTATTTCAGACCCAAAAATGGTCTATAGTAGGAATCACACAAACATAAAGAGAGAAGAAAAAAACAGAAAAGAGTCGAGCAGTATGCAACTCTCTTTCTCTTTATTCCTGTAGGTATGTCTCTTTTTAAGACTCTCGTTATCTCACTCAGACTCTTTTTCTTCCTGCCGGTATGTTTCTCTCTCTCTCTCTCTCTCTCTCTCTCTCTCTCTCCTCTCTCTCTCTCTCTCTCTCTCTTTCTGTTTCTTCCAGTCTGTCTGTCTCACTCACTCACTCACTCACTCACTCCCTCTCTTCTTGTCTTGCTCTCACAGACTCTCTTTCAGCCTCTGTCTTTCTTCTGGTGCTGTCTCTCTTTCTCACACAGACTCTCCCTCTCTCACTCACTTTCTTTCATCCTGTCTCTCTCACACAGACTCTCTCTTACTTTCTAATTTTCTCTCACTCATCGTGTATCTCGCTTTCTTTCTCTGTCCCTTCTTTCTCTCTACCTGACTGTCTCTCTCTCTCTCTCTTGTTCACTTTTTCTATCCCTGTCTCTCTCACATAGACTCTCTCATCTCTCTCTATTTCTTCTGTCTCACTCTTGCTCACTTTTTCTATTACTGTCATACAGACTCGTTCACCTACTCTCTCTTCCTGTCTGTCTCACTCTCACAGACTCCATCACTTTTGCTCACCTAGAGACTAAAAGTCCTACTTTCATTTTCAGTCTTATTTGTGAATGGAATGTTTGAGGCGGAATTCCTCTATACGACTTTTGTATTGAAATCCACACTCAAGTGGATTCTGATTGGCCGATCTCAACAGGATCATTACGTCAGATGAAGAAAGACAAAACCATGTCAAATTGTCGAAACAGTCGAAATAATGTGGGAATATTTCACAAATACAAACAGACACGTCTCGCTGTGATTTGTTTTTGAAGAATATCACTGCTGTTCACGAGAAATGTCATTTCGTATTTTTCAGTTTGTAAAAACAAAACTGTTAAACTGTGTAATACACACTAAAATGGGGATTAAAGCACTAAACTGAATGAGCTCCTCAAACGCAAAAAAAAAGTTGACTTTAGTGTGTGTGTGATTGTTCCACGTATAAATAAGAATCTAAACAGCTTGTCAGTTTGAACATAAAAAGGAAAATTAAATCAATGTAACCAATGTAAAACGATGTAATCAATGTGATGTTCAATGCAACTGGTAAATTATAGAAATAGAAGTGAAAGTTAAAATCTCTTGCTCTTTCTCTCTCTTTCTTTCACTCTCTCTCGTCTCTCTATTTGTCTCTCTCCCTCTTTCTCTCTCTCTCTCTCTCTCTCTCTCTCTGCCACCTCGCCCTTGCTTTCTCCCTTCTCTCCCTCTCTATCTCTCTGTCTGTCTGTCTCTCTTTCTCTCTCCATCTGTCTGTCTCTCCATCTGTCTCTCATCTCTCTTTCTCTCTTGCTCTCTGCCTCCTCTCTCTCTCTCTCTCTCTCTCTGGCTCTCTTTCCCATCTATCTCTCTCTCACTCTCTCCCTCCTCTCTCTCCCTCATGTCTCTCTCTCTTTCTCGCTTGCTCTCTCTTCATCTCTCTCTATCACAGACTGTCTCTCTGTGCTCTTCGATGGAGGATGTAATTGAGCAGTGCGTTCAGGGATGCTGAAGTGGACTTCCATCCTTCACTGGGGCTAATGTGATGTGACAGAAGGCCTGGTGCTGATGTGACCTCTGACCTTCAGAGCATCCTGCTCAATATCTAATAACGCAGAGCAGCTGCAGGTCACCAACAAACAAGACAAAATGGTGGTAAGCAGATGAGATCCACAAAACAACTATACATTTCTTAACAGTCCCAGGACAGACAAGAAAACTGATGCTAGCACGTGGTGATGAAATTAAATATTACACACAATGTTCTTCATTTCCGCCTTCAGAACTGCATTAATTTTTTATGGCCTAAATTTAACAAGATGTTGGAACCATCTCATCCTCCTAATGGATTGAGATCTGATGACTGCGGACGCCATTTTTGTAAAGTGATCTAATCATCATGTTCTAATCACCAGTCTGAGAAGATCAGAGCTTTATTATAATGTGTACAATGTATGACTGTATACTGGTGTAAAAATTGCTGCAGCCAAAGGTGGAAACGACTTGAAACTGACATTGTGCGTCATTTCAGAAATCAAAAATGAGAGAAAAAAAAAAGCATCGTCTTCAAACTTTCAAATCTTGAATCAACACAGTTTATTAAACACTGTATTTATATGGGCCATTGCTGTCAAAAACATGTTGTTTTTTTCTCTTCATTTTGTTGCTATAAATTGCTATTTCTAATGTATTTTCTTTTATTCATGTTGACATTTTGGTTTAAGAATTATCATTAGTCTTAAATGTTGGCTCAGCTGTGACCTTGAATCTCAGAAAGGATCGATACTGCTGAGAAATCTGTGCTTTTACACGAACAGATCAATAATCAATAATCAACAGCACACGGCAAATAAATCTCAGCGACGTGGAAATCTCATCCCAACCTGAAAGCACATCTCTATATCTCGGTGACACAAGAAGCATCAATAGACTCACGATTGAGACTCGTCTTTCATTTCACATGTTTGTCCGTCTTTAGAAGCAGAAAAAAAACGACTTAAACACCACGACTTCACGTGCGTCGTTCATAATGCAGAACTGTTCATTTGAAACTGACTGACATCACGGAGCAAACGCAGACTTCTGGAGACAGAAAGAGAGAGAGAGAGAGAGAGAGAGAGAGAGAGCAAGAGCAAGATTAGACAGATTGACACACGTAGTGACAATCTACATATACGTAACTAACAGATTATAAATCACATTTAATTTGACGACAAATTAAAAACAAAAACATATTATTGGACGGAAGGATGGACGTAAGTTGATGAATGAATGGACAGATCATGAGTAGATGAAGCAGATGTAATTAAAAGGTGATAAACAGACAGATGAAAAAAGAAATTAATGGATGAATAGATTGATGATAGATTGACGAAAAGGTGGACAGATAAGCAGACAGTGACGTGTACAGATGTACAGACAAATCGATTAATTATTCAACGAGAAGAAAACTCAATGGATAGATAGAGGAAGGAGAGGTGTGAGAAGACAGATGAGTGTAAAACATCATTATTGATGTTGTTTTCCAATAAAGGTCAAACTAACTGGACTGGTTATCTCCAATAACGTACAAAATGAATAGGTGGTGGATGGATGGAATGCGGAAGGACGAACTTAAAGACAAAGACAGACAGATAGATGTATAAAAACCAAAGACTAAACGAACCGTAGAATGTTTTTGTTCATCGCGTCTAGATATCAACACAACAAAGATCATGCGGTCATAATCCGAGAGCCCCCTGGTGGATCAGTGCGGATTAACACCAGAACAACACCAGTCCGTGTCACTTCTCCATCCTCCTCAAACTCCTGCCGTGAAGCGCGTGAAGAGCAGACAAACACCCCGAGGTCAAGGACACGGAGCTGCTCTTCAAACCAGCATCGTCACGCTGGAAGATGCTGATGCTGCCAAGACCGGACACCTTCCAAAGGTGCGACCACCATCACCACCACTAACCAGGTGTTATAAATCAGTGGTGCCAAATATTACAAAAGTCACGTCAAAACCAAACACTCGACTGAACAAATCTGTACAAGAACAAACACACAATGGGCAACAACTCGTCGGCGTGATGGAGGGAAAGCTCACCTTCCGAAGAGAGTCTCACCTTCGCCGTTCTGCGTCACGTTAAGCCGGATCACGTGTGACGCGCATTCACCCAAAACTCGGCGAAAGAAACGGATTCCGCTCGAGACTGAGACGCAACTGAGGCAGAAGTCACCAGCAGCGGCGGAGCTCGCTCTCCCTCTTTCTCTCGCTCTCTTTCTATCTCTCTCCCTATCTCTCTCTCTCTCTCTCCTGCGACTGATTCCAAGTGATGCCGATTGTTCCTCTGTGAAGGACCGCTGGGTGGCCACGCCCCCACGCCTTGTGATTGGTTTATTAATAATAATGATAATAATAAGAATAAATAATAATAATAATAACAATAATGAAGTAGTTTTTTTATTTAAAAACATTAATTATGTTTCAAAACGTTCTTAATAATAAATTAATAATATGTTATTTATTAAAACGTTTTTTATTTTAATTTTAAAACTTTAAGAACTTGTTTTTGGTTTTTTTCTTTTAACTAAAAGACATGCATTTATTCTTTGGTAAAACCCCGCATGTAGGCATTCCATTCCGAGAACAATTTGAAATAAAATTAACATTAAAAAAGAAATGGGCTGAAGCATTGCTTATAGTTGCCTATCCTCTTACATCCAGTTACATTTTACTGGATCAGCTTTACAACAAACCAACAAATCAAGCAAGCAAAAAACAAAACGAAAAAAAAAATGGTCAAGAATCTCAAGAATGCAACTATTTCTATTTTACTTTATTAACTATTTTAATAAAAATTAATTATTTTTATTTGTTTATTCGTTTTTTGTCTTGTTTTATTTACAGTCACCGGTGTATTTTTAAGACCTTTTTGAAATCTTGACACAATTTAAATTCATCATCATCACTTAGTTCATTCATCAACTGAAACACATATAGTAATATCTCATATAGTATCGACCAATCAATAGATGGATGGATGGCTATATAGATTTTATGCTTTAAAAAGTAAAAACTAGTAAAGTTACAGCATTTTGTTAAATATTGGACAACAAGTACAACAGATTCAAATCTACAAAATACCATTTGCTCCACGGAGACACACAATTTATTTATTTTTTTTTTTAAAACTTTATTGAAGCCAGGGGATCATACAAAGAGACAAATGAACAGCAAAAATACAACACACGACACAAAAAGAGTGCAAAAAAGAAGTACAAAATATACACCTCATATACACATCACATCATATACACGTCAGAAAATCAAATACTTTAAACCTATTACAGAACTGTTTATAAGGCTTTTGAATTGCTCGAACCCGATAGTGTTGAAATAGAGTGCAAATTCCTTAAAGAAAAGAGGAAATAAAGGTTTTCTACCGTTTAAATTAGATTTGTGCATATTAAATTTTGCAAATAAAATAATCAAGTTAATAACAAAATATGCATCTTTCAATTTGTTAGTCGAATTAAGAAACCCAAATAAAACACGTTTAAAACGGAGACACTTCATTTCCCAGCATCGCTCGGACGCCCGTGACGTCATAAACCCGCGCCGGTGTTATTGCTTAGAGATGCGATGCTCGGGATAACCACGCAAAGATTAAACACGCAAAGCCCGATGTCAAGACGAAAATGTCACACGAAACGCTGTTCTCGCTCGAGCTGCTGATAGATCACATCCGTTTCGACCGCGAGCGCGTCATCCATCCCGCCGTGGCCGTCCGGTTTCTGGACTTCCCCACGCTCCTCATACACCAACCGCGCACCGAGTCTGCCTCCAAATCAGACGACGGCGTCTATTTCTTCCACAAAGGCAAGTCGTGTGTTTTTAAAATCAACGTGGACTCTCTGCGCTCTCATCTGCGCGGCACTCCTCTGTACGTGATGCTCCTGGACGTGACGGAAGAGATTCCCAAGTTATTAGGAAGCAGTTCGGTTTCTCTGGCTAAAACGACAGAGAGCCTCCGATCGGATGGAGAGAGTCTGGTCTCTTCCTTGTGCAACCTGATGGGTCACAGCATCGGCTCCGTGGCCTTCAGTTACAGGATCGTGCGTTTGGGAGAGAATCCGCCCGGTGAGAGCGTGACGCGTGATTGTGACGTCAAGACGCACCGAGCAAACACTGACCTGACGTTCACTCAGACCGAGCAGTGGTGTGACGATAGCTGTAGCTCCTCTCTTCCTCCGCCGCTGTTTTACAAGTCAAACACGCGAGATTTACAAAGATTCATCTCCGAGCGAGTCCGGAAGTTCTATTTACCTGTGGGGGTAAATCTGCGGGATCCGGAAGAAGGAAGCGTTCAGGACGAAGAGGATGGAGTTCACACGCAGACGAGCAGATCCAATAAACACCAGAGTTCTTGCGAAGAGAAAGACAGCGAGTCTTGTTCGGCTCCGGCTGACAGATTGACGGAAGCGTTTCCGCTGCTCAACGCGCTGCTGACGGAGCTGACGCGGCTCCACGGCCTCACGCCGCGGCCTTCAGGTCAGACTGACCTCACACTGGAGGCTCTGGCGGTGGCTTGTGAGTCCAGGATTCAGCAACGACATCCAATAGATGGTGCGAGGGTTGAGCAAAGACATTCACTAGATTCCGCCAGGATCGAAGAACGACTTACACTAGATTCCCCAAGGGTTCATCAACGACATCCAATAGATTCCTCACAGACTCATCAACATCCACGATATTCCTCACAGATTCATCAGCATCCGATAGATTCCTCACAGACTCATCAACATCCAATAGATTCCTCACAGACTCATCAACATCCAATAGATTCCTCACAGACTCATCAACATCCACGATATTCCTCACAGACTCATCAACATCCAATAGATTCCTCACGGATTCATCAACAACATCAAATAGATTCCTCACAGATTCATCAACATCCAAAAGATTCCGCAAGAATTCGCCAACAACGTCCCACAGATTCCACCCGGACACCTGGTGCCCCAAGACTTAGAAACTACAATAGATCTGATAAGGTTCTCGCTAGGAAACTGTCGAAGCAACTGTTGTACGGCTCCACCAGAACGCTGCGCTTGCGACTGGAGCACGTGAAGTCATCTGTCAGCCGTCCTTGTCAGGAGAAGCCCAAAGTGAATCCACAGCAAACTATGACGTTGAGTCCGCGTGAAGTCCGTTTGGAAGACAGCAACGCATGCGTGTTGAACGAGCATTCTGAAGAACAGGAGAGTTCAGAGCAGCCTGACGTGTCCCCGAGGACAAATGCTCCTGTTCCTAATGTCCAGCAGGACCTAACGGACAAGTCGGAAGACTATCCAGATGATTTTACCAGCGTGGATGGGACAGATGAACCGTGCAGCAGTCCGGAACTGGACCGGCCCAAAAGTCCTGTGCCTGTGCAGACCACCACCATCTCCAAACCCTCCCTCATGGAGACCACCACCACCACGTCTAAAACCCCCCTCATGGAGACCACGTCTAAACCCTCCCTCATGGAGACCACCACCATCACTAAGCCTTCACTCATGGGGACCACGACCTACTCTAAGCCTTCCCACGTGGAGATCATGACCCAGTCTAAGACCTCTGTCATGGAGACCTTGACACCCAAACCCTCCCTGATGGAGACCATGATCCACTCTAAGCCCTCCCTCATGAGGACCAGCACACTCGATCCATCTTCGGCCTCCAGCAGCAGGTCCGTGTCTCCTCAGAGGAGATCTGCTGGGCGTTCTGAGAGTGATGACCTCAGCAGCTGTTGTTCAGAAGGTCTGGTCACTGCGGAGCGACTAGAGCTGAACTGCCTTCACGTGTCTGAGCTGCCAGTGCGGAAACTTCCGGGTTATACACTGTGAAAGGAATAAAGAAGCGCTTTCTAAAATGCATGATGGATTTTAGATGAAAGTTGTGTACATTATTTTTTTACCATGATTTGTAAAAAAAAAAAAAAAAAAAGTGAGTTTTGTTAGTTCATATCATTAGAACAAATAAACGGCATTGATTGTAAGTTTGTGTTTAAGTTTTCTGCTTTTGACTGTCGCTTTCAATATTATTAACCATATATATAGTAAAGTAAGATTATAAAATGCAATATGAGTGTAATATTTAAGAAGGTGTGCCCAGATGTATGACCCAGAAATGGAAACGTGGTTTAGAATGTTGATGGACCGGGATTTATTGCTTCAACTTTGAAACAAATTAGTTATGATTAAATTATATTTTTACTATAATAAAGTAAAAACTAACTAGTGCCTGCTGAGAATTCAGTCAGTCAGTCAGTCATTAATTTTCTTTTTCACACAATCACTCACCTATTCATTCACTCAATGACTATCTGTCAATCACTCACTCAATTACTCTTTCTTTCACTCACACACACACACACAATCAGTCTTTCATTCAATCATTCACCCGTTCAATATCTCATTCTATTCTTCAATTGCTCGCTCACAGAATCACTCATTCAATATTTCACTCACTCCGTAAACTACTCAGAAAATCATTCATTAAACCAATCAATCACTTATTTCACTCTCACAATCAATCACCTATTCCCTCAAATACTCATTCACTCCCTCACACACTCACTCTTTTACCATTGAATCATTAGCTTCCTCACTCACTCACTCACTCACTCACTTCCTGTTTAAAGGTTTCTGTTAGTAACCTGAGCAGTTAAAATGCATTAAACAAAATGTTACTTCCAGATTGAATCAGGATAATTTTGTGAAAATCAAATATAGTGAAAAAGCTAATGTGGTTGGAAAAAATGTAGAAATCGAGATTAAATTAGTAATCAGGAGTTTAGTACACATAAGACTTTGCCTTTTGTCTTTTACGCTTGAGTTTAGACGATACAGAACATCAGGTCTGACACTGGTTGAGAACATCCTTCTTTAGCTGTCTTTGTCAAAGATTCGTACGCTGAGTTTTCAGGCTTTATAAGATCATTTCAAAATTACATCTTGTCCAAATGTATTTTACTTTTAAATAATGGAAAGTCCATTTCTGGTTTTCAGAGATGATGTATTCCACAGAACACTGACTCACAGAAAAGACACGCGGAGGGAATGACATCTAGTATAAAGATCTTTCCGGATTTTCCACCGTATTGAACTATTTTGACTTCAGTATGACCGGAACAGTCCAAACATGGCAAAATTGCCTGTTTTGTGTGTGTGTGTGTGTGTGTGTGTGTGGTGTGTTGTGTGAGAGTGAGAGAGAGAGGAGAGAGAGAGCGAGAGAGAGTGTTTGATTGGACAAATTGTGAATAGTTGTTGTGGTAGATGTTTTATTATTATTAGCATTCATGTCTGTCTGATAATATAATATGAATACACACACACACACACACACACACACACACACACACACATTTTGCTATTTATATACATACATATCTTTGTGCATGCGTGATACAAACAAAATAAATACCTTTTTTCTTGTTTTCCTTTAATATCTTGTGTTAATATCAGTAAAACTACGTTTGTAAACAATAAAAAACGAAGCCAATTAAAATAAAATCGTTACCATTTCGTGGATATTTTTTTTTCTATTATTTTTTTCAAAATCCTCAGTTCTGCACAAAAAATGGTGGAGTGCGTAAACGTTTCGGATAACAATAAAAATAACATGTTGTATATAACGTGTTATTATTGTTTCTTGACACATTTCTAATAAAAAAATAATAGTAAAACTTTAAATACCTATTAAAAAGATATGAAGGCGAGTAGAAGCTTAACGCCACGGATGCTGTGGGACAGATGGTGACGGTAATGCACCAATGAGCTGACAACCCCGGTGATGACGTAAGCGGAAGTGGCCCGTGCGATTTGACAATGGCTGACGCCGGGGCGAAAGCGAATGAGAAAAAAGAAGCTGTTATGAAGAAGCACGTGTTTCTGACCGGCGTCCCTGGTAAATCTGCGTTTAAACACACGCACTAGTCATTTCTGTGACATTTGCTGTTATTAAGATGCGTGTCATTCTTTTGGTTGAATTGTTTTAAAGCAGTCTAAATTACTGGTTGTAAATGTTGTTGATACACACACACACACACACACACACACACACACACACACACACACACACAATATTAATGGGTGAATTTCTCTTGAAGCAACATCTGAATTGACAAAGCAAAACTTTTAATAAACGTGTTTTGATACATTTATACAATGAAGAAATGTATATATAAAATATATCATGAGTTGATATTTAAAATTGTGTTTTTGTCAAATATATGCTGTATAAATTAGTTTTATTTATGTATTTATGCACACACATACGTACCGTACAGAACCAACTGTAACTCAGTTTACTTGAGTTTGTATGAATTTGTTTTAAGTTATCATTAGTTTATTTTAATCTTTCATTTGCTCATTGGTGCGAGTGAGCACCTGAAAACAAACCCAGTGGTTTTCAACAGGGACAATTTGAGGGAGTAAGTGGTTTCACAACAACTAAGTGGTGCACTTCTCAATGCAGATGTACGCGTTGCAGTAAATAAGGGTTACATAACTAAAGAGAACAAGCGCATCATTCAACCACATTTTGAGTGGTTTAACTCACAAAGACAATTATGAATGCAAAAACAGCACGAAAGTAAAGCCCAATGGAGCGCTTTAATACGTCGTATAAACTTACGATGCTAGTCATAAAACATTTGTGACTTGTCATAGTTCATTTCATTCACATTAACGTTGGTCATAAAAACTGTAATAAATTAATGTTAATGCATTAATACTTTGTGCTTTGTCACAAAGTATATGATCGCCGCGTCCAGTGTTTTGCGTGCTCCGCCTACAACAAGCAGTGCTACAGGGATCTTGTGCTCAAATCTTTTTGAAGGTCATTAAAAGGCTTAATTTTGATGATTAAAATCGTTGAATTCAACCAATGATTGAATAAGTGCAAGTTCGAGTCTGGGCCAGAGGACGTGCACTTATCTGGAGTCGACTGTACGTACACACTAGGAGTGAACGTATATCATAAAACTTATATCACTATTTCAATGATATTTTCTAGTGTCCAGATTTTCTAGCCGCATTACATTTCAGTAGACCCTCAATTGCATTTCATTTTATTCTCATTTTAGTAGACGAAATTGTGTAAAGATGTGAAGAAATTAGATGCAGTGGGTAACGTGGATGAGAGAGAGAGAGACTGGGTTCCTACTGATGCTTGAAATGCTTGAATTTCAATAATTTGTTTTCAAGACCTTGAATATGCTGGAATTTAAAATGTTAAACAGTGAATTCCGAATAAGTGCACGTCCTCGACCGGGCTCGAGCTTAGGCGGACCATGTTTCTTTATTAGATGAGTCGTACGTAGATGTCGTCATCCCCACTACTACTTTAACTACTACTACAAGACAGTGTTTAAATCATCAAAACGAGGCCTTTTGACTGTTCTTTTGTTCGTGTTTTCTTTCATGGTTGGTGTTATTTTGCCAAGCTGCTCTTTTTTTTTTTTAGAATGCGTGAACTTTGGCTAGGATTTCCTTTGCGACGGCCACCTGAATTATTTTCTGTTATAAAACGTCTATTCTTTCCACAAGTCATATCATTGGTTGTACAAGATTTCCACGCCATGTTCATACTACACTTTAGATTAAACTTTAGCACGTACAAACTTTACTGCATTAACTCAGTGATCCCCAACCTTTTTGTCGTCACGGACCGTAATTAATAAAAATAAAAATCACGGAGTAATTTTACTGCAGCCTTGTGTTGGGTAATATTTCAGATTTTAGTATTTAATTTAGAATTTAACAATATCATAGTATTTATTTGTATTTAAACATGTATTGAAAAAAACTGTTGTACCAAAATACAAATATAAATTGATTTAGCATCTAACTGGAATGAGGACAAGAAAACTTGAAAAAACTCAAATGGACCTTGAAAGTGCTTGAAAAGTGCTTGAATTTTATCTTTTAGAAAGTGTAGGAACCCTGTCGCGTGAAACAAACGTTTATAAACGACTTTGATAAAAAAATAAGCAAAAACATTGCTGCACGTGCCTTTACGGTTCTCTTTCTAAGTAGAGCTGCTCATAAACACACTAATAAATAATACAGGCACATCGGCCTGGTTTGTCCAAGGAGACGGTTGTGCCAAGCCAGGAAAAGGAGTGTCAGTGGTGGTGAATAGAGAAGAACTGGAAGCTTTGTTGAACACTGAAAGTGCTGTATCTGATAAGATCACGTCACGTTGCAAATGCCAGACAGTTGTGGACATTCAGTGATAAAAAGCAATCTGCCTAATGTTGCTGAGGTTAATGAACAAGCAACTGATGACCTTTAGAGCAGACTATAGTGGGCACGACTGGTGGTCACCGGGCCTGAGCTCATACACAATCGTCTGTTGTAGAGCGAAAAAGGCAGAGAAAGTCTCGCCAGATACGGACGGCTGAATGTCTTTACCTTGAGATGCGTATCTCTGGTCTCCACGGGGACCACCGGAGGATACTGGAGGAAAAGGGGCATTGCCAAGACGAGACGGACCACTGAATGACAGGCTGAATCCAGATGTTATCGGATTGTTAAAATAACCTCTTCTGATCAACACAAAGCCATCCATGAAGATAGTGTGGAGACATTCTGGCCACCAGAACGTCCTCAGAATACGTGATTTGCAAGCCTGAGGCAAATCCAAACTGACTTTTTTTGGACCATTTTACTGATTTTAAATTGGAAACTGCTTGATTTTAAAGTCAAAATGTCAAACTGTTGATGAAACCTACGAAGCAACTAAAGCCACATGTTGAGTCTGTACTGTAGTGTTTTATTTTGACGTCCTTCTCTCTTTCAACATTTTTCTCCTCATGACGGTGTAGGTACCAAATTGAATCGGGGTCCTGCTCTGATGATGACTAATGATGACATCACACCACGGTTACACCAATTGGACCAACCACGTATCATCGAGATGTTCTCGGGGTTCTCCTTTTGTCGTTTTGATTTTACGTTTTCCTTTTGAAACCCAAAGTTGTTTGCTCTCATAACTAATAATGCCATTTTTTTTATTTTAAGGTGTGTCTGACATTATTATTATTATTATTATTATTATTATTATTATTACTACTGTCAGTATTATGTATTGTAAATGTATGAGTATTATGATAAATGTATGCCTGTATAGGAAGCATTTATTTATGCTTTATTTATTTATGCATTATGCTTTATTTATTTAGTCCGGTTTAGTTTGCCCAAATGTCTTAATGTCTCAAATGTTTTACATATTGACAACTATAATCAGTCATGTTGATAACTAATAATGTCAATAATTGTTAATAATCAAAAGCAGCGTCCAATCGCGTGTGTGGGCAAAAATGGACTTTGTTACTTGACTTAAGTATTTTTTGGCTACTTTGCATTTTTACTCTCTACTTGACTACATTTGTGATTGAGTACCTGTACTCTTTACCTCACTACATTTAAATAGACACGTTAGTCACTATATTGTGATTGTACACGAAAGGTGGGCAACTTTTTCTACCGCAGTTAATTTCTTGGTGATTTTTTTCATCGGTTTTATTCTGCCATTTTGAAGCATTGTTGTGTTACATTTCATTATATATGAAATAAATCCTCACAAAGGAATAATTTACTGTTCTTCCTTTCTTGGTCTTTTTAGAGTCTATTCTCTATTTACTTGAGTAAAATACTCAAGTTCTTTAAAATGGAATACTTTATTACTTTGACTCGAGTCTTTGTGGTAACTTGTGACTTGTAATGGAGTTATTTTTACAGTGAGGTTTGCGTACTTTTACTCAAGTATGGCTTTCAGGTACTCCTCACACCTCTGATCTGAGTAGAAAATAAACTCCCAAATGCTAGGTTTTAACACTAAAGCGGGGACTTATGGGCACTTGCGGGGTCCTTTCTAACTTTGAAGGACCGTTTGAGGCCATTTTAGAGGTTATAATTAGAGTTAAACGGGCGTGGGTTAGTTTGTAACCCCTCTGATATTAATCTCAGTGTGTGTGTGTGTGTGTGTGTGTGTGTGTGTGTGTGTCAGGGGTGGGGAAGACGACTCTGGTGAAGCGGCTGAGCGAGGCTCTGATGGCGTCTGGAGAGTCTGTGAGTGGGTTCTACACGGAGGAGGTGCGGGAGTGCGGACAGAGGGTGGGATTCGATGTGGTGACTCTCTCTGGCCAGAGAGGGCGCCTGTCCCGGCTCAGGTACCGACTCTCTCTCTCTGGAGCTGGTTTGATGCTCTGACGATTTTTTTTTAAAATAATGAACATTTTTCTTTTTTAAAGACATATTTTCCCCCTAATTTGCATAGCGACTTAGCGTTGGTCTGGAACTAAGAAAGGCGCTATATAAATAAACTTGATCTTGATCCAGCGGCGAGTCCTCTGTGGGGCGGGGTCTTCGGGTCGGGAGGTACGCGGTGGACCTGGCGGCGTTTGAGGGCGTGGCTCTTCCTCTGCTCCGAGCGGTGAGGTGAGGCTGTGGTGGGTGTGGCCTAGGTGATGCTGAGGGCGTGTCCTGCAGGAGCGGCCCAGCTGTGCGGTGTTTGTGATGGACGAGATCGGCAGGATGGAGCTGCTAAGCCCCGCCTTCATCGCCGGCGTCCGATTGGTGCTGGACTCCAGTAGCTGCGTGCTGGGCTCCGCCCCCTCGTCCGGGGCCAAGAGCCTGCCGCTGGTGCGAGAGGTGCAGAGCCGGCCGGACGTCCTGCTGTGTGAGGTGTGTGTGTGTGTGTGAGGGAGCAGCTGGAGCTCCGGGTCCTGATGTGTGTGTTCCGTGTCCCCGCAGGTCACCAGACAAAACAGAGAGCAGATCTTCAGCCGCATCCTCTCCGCTCTGCATGAGTGCGTGAAGAACACACACTCACTCTCTCACTAATGCACTCTATTTCTCTCACACAGACTCACACACACTCTCTCTCTCTTTTCTCACTCACACTCACACACACTTTCTCTCATGGACACACACTTTCACTCAGGCACACTCTGTCACACACTCTCTCACTCACACACCCACACACTCACTCACAGACACACTCACACACACACACACACTCACACACACACACACACTCTCATTATGCACACTCATCACACACACACACTCATGCACACACATGCACTCACTCTATCACACACACTCTATTTCTCGCACACACACATACACACACTCTATCACAATCTCACACAAACCCACACATCTTTTCATTTTCATACACTCCAGCAAGCTTATCTCTCTCACACACACTCTTTTGCGTACACTCTCCAACACGTTTTGTTCCTCACACAACCACACACATGTTCACACTTGTGCACATTCTCGCGTACACTTTCTCAAAAACACACTCACACATGCTCTTTCTCTCACACACACACACGCTCCTTCAACACAATCTCTCTCTGACATATTATCTTTTACTCTCACACACACTCTCCAACATGCTATTTTTTTTTTTTATACGCACACACACTTTCTCCGGCGAAAATGCTCACTCACACACACTGTTTTGTGAGTGACACACATTTTTCTGCGCTCTCCGACACACACCAACACATCACCTTCTCTCTTTCTTCTTATGACCGACTCTTTGGACATGTTCTGGGTAATAAAAGTTTGTGTGTTGATTTGTGATTTGTAATGTTAGTGTATTTAAACATTGCAGTGCGTTCATTCCTGCATCACCTTTTTACGCAAGCACACATTTTATTTTACCATGTCCTCAAATAAAGCATTAAAATTAAATTACATCTGTAATATTGCAATCAAAATGTAAATGCTGGAGTTTTATATGTGATTACTTGGGTGATGTCGCCCTCTGGTGGACATCAGGTAAAGCGAGGTGAGTGACGATAAGCCATTACGGGCTGTGTTGAAATTGTAAACTATAGTGGGTGAGATTGAGTGAAGCTACACACGCACACACATAGTGAAGTTACACAATTTTGAATACATAAAATAATACGCATAATTCAACGCGAGGGGCGGGGCTTCGCGGCGGAGTATCACTTTACATACAGAGATGTAACTTATGGTTTCAGCAAATTATCACCCAGGCATTAAAAATACACGAGTATTTCTACATTTTTACCATATTCTACATTTTTATCATTTGTCATTTGTGGCTCAGAATTATAATTCGAGCGGTGCTTGACCAGCAGGTGTCGCTGCAGGAGCGTCAGGAGGAAGATCTACTGCACTGCGGTCTGATGTTCTCAGCTTCACCATAGTCTTCTCTTCACCTTTATCATTCAATCTTCTCTTCACCGTTTTCTTCATTCTTCTCTTCACTATTTTCTTTATTCTTTTCTTCTCTAGATTGTATTAGTTTTTTTTCTTATTCTAGAACTATTCTTCTCAATTAGTTTCCTCTTTCTCTTCTGTCCAATTCAATTCTACTCTTCGCACACACACACACACACACACACACACAC
>CM051500.1:25915770-25972225 GCA_028031935.1 Paedocypris micromegethes
CTCTCTCTCTCTAGCGACTCATTCATACCACTCTCTCTCTCTCTCTCTCTCACACACACACACACACACACACACCCTCGCTCTGAATGTCCTGCTGTGCTTTAGCTGAGGAATGTGACCTACATTCAGCTGCTTTCTCTGTGAGGAAGGTTGAGCAAGAGCAGTAAACAGGTCTGACCTCACACTTCTGTCTCCATCAGCTTTTCTCTCAGACAAACTGAAGGGCTGGAGGCCAAAGTGTGTGGAGCTGTAATATTTACACCGACCGGAGAATATTAAATCATTATATCGACAATGTAATATTATTGGGAGTGAAAGAGAGAGGGAGAGAGATACAGATACAGAAGAGAGAGAGAGAGAGAGAGAGAGAGAGAGAGAGAGAGAGAGAGAGAGAGAGAGAGAGAGAGAGAGAGAGAGAGAGAGAGAGAGAGAGAGAGAGAGAGAGATAAAGAAATAGAGAGACAGAAAGAGACAAAGAGACAGGGAGAGAGAGACAGAAAGAGAGAGAGAGAGAGAGCCCATATGTTGGGTAGGAAAGAGTTAAATGTCAGAACATTGATGAAATGGAGTCCTGAGCTGTGCTGACTCACTGCATCAGAGTCTCTCTCTCTCTCTCTCTCCTCCCCCACTCGCCCGGATCATGTGGCAGCCTGCCTGCTTTTACGGGAAGTGGAAAAATACTTAGGAATTCTGTGACTCACTCACACACATAAACACGCGCGCACGCACACACACACACACACACACACACACACACACACACGGCCGCGCAAGGTTTTGTACTAGAGTCTGAAGGAAGAAAAAAAAAAATAGAGCCAATAAAGTATTCTAATAAGTAAGGTTACGTACTAAGAGAGACGGACAGATTTCTAACGGCACCGTCACTAGGATCTTATGTGGTACAATTCTCAACTCTTTCCTCCATTTTCTTCCTCTTTCTCTCCCTCTCTCAACAAATATTTTTAATCACAGTGAATTTCATCTCAAAGGCCCACAACTCACAGAGAGAATTACCACAATCTGGTTATGTAAAGTCAGACGATCCGGCGCCATGTGACCCACTTACAGCTGGATCCCTCGCCGTGCGCCATCCTCTCATCTCGGCATCTGTGTCAACACATCTGTGTTTGCCGCCTCACTAGGCTTCGGGAGAAGACGCTTTACATTCGATTTCATGCGGTCAAACACACTTAGTCCCGTGCAAAGCCACACGGCTCCGTGATAAGTGAATAGTCAAATCACATTCACCGTCAACCTTCAGCAGTTGATTTCATTTTGTTTCTCCTTTAACCTACTTACACACACACACACACACACACACACACACACACACACACACACACGTCTACCCGGAGACGTAAACCTACTGCTCTCATTCGCCCTGTTGCCATGGAAACAGCTCACACCGGGATACGACGGGAGGCAGGATTCATCCCTGCAGATGGTTGTCATGGAGACTGATGGGATGCCTTACATAAGTGCTGGTGAGGCGTGAGAATAAATGTGCTCTAGTTGATGTTAATGTCAGCATGAGGAAATGGGGACAAGGTCGTGCGTGTGTGTGTGTGTGTGTGTGTGTGTGTGTGTGTGTGTGTGTGTGTGTGTGTGCGTGTGGCTAGTAATCAGCCGTCTGCCGCTGAAACATACACCAAATGTCTCAAGGTGACACGTCTCATCTTATAAGCCTCCAAAAGTGATACAGACAAAGAGGGAGAGGACAAAAATGGTGGAGAGACAGAGAAGGCAAGAGCGAGAAGAAGAGAAAGACATGGATGATAAACTAGCGGGTGAAAAGAAAAAAGTGAAAGAAAGTGTGTGTGTGTGTGTGTGTGTGTGTGTGTGTGTGTGTGTGTGTGTCTGTGTGTGTAAGATAAAAAAAGATAGAAAAAGAAAGAAAAAAACAATGACACAGGGCGGGGTCCCTCTCTAGAGAGTGTGAATTTGTGCAATAGAGAGAACACGTTTGTGTGTTGTGTGTGTGTGTGTGTGGATAGAGTGAAAGAGAGATAGACTGAGAGCATGAGAGAGTGAGAAAGAGAGACAGTGAGAGCTAATACAAGAGAGAGAAATACAAAGAGACTGACGCGAGAGAAAGAGATGGAGAGAGAAAGAAAGAAAGAGCAAATTTGAGATAGAGAGAGTGAGAGAGATACAGAGAAACTGAGGAGAAAGAAAAACAGAAAGAGCAAATACGAGACAGAGAGATACCGAGACACTGAGGAGAGAGTGAGAGATAGAGAGAGAAAAAGAAAGAGCAAATTCGAGAGAGAGAGAGAGAGAGAGAGAGAGAGAGAGAGAGAGAGAGAGAGAGAGAGAGAAAGAAAGCAAATACGAGAGAGAGATTACCGAGAGACTGAGGAGAGAGAGAGAGAGAGAGAGAGAGAGAGACAGAGAGAGAGAGCAAGTGAAAGAAAGAAAGAAAGAAAGAAATAGGGAAAGAGAGAGAAGTAAGGGAACTCCCTTTGAACTATTTGATCGAAAGTGGTTCTTGATTTAAAGGGACCAGATACACAGCTCCATCCCTGAAGACAATGGCAGTGCTCTCTCTCTCTCTCTCTCTCTCTGCAGCTTCTGATCAGAATTCTGTCAGGATCCATCACTCCTCTATTCTTCCGTCAGTTACACTTGTCAACTCCAGTTGCATACGCCTAATCTTCTAGCCATGTCTGACCATCATAAAGGCACCACGGTCTCCAGTTATCTATCTATTACAGATTGTTTGGGTTGCTGTCAGTCAGCTTCACACTCACTAGGTTTGGTTTAGTGTGTTGTTGTTGTTGTTGTTGTTGTTGTTGTTAAAAGACTGAATGTCTGGAACCATTTATCTATTCTCTTTTTTTCTGGACCATTGAAAGGAAGGATGGTGTTCTTCGGAGGGCCAGGAGAGAGAAGACTTTGCTCTGGACCATTGGGAGGAAGAACAGTGTTTTCTGGAGCATCAGAAAGGGTGATGGGATGCTCTGGACCCTTCAAAGGAAGTACAGCGTTCTCTGGAGCATCAGGAGTACGATTGCTCTAGTCTAGACCATTCGAAAGAAGAACATTGTCCTCTGAAGCACCAGGAGAAGAATGACGTCATCTGTGTCTGTCCGTGAGAGGTTTTTCCAGTCAAACATGGCAGGCTGTGCATTCAGTTTTCAGTTGAGAAATGATCTTTTAGTGCCCGGAATATAATACCAAGTTTGTAAATCATCAACCCAAAACACGTGTTGGTAGAGTAAATAAGTAAATGAGTAAAAGAGAGATTGAATAAGTAATTGAGAGATAGACATCTCAGAAGGTGCTGGAATGCCCTTGGCGTTCAGGAGTGGCATTGATTCTATCAGTGCTGGTGTATTTATTTTACGCGTCTGAACTCGTCTATTCTCATTTCTGCAGGAGTCCCATGACTGAAGCAGAAGTGGTTTTTCAGCTTCTGTTCCTTCTGCTTTTCATTTCTGTGCTGGAATGAGCAGCTAATCGCACACAGTTATGACACGTGCGCAAGTGTAGGAAGTAAACTGGACTGTGTTGAACCAAACTGAGGTGTGACACAACACACAACACACTCGGTTGTGTGTGAGCACAATGACTCACACTGATGTCTATCAATAATTGCCGATTGCGTCCAACCAACCACAGTCGCACACGGTATGACCACAGTCAACTCATGTAATACACATACTCACTTCTGCATTTCGCAACGGCTTTCAGCATTGCCGTTTACATTGCGTCACAGTTTTACATTTGACAAAGTTCATTTATTCGCCCAGACTTAAAGTTTCAAAATTCTGAAGAGTTGCCGGCACACACATACTTCTCCATACAACCATTGTGTGTGTGGTCTCACCATTATCCCTAACGTGAATCCAAAGCGTTTAAAAGCAAGTGTCACCTCCACCCCATTTTGACCCTCAAACTGGCCTTCAAAGTTGTAAGGATCACCCCACATTGGAATAAAAACCCAGCCCCAATGTAAACGTTCAGCACAAACACAGAGTTTAGTTCAGTTTGGGTCTTGGTCAATCTAAAGCTTTGATTAAGGATTAACTAGGCTCTTGGCACTCTTTGCTCCCAAGTCACCGAAAGTGTCGTTTCTTAACACCGTTGCCATTACGCAACACCAGCGGTGACTTCAGATGAATGGTATGTCTTACATGAATGTCAGTAGGCGTTTGTGTTTGGGTGAGTCTCAAACAGACTTGACAGGAGTGATAGAGAGCGTTTAGATTAGCATCTCCTCAAGCCCGAGGTCGAGGCCGGGTGTTGTGTCAATAAATGCTGACAAACCAGTTTTAACAGTCCTGCTCTGCGTTTATCTAGAAGTCAAAGGTTGCGTTTCACAGAATTAGGCCTGTGTGTTCCAAGCAATCTCAGATTAGGTCACAACTCCTACTAGGAAACAACAAAGGCAGAGACCAGTTTGAGTGCCACTGACCACCCCAGTTCCATCATTTAATAGCTTTGGCGGAATTAGGCCAGAAAGTGTTCGAGCTACTTCAACCTAATTTGTTCAACCACGAACTCTGTGTTCATTTGTTATGTGAATGTAACGAACCCTAAACTCCATTAGCCATTTAGAGTATCCATCCACCCCTTTCATTTTCAGAACCCTTTTTTAATTTCTGGGTCACGGACCGAAGCCAATCCCAGTACACACACAGATTCACACTCTCACACACGCCTTTGGGCAATTTGCCAGACTCCAATTCTCCTGAATGCGTTTGGACTTTGGATCGAGGAAATCAGAGACCAGTGGGAAACTCAAGCAACCACGGAGAGAACGTACAAACTCCACACAGAAAGACTCCCAACTCCTCAAACTTGAACTTCCATTGGACGCCACTGTGCCGCCTCATTTAGAGTTTCACGGCTGAAACAGAGAAAGTTCAAGAGAGAGATTTCAATCCTCGCTGAAGAGGAACTACCAGGTGGCGTTCCTTCCTAGATCTCAAATGTCGGGAGGAGGGAAGAAACGCGCACCAGAGGGTGGGTATCAGAACGAGCAGTGCTGGTGCCAATCTCGAATATCACAGTTCAACTTTAAACTTGATCCAAAGAGATAAAAAGAGGAGTGACGTGCCTTTTTTGCTGATAGAAGACCAGTGTGCAGTTGCCTTTTGGATCCTTTCTGGGAAAGAGTTTGGTTGCGAGGCGACAGACCCGCTATAAGAGCATTACAGTTATCGAGTCTTAAGATTACCAGAGCCTGAACACGGATTTATGTAGGGTTAGGTTACGGGTAAAGGTTCTCTTCAATCTTGATGGTGTCAGAGTAAATCTGCAGTCGGTCATCCAACAAAACACCAAAGGTCCAGACAGTTTTTGATGGAGTACGTGTTAAGCTGAGGGGTTTTATTGTGGTGTATAGATGTGCTAGCAGAAACCCTTATTTATCTGTAGGTCACTGGGAGCTGGAACAAATCCCAGCCACTCCAGCCCTGAAAGCTGGACACACCCCAAATGTAGCCAACCAATCACAGAGTGGGACACACACACACAACCAATCACACTCACACATGTGCAAATTCCCCGCTCAAATTCTCCCGTCCTATGTATCTAGTGTCTACTCTAGACTATTGGAGAAAACTGAAGATCAGAAAGAACCCCACAAAAGGAGTTGTAAATTGTAATAACCTGTTGTAATAAATTGTTAAGATTCTTTGGCTAAGTCAAGTCAAGTCAACTTTATTCATAAAAGCACTTTTAAAACAGCAGACTGGCCAAAGTGCTTTACATTAAAAAATAATAACATAATCCAAAAACACGATCACAATAAAATTAACGAATGAATATGTATATTACTAAAAAGCACAAAAAATGAAAGGACTAAAATTGACTAAAATAAAAATCAAATTTCATGCTAGGTCATATGCCAAGAAATAGAGATGGCTAAAGCTAAAGCAGGACCGCTATTATTTAAGGTTCTACAGATTCATCAATAGTGTCATTTGTGTGCCTTACTGTATAAACTACATTCTAGAGTGAGTTTCAGTTAGAGTAAATTCTTGCAACATTTTAGGACTATATATTTGCTTGAGAATAAGAAATGAATATTACAATCGGAAAACGAAATGGAAGAACGTAGAAAAATCTGAAACAGAAAATAATATTAACATTTTTTACATTTACATCATGCTTTATATTGCATTAAATGTACATTATTGCCTTATTGTACAGAACGCAATATTGAAATAAACATTTTGTATATTGTTAATTAGTTAAAACCTAAAAACTCACTAACGCATGCACACACATGCACAAACACACACACACACACACACACACACACGCACCGGCTTAACATTAGCACTAGCACGTAGCTGGTGGGGGTGTCCCAGTTTGCCAAAAAGCAGCTATTTCAGGCCCGTCCTGGTCCAATCAAAGTGTGTTTGGTGGATTACCAGTCTGCGTTTGGATTAGTGAAAGTCAGACACACAGTGTAGAGAAACCATTCTGACCTCTGACCTTGACCCAGCAAACCGATTAAAGACTGAAACATCCACGTCTGTTGTCTGACATCACAATACTTGATGTCAAATTCACTAATGCCAATGGCAAAACAAGTACCTACGTGGGAATTTAAAGCTGAAGTCTATAAACCACAATATATTTATTAACACGTTTTGTGTGTATATGACAGAATACATTTATTTATTTCAGAACTGCTTTTCTATTTCTGGGAGCTAGAGCCAATCACAGTAACTCTGGGCCAGAAGGCGGGACTTACCCTGGACTGATGGCTCGCCAATCACAACGCAGGACACACTCACACACCTACAGACAATTTTCCAGACTCAAATTGTCTGGACAGTAGGAGGAAACCGAAAACCCGAAGGAAATCGCTGAAGGAAAAACCAAAATCACAGTAAAACGATGAAAATATAAATAAATAAACCCCAATCGGCCTCAACCAACCCAGCCAGACGTCCCTTCACAACCCGGTAATGAGAAGTGGTTCCACCCATCCTCCGTCATTGTCAAGGCTCAGGACTGACAGAATTAGACGAGTCCGTGTCCCGGATTCAGAACGACCTTGTTTTTTTCCCCGTCTGACAATGTGGAAGCGAGTAGCGGCGCATCTCTCACGCTGGGATTTAGTGAAAGTGGAGCAGGTTTAATTGTGTCTCTGCTTTGCGGAAACCTTCACAAACACGCGCTGAAGCACAACTCATTGTCCACACATAAATATTCATGGAAAGCACGAATCATTCGGGCATATTTTTGGCAGAGCGGTGGTGTAGAAATCCTCCTTGAAAGATCCCTGTGGGTTTCCTCTGGGTCTCCCGCTTCCTCCCAGTCCAGGAACATCTGGAAAACTGACCCCAAGTGCGAGTGTGAATGGGCGTGTCCTGCACTGTGATTGGTTGGCCACCAATCCAGGGCGTGTCAGATCTCCAGTTGGTCTGATGAGATGAAGATGAATATCTTGGTTCTGTTTGTCCGGCAGGCCTTCTAAATTGTGCCATGACTTTGTAAATTCAGACCAAAATATATTATAAATGATAAAATATGTGTGTTAAATGTAACACAAACATGTTTCATTGCAGTTTAGTTTGCCCTTTGGCAGGTGTTTATAACAATATCGTATACAACGATTCATCTTGAAATGACGTTATGAAAATCCCTGAGATTTACATGAACTTGCGAGAACGGAATTACGGAAATCTCAGGGTTTTGCATGAAGCAGATGCAGACGGGAGACGAAAAACATCGGCATTCTGCGAGAAGACAAGCTTGTTTTATATTTTGGAAGCAAGATTTCAGAACCAAACTAGTGTTTTTGTTGTTTTTTGTTTATTTGACGGGCAAAGAAGACTATATTCGAGACTATATATATTTCGAAACTCGGCGACGCATTTCCTTACCCTGGGTTTTCGTATTCTAGGACACTCTTAGGTCAGGGTACCACTACTTATAAATCCTGCTGACAAACGGTTTAAAATGAAACAGCGTTGGGGCAGACGTGGCCTGGAGAGTTGCAAAGGTTGCAGGTTTGAGTCCCGCAGCTGAAGTGTCCTTGAGCAACACACTGAACCCGAGTAAGCAGCTTTGGATAAGAGCGTCTGCTAAACAATCGTGAGGTAAAGTAGACGTCCACCCTACTGAGAACGGGCGTGTCTTAAACGCTCAACGTGATCAGCATCCAACACCTTCTATTATCTGGAGAATTGGTCCAGTGCTTGATCACAGGGATGATTTGTGTGGACGAGCTCACTCACATATATTTCATTTGATTTGATGATGTACTGACCAGTCGCGGTGTTTCTATGGAGAGTTTGCATGGTGCGTGAGGTTCCTCTGGGTCTCCGGCTTCCTCACACTGTACATGTAGGAGAAACGGGAAAATTGTCCATAGGTGTGAGTGAAAGAGTGATTGGGCGTGTCCTGCTCTGTGATTGGCTCCAGCTCCCCGTGACCCAGAAATGGAATGAGACTTCCCAATGAGACATTTATTAATCGATCTTAGACCATTTCTAATGCATAAATGAACTCTATCCATGTGTGCTGAATTTTTAGCTTCTACATCCACACAAGATGTTGTCTATTGCTTTTATAAGCAGTATTTATGTTTTATTTAAAACATTGTATGTTTTTATTAATGTTTTAATGCACAGGCGACTTCCTCAGTGTGAATGGACAGGCCGTCTTGTCTCTTTCACAAAAATTTCATATCAATGGAAGACCATATAAAATCTTCTGAAGTCAATCCTACAGCAAAATGGCTGATGACTGTGCTAGATTAAAGACGTGGACCTTCGACTGGACTGGACCGAACAAACATCCACCAGGCTGGGAAGGGTCGCAATCTGCAGGAAGTTTGCGTCTGAGGGGCCGGTCAAGGGTCACAACAGACAAAAACAGCAGATCTGGGTTCAAAGTGCGTGTTTGGTCAGCAGTGGTTTCCTCAGCGTTTCCAGAAAGCGGATAATAATTAACCAGCGCCATCAGCCAATGAGAAAGTCCCGTATCAGCGGCGTGGCAGCGACACAGCCAACCCAAAGACTGAAAACGCGCCAATCGCAGAACAGCCCCGCCCCCATCCCGACGTCACACCCGACGACAAACAACGATTACACAACGTCTACGCTCTACAACCGACTCTAATTCTGTCTAATAACCTCCGCCGCATCCCATGATGCTCCAGTGCAGCTGAGTGGATTAAAGTGGACAGCCGTGACTCTCCCGCAGCAACACGAGGCATCTGCTTACCAGCGCATTTCTGCGGGGCAAAGGTCAACGCAGCCATCAAAGATCCAGCAGCTGCTTATCTTCCAAAACCACACGTTGCGGAAACACACACACGCACACATGCGCGCGCATTCGTAAGCAGATTATTTAGAGGTTCGCACTTGCCACTTTCTATATTTACATGTTGGAACCTGAGAACGCTGCGAGACACTCCTATCCGTCTCATTTCATAACGGCCTTTCTATTTCAGGGTCACGGGGAGCTGCAGCCAATCACAGCTGCTCTGAATAAAACGGCGGGGCACACCCTAGATTAGTGGCCAATCACAGAGCAGGACACACACACACTCTCCCACTTGTGCTCAGTTTTCCAGACTCCGGTTCTCCCGCATGTTTCTGGACTCTCAAGCTCCCTGGAGACCCAGAGGAAAGCCAAAGACGAGAAGAGAGGGAGTGAGTGAGTGAGAGAGACAGACAGGAAGAAACAGAGAGAGAGAGGCAGGGAGTCTGAGTGAGAGACACAGAAAGAAGAAAGAGAATGAGGGAGTCTTTAAGAGAGACAGACCGACAGGAAGAAAGAGGAAAAGTTTGTGATAGAGATGGGAGAGAGATGGGAAGAGAGGGAGTGAGTGAGTGAGAGAGAGACAGGAAGAAAGAGTCTGTGAGAGAGACAGGAAAAGTCAACTGGAATTCCTGATTGTGTCTTTGGTGCTGAGAGACGACAGCGCTAGGCTAACACGCCACCTCGCACCCACAGCCAACATCAATTGTGGAAATTCATCTATGCTAAGATGTGTTTTTTTGTGGAAAAAAAAGCAGCGGAAACCAAAATGTAAAAAGTCAAAATTCACAAAATGAACAACCAAATTAACCAAAAATGAAATCTGGCCATTGTGGTTGAAGTTTACTCAACACTGACACTAAGAGTACTGCGCACCATCAATTGCGGAAATTCGTCTACGCTAAAATGTATTTTCTGTGGAGAACCAACATTTAAAAACGAAATTTTCACACACAAATGAATCAAGAATGAAACCAGACCCACAATTTGCTGCTAAATCTGCTGCGCAGCGTTTGAATCTGCTAGCTCGCATGCTAACGACACCACAGCTACACGTTTGAAGCCACACATACTCTATGACACACACACACACACACACACGGTAGCAGAATTCAAACATCTCTCCCAGACGCCCCGCTGCTTTCAGGTCTGGCTAACTACTGCGGCTAATTTCAAACTAAACCAGTCCAGTGGGTCAAACCGGGAGTGCTGAGACGGGATTAACGCACAGGGGTCATTCAGGGTCACCGGCTCGGCACGTTTAACACGTTCCCACCTGTCGCGAATCTCCAAAGTGCGTTTGTAGCTAAGCATGTTTCCGAGCTAGCATGCTAATCAATCTCCAGACATCTATCGCCATTGAAAGGAGGAATTCAAAGGGCTGATCTTCAAAAAAAAATTCGACCCCCAGAAGCCAATCAGCTTTCACAAACTCTAGCTAGCTGTGCTGTGTGTGACGTGCACTAGAGTTACGTAAAGAGTTTCTGCGTCTGTCGCAAGCGCTAAGCCGCTTGTGCTAATTTCACACTTTGAAGAAGTGCGCGGTCAGCCATTTCCCGTCTTGACCGTCAGTGTGAAGACTACTGGAGTAAACGCACTCCTGCAGGAATCCCGCTGAGGATCATGTGACGTGTAGCTTCACAGGTCGAGTTTCAACCTCAGAAAGATCGCTATTCATGCGCGGCTAAAAAAAACCACGCGGCAGAGTTACATAAGCAGCAGCAAATCTGATTTACGCGCACAACAAGCTCTTTGTTCCAGTCCGGCTTTCACAAGCCACGCTGTGTTTTGTCTGACTTCAGCAGGCTCAGGGTTGGTCCTGCCTTTCCCGACACTCCGTGTGAGACAATCCCACAAACGCTTGACTAGGCAATTTCCTCCGACACGCCAAACACTCCTTCCTTGAGCACACGACGCCGCCCAGAACACGACATGTGCTGAGGGTTTTTTCCTCGTTAGAGAGGTTTTTTTACCGAGTCTTTGTCTTTGGCTTAGTGATAATCGTAGCCATTTACTCAACACCAACAACCAGACGATCAAGTGAATAAAAAGCAACAATTCTCGTACATATTCACACGTGCGCTTCGAGACGGTTAAAACTGTGAAAAGCGCCTTACAAATGCTCAGAACTTGAACTTAATGATGGACTGGGGCGACGGGCCTTTGGTGCAGGAACGCTCAAGAACCAAGCAGGAGACGGCACGTAATACAAGATCAGAAAATGTATTTGGCAATTTGACAAGTGCATACAAGTACAGCTAGAAGCGTTTTCCGACGTTTGCCAAGTGCTCGTAGAGTCGCATTAGTCACATTCTACGTTGAACAGGAACTGCCACCATACCTATAAAGTACATCGAGAAGTCGTCTTACACATCGAGGAGAAGAAGAAAAAATCACAGTCTGTTATAATGAGTACAGGACATTTATCTTGAAATATAGAAACACCGCGTTTTCGAAGAAAAAAAAAAAACCAAAACAATGTACAGCCGTGTGCGCGCGGTTCCTCGGTGTGTCCTCCACCTGATCCTCAAGTGTCCCGCTCTTTTTTTACCTTGACGTCGCCCGCCAGAATGGTGGCAATCTCGCCCTGCATGAAGGCCCAGGGCACGTTGGAGCCCACCAGGGGGCACTTCTCTCCGCTGGGGCAGTACACCTCGCCCGTCGCCCCCTGCTGCTTGATGCTCTCGCGCGAGCACGGGAAGCAGAACTTGTGCAGGCCCACAGACGGGCACTGCACGAAATGTGTGTCCTCCAGGCGCTCGTGGCACAGCGTGCAGCACAGGGGGGCGCCGCCGGGCACCGAGGAGTCCGGGGCGCTGGGGGCGTGTGCGGGGTCCGTGGGGCCCGGGCGGCGCGGGGCGGGCGACAGCGGGCTGCTGCTGTTCCTCCGCGTGGTGGAATGCACCGGGTTGGCGTCTTTGGGCGAGCTGTTGCCCCCCGCGTTGTCCGCCGCCAGGATGAGCGCCGCGATGGGCGACTGTCCGTTGTGGGCGTCGGGCGGGGTGGTGCGGGGGTGCGGGGAGATGGTGGAGGGGGGCGAGGAGAAGCTGAGGAGGGGCGCGGGGGGCATCTTCAGCACCTCGCCCGTCTGGTGCCACGGCTGCCCGTCTCCGTTGACCTTGGCCGGCGTGTTGTCGGCGTCCGGCTCGGGCGAGGCTTTCCTCTTCAGGTTCTTCGGGTGCTTCCCTCGGTCTGGAAGGAGAGCAGCGTCAGACACGCACACACACGTCCGCCTTTGATCCGCGGAAATATGGCAGCAGCTGACTCATGCGCCAACACACACACATGTACCAGCACGGTGTTTACACTCACCAACCCAAACAAAACCACACACACACACATTGTGTACCCAAGCGGTGTTACTTTCTAAAACCCACACACACATGGAACTGAACCTTTTTTTCTACACGTCACACACACACACACACACACGTCTTTGCGTCTTTTTATAGCGCCGTTCTTGAACTAAGAAAAGCGCTATATAAATAAACTTGAACTTGAACACACACACACATTTGTGCACGTACACATGCCTTTTCTAAAGCACACACGCACATGTTTCTATTTTTTTTATAAAACACACACACACACGCATCCTACTGTATCAAAACAGTATTTTAGTAACACACACACACACAATCGAAACAGGTTTTTATCAAAAACACACACACTTGGGTAACCTAACAGGCTTTTATGTTCATCCTCCTGTCGCTAAACAGTATTTTAGTAAAACACACACACACACACACACACACACACACACACACACGGGGGACATTGTTTGAAATGGAAAAAAATGTGCGTTCACTTCACCAAGCGAAGCGTTTTCATAATTACGAAGTTTTCTATTGGCTTTCTGTGCTAATGTGACATTTAATTCGATAGAGGCATGTATTGTTGACGTTTGCTATTTCGCTAAAATAGCGGTGAAAATACGCGCACGCACGCACGTTTATATAAGCGTGTGTACGTGCTGGCGCGTGGTAGTTTGCCTGGGACACACACACACACACACACACCACACACACACACAATTGATTAAAAAAAAAAAAACACCAACACGCATATGATGAATGTACTAAGCACATGTGTCTGTCTCGTACCGGGTTTGGGCGCCGGGGCTCCGGGCTCGTACATGACTCTCTGCTGCATCAGCTCCTTCTTGAAGCGGCCCTCGTACGTGTTGAGCGCCATGAGGTCGCGCACCGTCTTGTTCTTGCCGCTCCAGTCGTCCGGCCGAGCCTTGTGCGCCGCGTCCCCGACCTCCGGCGTCAGGCTGTCGGGCCGGTGCTTGTCCTTGTCGTGCTCCGAGCTGGACACGGACGCCGGACGCTTGCCGCTGAGCTCCGCGAGGTGCCCCGCTCTGCCGTTCATGGCGTGGGCCAAAGCGCCGTTGACCAGCGGCACCAGGCTGGGCGGGACGCCGCTAGTCCTGCGCGGGTTCGGGCTCTGGCGGTTGAGCTCGGGCGGCTCGTCGGGCTTGGAGAAGCCGTTGGGGACGGGGATGCCGTTGGCCTGCCGCACGTACTCGGCTCCGCGCCGCTCCGACGCCAGCGGGTAGCGCTCCAGCGGCTGCGGCGGCGGGCGGGAGCCGGGCTCGTGGAGCTCCTTGCCCGGCAGCGGCTTCCCCGCGCCCGCCGCTCGACCCTCCTGGAAGCCGTGCGCTCGCTTCAGCTGGCGGGCGGTTTCGATCACGAACTCGATCCGATCCGCGCCCTCGTAGTTGACGCATCCCCGGCACACGGGCTCGGTAAAATCCCAGATCATCGCCCAGGGCATGCGGGGAAGGTCGCATAAATAGCACGACTGCCTCCGGGACGCGGCCACCGCGGCGGACGACATCGCGCTATTCGGTGCGGGGAAGGTCGATCGAGCTTGCGGTGTGATGTCCGTCGTGACGCGGTGAGTGAGCGGGTTACTGGAGCTTCATAGTCGCGCGCCGCTTCCTCCGCCGAGCGATCCGTCTCTCTTACTCACTCGCTCGCTACAACCGCGGACGGACTGGGGCGCAATGTGGAGCAGTGACGTCAGCGCGACGCTGACACGCAGCATTTTTGATGTTTACTTAATTCTTCGACAGAACGCCCATCCCCCTTCCGCTCCGCTCCCGCGCATGCGCATGCGCACTGCTCACCGCCTCCCGCGTCACTCGCCGTCTCCATTTCGCTTTTTTCGTGGCCGTCGAGATCCTTCAAATCCTCCGTGTTAACGGTTCGGCGAGCGCAAACACACATACTAATGGAAAATATTTGTTTTAAAAACAGTATTATTTCTTAGGACCGAACATGGACCGAACACTTTGGACTTTGTAAACGTGTACTCTTTTTGAATAAGACTTGGCATAATACTTGGCATGTTAATTGCAAGTTAAATAAATACATTGCAATTGCAATGATTAAAAAAACATAACAGATATTTAAGCAGCTTTAGCAGTTTTTGTTCGACCACTTGGTGGTGCTATCATAGGGAGGGAAAAAAAACCTTAAATTTAGCCCTACGCAACACTCAATTCTATCAAAACCTTTTCTGTAATCTCTATAAACTCCGGTTAAGAAATTTGAGCGCGTTCACAAAACTTTAGTCAGCCAATGACAATCAAGAGCTAATTAGAGAAATTCTGCAGCTACAGCAACACAATCAAGGCATCGCTTCAGCAGAGGACGATGATTGGTCATACATACGAGTTTAAAAATACGTAAAAAAAAAAGAAAAACACTTAACAAAGCTTTTTAACCACTGCAAATAAATATTCTTTACACAACCATTACGTAACTGTGAAACTGTCAAATGATAACTTTATTTCACAGCTTAAAACTAACAGAGAGACACAGAATGTGTGTTGTTAATACACATCATTGTTGCGCAGTGGTGTTGTTCAGTTAGTGTTTTATTTATGAGTGTGTATGTGTGTGTGTAGTTCAGAGTGTGGTGATGTGTGTGTGTTGTTTACAGTAGTGTATTACTCGCACGGCGTGTACCGTCTGTTATATAAGTGCCACGTGTGAACACAACAAGTGCAGTGCGACGATGGCCACGGGTCGAATCCTGCAGCTCAACCTCCTGTTTTTCTTCTGCACAGATGCAGAAAAAAAAAAAAGTCTTGCTTCCTCTTTCTGATTGGCGGTGAATTTCTCAGGAAGTGGTAGCCATGGCAACCCTGCGCACCCCAGGACAGCCCCGCGACAGCCATATCCTGTTTACCGTGTTGCTATTTTCTCTCCCTTACTCAAACCCGAGCCACCGAACATCACAACAACCGCGAAACTGTGCGCTACTGTACGCTTCTGAAGAGGAAAGAACGAGTAAAAATAAGGATAAACGTGAGAATTATACAAACAAAAACAGATGGACAGATGAGTGTTTATATCCAACACACACACACACGCACACACACACACACACACGGTGGGCAATTATAAAATGGAGGAATTTCCTCAAAATGGAGTCCATGACTGAAAAAGAAAGTGTGTGTGGTGGCGTGAGTGAGAAATATATGTGTGCAGACCAGAGAGAGAGAGTTGGAAAGAGAGATAAATCTGCAGCGGTGATGTCACTGAAGAGGGAAAAACAAGTCTTCTTCTCCAGAGCGTCTCTGCGGTGGCTGGGGGCCGAGGGCGGGGGGCAATATTACATCTCTGTGATTTCAGCCAAACTCCTCATTCCAGCTCCTGCCATGATTTACACTGGAAGACGGCCAAACCCTCTCTCTCTCGCTCCCTCGCTCACTCGCTTCCCCGCCCTGCGGCCAGACCCTCAAACATGCAGCAGTTTCCATGGCTATGGCCAGAGGAACATCAAGAGTAAGCAAGGATTTGGGCAGAGTGCCAGAAGCGCCACATGTGCAACAGCTTTACAGAAGGGGAAAAAAAGAAATAGCGGTAGAGCGCGAAGGAAGGAAGGCGAGACTGAACGAGTCAGAGTCATAATTTGCAACGTGAATATCCCTCCACTGACCACAGGCCTGCGAATAAAACGGTTAGATAGTCGAAAATGAAGCAAGTGGCTGTAGAATATATCGTTAAAACTGGGACGGACTCTAGGACTCTAAAACTATCGTGATGGCCTGTTTTACACGCCATATCAGAACCAGTGGTTCTCATTCCAGAACGTTTCTCATTCTAAAAGGTTTTTGGTTCTAGAAAGTCTTTGATTCTAGAAAGTATTTAGTTCCTAGTGTCTGGTTCTAAAACATCTCTGGTTCCATTTGGTTATAGAAAGTTTTGGGTTCCAGTAAGCTACAAATTTTATGAAAGTCTTTGGCTCAGGAAAGTTTCCATTTCTAAAAAGTTTTTGGTTCCAGAAATTGCTCGGTTCTCGAATGTCACTGATTCCAGAAAGTTCCTGCTTCTAAAAAGTATTTTGGTCTAGAAAGTTCCAGAAGGTCTCTGGTACGAGAAAATTTTGGTTTTGGAAAGTCTGTGGTTCAAGAAAGTGTTTGGTTCCTCAAAGTCTCTGGTTCTAAAACATCTCTGGTTCCACAAGGTTTCTGGTTAAAGAAAGTTTTGGGTTCCAGTAAGCGACTTCATCTATGAAAGGAAAGGTCTTTGGTTCAGGAAAGTTCATGGTTTTAAAAAAGTCTTTGGTTCCAGAAAGCTCCTGGTGAAACAAAATATTTCTTTCTAAAAAGTATCTGGTTCTAAAACGTCTCTTGGTCTAGAAAAGACAGAGAAAAAAGACAGGAAAAGACGGAGTCAGTCCAAACCCAATTCCTTGTTGTCATTGAAACTTGGCCAATAAAGCTTTCTGATTCTGAAAGTTCCACAAGGTCCTTGGTTTCAGATGGTATCTGGTACTAAAAAAATATTTTTAAAAGTCTGTGGTTCAAGAAATGATTTGGTTCCTCAAGCTGTGGTTTTAGAAAGTGCTGGTTCAGGACAGCTTCTCATTCGAAAGGCCTTCTGGTTCTGGAAAGTTTCCATTTCTAGAAAGTCTCTGGTTTAGAAACATGGAAAACCGTCAATATGGCGCGATAAGCTTTAGTCGTTGGACTTCTCATCCAATCAATAGCTTTCGTCAGACAGGACCTGAAGCAAGCAGTGTCGGCCGGTGAGGTAATCGTAGATACCGATCCGATGACAGTAAAACACACCCAGGAAACCGTCACCAGTCTGAAAAGCACAACCAGAAGTGAAAACATCATTCACCGGACCTGTCAGTTTACACCACACTTCATCACACTAATGCATAACCACAGCCTGCTCACTAGGCATTACTCAATGAGTGTGAGCGTGTGTGTGTGTTTTAGATAATCTGTTCCTCTACAGAATCCCCAAATCCACACTTGTGACAAAGTCCATCCGGAGGTTCCATCGCTCAAAGTCTGAGAACACGGGTTAAAGATTATCCAGTCGCCTTCTGGGTCCAGCAGCTAGTTTACTTAACCTGGTTAACCTGCCCCCTATTCCCTTGCACGTCCACACCCCGGTGGTGAGAGAGGAGCCACGCCCAGCACAATCAAGAACCAATCAACGAGTCCTGTAGATCACTCCATCTCACCATGTCTACACTAAATCTCTTTATCTCACGGTGTGTTTCCTATTCCACTCTGGCATATCTTTCCTCATCTCACTGCGTGTGACAACAAGCAGACGCGGAAAATCATGGCTGCCGTCATAGCATTTTTCATAACACATTTAGGGAAAAGTGTAGCAGGAATGTGTTGGGAAGACGAGCTTCTGATCTGCTCATCTACGTCTAGGCAAAGTTTACACAAACCTAGTCCTTATTTATAGAGCGTCGTTACAGTATTTACAGAAAGAGAGGGAGCGAGAGAGACAGTGAGAAAAAGGAAGTGAGAGAGAAAGAAAGAAAAAGTGAGAGAAAGAGGGTGCAAATAACAGGTAGAAAGAGAGTGAGCAAAAGTGTGTGTGAGAGAGGAAAAGCAAAACAGAGTAAGTAAGTGAACGAGAGAGAGAGAGAGAACAAAAGATAGGAAGGTGAGAGACAACGTGAGTGAGAGAAAGGAAGGGAGAGAGAGTGAGCTAGACAAAGCAAAAGAGAGAATGAAAGAGCCAGGGAGAAGGACAGATAGTGAGAAAAAGAGAGAGAGAGAGGAAGCAAAATAGACAGAGTGAGCAAGGGAGAGTGTGAGAGAGCAAGAGAAAGAGAGGGGGTTGAAAGTGAGAGAGCGTGAGGATGAAGGCTAGAGAAATTGTGAGTGAGAGAGAGAGAGAGATGAGATCATAAAGGGAAGTCCGCCTGAAAAATCCCCACCCTTTTAAACCACAGTAGCTGCTGACAAACCATGACCTCACGGAAGCACTGAGCACACACACACACACACACACACACACACACTGTGGCTACAGCACAGAACACAAGAGAATCTTTTTAACTCTTTCACAGCCAATCAGATGTCATTATGGTGTGTCTCCTGAAACGCAGACACGCACACACACACACACACACACACACACACACACACACACACACACACACACATGCTGATAAAGAAGGTTCTCTCTCTCCCCTCTAACAGGGTTTTATATTCCCTGCGGCGGATTGGCGGACAGGAATAGAGTGATTCCGGGAAAGCGATAAAAGCGCAGGGAGAGAGAGAGACACACCCTGATCCTTGCACACAACTGACCTACAAAACCAAACAAACACACACACACACACACACGCAGCCTCTGGTTGTGTTTACATTCAGTCTAGTGAGCAGCCTGATCAATGTCCCAGCATGCACTGCTGCACACACACACACACAGCTGTGAGTTTGTTCTAGAACACTCGCTACATACTAACTAATGCATAGACTGTCTAGACGTTGTTTTGCATTCGCTCTGTTGTTGTTTACCTTGTGTTCAAGTTAATTCTTAATTAGTAATTTAATTTGTTCATTTATAACCCGAATTTAATCAGCTCGTGTGTTTTATAGGCTTAATCATTCCTTCCTCCTGTTGCCCGCCTCCTGACGTTCCTAATTTGCGTTAGCGCTTTAATGCTAGTTTGGCGAGTGCTTGGCTTTTTCCACGTGGTTTTTTTTTTTTGCTCGATGTTTAGTTTCGTTTTTCGCCCTGGTGGCGGTTTGAGCTTGTTCTAACGGCTCGTCTTCTTCGAAACACTGACTCTCTCTCTTCTGAACTGAGTCAGAAAAATCACACACGCTTTCTTTACAATCTCACACATCTACGATTTAAAATCCAATTTGAAAGTGCCACAACTGAAAATTCATATTTTCTGCATAAAACTCATTGTTGTTTTTGTTATTTCATCGTTATGCAATTGTTATTTGACTGTTCATTTTCAGTGTTTATTAAAATATGGTACCGTAATAATTTCCACAATTAAATGCTAATCAGCTTGCCAGTGTGTGTGAGTGTGTGTGTCTGTCTGTGTGTTCTGACATTTATATCACAGTTGAGCCTCAAACACTAAGTTTTTACAGTGGGGACTTATAGGCCCTTGTGGGGACCTTTGGATGTTCCTCACAACTTTGTAGTATTTAGAGGGTCACGATGGGATTACAATGAGTTTTGGTCAGGATTAAGGTAAGGATTAAAACTCTGCTTGTAGTAAGAGGTTAGTATAAGGGGGTGGGGAATGTGTTGCTTTTTTTACATATTGCATTTTTTATTATAAAATAATATTAGTCAGTGTGGATATTTTTATTTCATATATTTTTTCTTGACATTACATTTTGTTTAGTTTTTTTTGTGCACGAAACGTAGAGTAGCACACCTATTTTTGTGTTGATACAATGATTCAATTCAATTCTATTCTATTCCATTAGTGAAACTCAACTTTGAGACCGTATTTGCAATGATGTGTGTACAGGTTTTCAGCACAAAGTGGGGACCTAAGAGACCTACCTGTTTGAAGGCCAAGAAGGGATATTGAGATATAATGTGTGTGTGTGTGTGTGTGTGTGTGTGTGTGTGTGTGTGTGTGTGTGTGTGTGTGACGTGAAGCGTGAAAGCAAACGTTAGGTACTTTTCGAACTTAAATGCATTTGACTTTGAGACGTGTGTTGTGGAGCGGAACCTTCTTAGCCCGGTTGTATGTAATGTCGGAATTAGCGTTAAAAAAAGAGACATTATTAGCATAAAAAAGTAGAAATCTAAATACCAAAATAAAAAAAAATTCCATATCATTTTGCTTATTATATGCATTTGTTTGTATTTAACAGTAATTAATCGATCGTGGGACAAAGATGCTATATTCTCTGTCTATCTGTCTGTCTATCTATCTATCTGTTCCTCTCTCTTCCTCTCTCTCTCTCTCTCTGTCTGTCTCTCTCTCTATCTCTCTTTCCTGCAAAACAGCATGAGCCTCTTCATTATCTTTGAGACTGAACACACCTTGAGTATTTTCCACTTCATCAATAGACAATGTTGCCAAGCGACCAAAAATGCCTAGTAACAGTCTACACATCATTAACTATTAAAGCGTTCAAAAACAAGCCGAGCATTTCACACGGCAGCGAAGCCTTGGAGACTGAAGTCAAACGCCGTCTGTGGAACATCTAGCCACGCTTCAACTCTCAGCTCAGTGTTGGCGTGATGTAATCACAGACTCACTCTCTTCAAACAGAAAGATTCACAACATGCAGAGGAAATCATTAGCATCCGATTAGTCACAGCTTATACATTATTTATATTGAACGTAGAACTATCACCTCTTTCAAAAAAGTACCAGAGCAAACAGTAAGATCACAGTCTGTCAACTACAACATTTGACTGATTCATATCTTCTCCTGTATAGACTAATAATAGTGTCTCTAAATATAGTTTTTGTTCATAGGATTCGATTGTACATTCTGAATATTTTCAACTTATAACCAATATTCCAACTTATAACCGATTACTGCTTTTGCACTTCTGGACATACATTTTATTGACTTGTACATGTGTAATGACAATAAAGTTGAATTTAATCTAATTTGTTCCATTTCTGGGTCTTGGGGAGCTTGAGCCAATCACAGCCACTCTGGGCAAAACACACCCTGGATTGGTGGCCAATCACAGAGCAGGACACACATTCACACTCTACGCAGAATTTTCCAGACGACAATTCTGCGTGTAATTTGAAAACGTTGATCAGCGAGACACACTCCACATTTCCTCGTGACGCTACAGCGACTGTGAGAAGACGCGAGTGTTTTTCACTGTGCCGTGACGTCTGGAACACACTCTGTGTTTGCTCAGGAACTGAAAGGTGAACTTCAGATAAACAGACACAGTGCAGTGACTCACACACACACACACACACACACCAGATTAAAGTCTGCGCTTTTTCAAGTATGAAAGCCGGTGCTTTCCCAGACTGAAGCCTGTTCAGCGGTTACACACAGCAGCGTGTGTAAAAACAACTGCTCACACACACACGTCCTCCATACACACACACACACACACACACACACACACACACACACATTCTATCATTATTTTGCTCAAACGACAATAGGAAACAGTTGTAGGGTTGCAAGGTACAATGTGTAAATTATTACTTCAAGTGAAAGAAGTGTCTAATTTACGAATGTGAAAGATGCAGCTTTTTCTTTGCGTATTAAAAGAAAAACCTTTGCGTTTGTCCTCGAACACCCAAAGACACAATTGTTGTGTTAAAAGTTTCGATCGTTTGAATCCAGGAAGATCGAGTCACGCCGATGCCCCATCACCCCCCCCCCTCTCCGAGTCAAAGGTCAAAGGTGCTGGAGATCAGAAACAGTCACATGTGTCTCAGATACTGCGTCTCATAATGAAGAGCGTGTGTTTCTGACTCTGCTCTCCTCGCACACACATCAAAGGCGTCGGTGTTCTGCGCTCCACTGAAGCCACATGTCTGAGTTCAGAACCTGCTGCTTCAGGAAAATAGATGAAGATGCCTACTTTAAAACCTATGGGATCAGATTAGTGCCAAAAATATCGCACGTAAATTTCTACTTCACATTTACGTTTGTTTTTTCGTTTTTTGCTTGCAATCTTCACATTTTCGTCGTGTTTCCAACTGCTTTGGATTATTCATTCGTTTTTTTCGTTTCGATTTATGGCCCAAGTTTCATGTGGGGGCGGGCCTTACTCTGATTGGCTGGTGAGAATGTGATTGACCGTTGCTTGACCAGGAAGTGTGGGATGAGTTCGGCGAATGTACACCTTGACATTCACTGTTTTTCTTTAATATTAGTACACAAACTGTGATTTCAGTGTTATACCCAGTGGTGGTTCTACATTGACTGGCAGCCCGGAGCGAGACTCTCTCTTGGCGCCCATAAAACATAGAATAAATATTCTATATTCCATATTACAACACCCCAAAACTAAAACCTGACGCAGCGTAAAATGCATTTATATGAAATTTATTGGAAAATAATAATTAAAAGCCCATTTACATTTTTTACATATAAATGTGTGTATTACCTTACATATAAAGAGTATTCTGTTTCTAGTATTCGGCTGAATATATTTAATTACATGGAATTATAGTTATTGTTCATATATTTTATTTCTTTTTATTTATATTGCATTATTCACATAATGCCTAAAGAAGACACTTTATATTGTCTTCTTTAGGCATTATGTGAAACCGTTATATGCAAACAATATATGCCTCATGCATGTATATGTTGATAACATATTTTAAAATGCCCCTCATATTGGATATATGTATTTTGAAAACTTAACTATTATTAGTATTATGTTGATAAATGTGAAAAGGACATTCATTCGAACTACATAAAAAATGCGGAATTTAAAATGTTGTCAAATTTTTGTTATAGATTTATGTTGTATTAAGGTCTAAGTTAAATTATGATGTTGCTGTGGATTCAGTCCTCGTGTGTTAAAGTGGAAAATAAAAGGGGGAAAGACTAGATAAGTTGTACTTCTTTCTACTCCCTTTCAAACATGTATTATGGAAATGAACAATATGATTGTACTAGTATTACTATGTTGTGGCTTTTATGTTGTTATTACTTGTTATGTCATGTTCTTCTCCGTATATGGAACACTTTATTTATCGTCCTTTACTGATGACATGAACACAAAGAATGCTGTTGAATACCTTTAAATATTGCAACAAGCACAATATAGAACAAGCAAACTCCACACAGAAAGACCCCCAATCTCAAAAGTCAGTTCTTCTCACTTTGAAACAACATTTATGCCAATAATAAACGACTCCAGCTCCGAGTTCTGGGGATCGATCAGTCCACACGTGTAGTAGAGTAAGAAGGCGTGAGACTCTGCTGGGGGCTGAGAGCGTGTGATCCTCACGTCAGGGTCTGGGCTGAATCGGGGGTCTGTTGGCGCATGAATGCAGCGCTGTGTGCGTCGCTCTGCACTGTCGGCCTTTGTTGGGATGTTGATTGATGCTCCTGTTCACATTAACCCTCCATCTCCTGCTTCTGAAAGACCTCGGAGTTTTAGCTGCTCGGTGGCATGATGGTCTTAACCCAACGTGTTTTAAATAACTGTAGGGTGAAAAGGACTCCACTGACTGAAAGGCTCGAGAGACAGTTTTATGGAACCAGTTCAGCGCCAAAAATATCAAGCGCAAATTTCTAAGAAGTGAAAGAAAACTCTCCACGGTTTTTTTTTTTTTTGCTTGCAATCCTCACGTTTTTTGTTTGAAACTTTTTTTTTGCATTATTGCATTATTTTTCTTGCATTATTGCATCATTGTAAATTAAAAAAGAGTTTTTAAAAATGAATGGAACATTTTTCCATTATTTATATTATAATAATAGCAACATCAACAATAATGATAATACATTGTAGTTGTATTATCACCTACCTGGTCCTCTGCACATACACAGTTTCATTTTCATAATATTACAGTATTTCGATGTGAAGAAAGAAGAATGTCTTCTATTATTCTGAAGTAGTCTGCCACCATAATAATTTAGCAATATTGTGCAAAAATAACACTAAAATCACAGTTTATTGTATACTAATATTAAAAAAGCGGTGAATGACACGTGAATGACTCGTCCCACACTTAAAGTCAAAGGTCAAGTAGCTGCCAATCACATTCTCACCAGCCAATCAGAGTAAAGCTTTAAACAAACGGAAAAATCCAAAGCAAAAAAAAAGTTTCAAGAGAAAATGTGAAGATTGCAATTGAAAAATAAAAAAAAAACAATCAAGCTAAAACGTGAAGAATTTCGTTTTGTTTCTCAGAAATTTGCGTTTGATATTTTTGGTGCTAATCTGTTGACGTTTTTTTCCCCCACAGGAAAAAACTTTTGATTATTACAAAAGATCAATGGTGTCCAGATGAAGAGAAACACAGAAAGACTAAGCATCTAAATTCTGAACGACTTTTCCATTTCTAGGTAACGGGACCTGGAGCCAATCCCAGCAACTCTGGTCTGGCCAACCAATCACAGAGCAGGACACACTCTCACACACATCAATGTCAATTTTCCTGACCACAATTCTACTGCAATGTTATTGGACTGTAGAAGAAACTGGAGACCCGAAGGAAACCCAAGCAAGCACAATGAGGAAAAACAAGTATTTATTCTAGTGTTTGTAACATTTGTAAATTAATTTGCAACAAACCGTGACACTAATTAGTACAGTTTGGGACTCAATTCTGTGCACGCCGAACTGATGTGGAATCATCCGACTGGTCACTTTTGGTGGCCATAATTGAGAGTTATTAGGAACGATTGCGAAAAAAAAAACCCTCATAGATCTGGAAACCAGGCCAGGAGGATGTAAAAGCTCAACTCTTGCCCCTCGAGGACGGGACTTGCTTCGATTCAACACGGCATATCCAATTTGCAAAACTAGTCGGGATTTCAGCTGCATGTGATACTGAGAGAGAAGAAGAAAGCGCTTCAAAGCTTCAGAGAGAGAAAGAACAGAAGAACATTTATTCTGACCGTGATTCTTGATCTTCCTACCAGTCTATTGTCTATCTCTCAGTTCTACCATTATCCTCGGCCTCTTTCTGCCTCTCGCTAGTGTCCCATTACTATCACTTTATCCTAGATTATTCTTTCTAACTCTACTATTACTCCGCTTTTTCTCTTTCTACCTCCTCCACTTACTTCCTCCCTCTCTGTGATCTTTGATCACGTGATCGCAGATTTTCTTGCGGCAATTGTCTTTACGTAACATTTAAAACCAAAAGCAAGTCTCGGGTTGCCTGGCTGTCACCCTGTTCCCTGGTAAAGTGTGATTGAGTCGCTTCCGTTCTCTCACGCCAATTCAAACGCCCCAAATTTAGCTTTTAAACAACCAGCCGTGTTGGGAATGTTCCTTTAAAAAAGGAACTAGTTACAGTTACTAGTGGCTTCTCACAAATATAAAAGTAACTATTTGCCAGAAAAAGTAACTACTGCTTTACTTAACTTGTTTTTCATTTGTCAAATAAACCAGCTGCTCTCGATATTAAATTGAAAAAATGCAAAAATGTTGAATTAATGAAATGGACAATAAATATAATTAATTATTATTATTATTATTATTATTATAAACCAGACTGTAGCCATTTTCTTTCTCACAAAAGTAAACAGTTTAACAAGAAGTGCCCTGCCCTCAAAATAATACTTATCAATTATGTTCCAAAAATTAAACAACAATAACAAAAATGTTCATTCTTTCTATTGCAAGTTGGTGCTGTTAAGATGTTCTTCTTGCTTGTAGTAAATATTTCTGTGAGCCTTTACTACATGTTCTGTGGTTTGATGTGATGCACGTTCTGTTTTTGCACTCGGGACGGGAAAGTGTGTGAGTCAGATGGATAAATGGATGGATATATTTTTTTAAATAAAAGACAAAGTTCTCTAAGATTCATTTACTTCAATCGCAAGAATTGCTGAAAAAAGTGCCGACCCCGCACTCGGATGAAAACCTCTTCAATGACCACAATTATAGTAACGTCGCATTTTTGTCAGTGACGGTAACGGCGTTGTAATAGAGCAAATAGTTATTACGCTAGATTACTCGTTACTGAAAAAAGTTACGTTGTTATTCCCATCACTGACAACCAGCAGTGAGTCGAAATTTTTTTGCTGAAGTTGTGCTAAACGACGCAAAGCGAATCAGAGTTTCACTTTGTTCAAGTGACACCTGAATGAATGGGAGTCAGTGTGAAGCTCATTCCTGCTTTTACAGCGGTTGCAGTGGGTAACCCGACACGTCTCCTTTCAAAACCCGTCACCTCGGTGCTGCATTTCTTACGCAGCTGAGAACAAGAAGGCCAATGCCGCACTGCTCCAGCCTGAACCACCTCAAGCTGTGTTCCTCGCAGACCTTGCAGAGATCCCAGACAGACGCTCCCAAGCCGATGGAGTTACTGACATCAGGACGGAACAGTTGTTGACTGGGTGTTGAGAGGACCAGTCGGATGCATCACACAGCAGTTGCAAGCGAATCTTCTCTTTTTCCTCAGAAACGTTGTGGAACAAAATCTACCGTAGTGACGCGAAAACAAGCAACGATTTTTTCCATGAATCAAAACGGGGGGGGGGGGGGGGGGTGCTAATAAAATGTGCATTTTGTAATATAGGCGTCCTTCTTTCCACATTTCAAGTCAGGAACAATAACAAACGTTGTCTTGTGCGTTGTGTCCTCTTTTCTTTCCTTTAATAATGATTCCGAGGCAGACCAGCATATATGCAAGAATTGTAAAAACAGAAATAAAGATGCATTAACCTATGACAGAGGATAAACAATCTCTACCTAATTTAAAATATATAAATATAAGCTTTATTTAGTGCGCTTCGCACTCCAGTCTCGTGATACTTCTCCAAATCGGGTCACACGGTATATATTCAAAGTAACAACTGATAAACTATATATACACAAATAAACGGACGGGCCAGAATGGACGGGTCATCCAAACACTTTTTTTTCTCAAAACACTTTCCCACAAGTCCTCTCAACCTTAAAGGGGCACTGTACTTACCAAACACTGTCTTTAAATACAAAATACTACTTTCTTAATATAATATTTATATAAACTTAATATTTGCACAGTGCACATACTACCGGAGAGTGTGTTTTCGAGAGCAAGTATTATAGCGGGGCGGGGTGGGGTGGTGGTGCTTATATTGGCTATATATCTTTTCTTCTGGTTGAATGGGCCATCAGGCGAGGCAGGGCCACACCCAGCCTCAAAGATTTAAGCAATAAGATTAAGCTTCCCTCGTCTGACCCAGATTACCATGATGTAGTTGCACCTCTGTCACCAACCATATCCAAACAACAGGTGTGCAGATTTACACTACTAGTTGGTACAGCGGGCATAAGGGCTTGAAATATAAACTGAGCTGATCTCCGGCTCTGTCACCGAGAACGGCAGAGGGCAGGACGCTTCACAATTAACTGGATGTATGTTAGAGCCGGAAAGAAGAGTGACAAATAACCTTTACCAAACCTGGCACAATCTACGATGAATGTTGTAACGGACAGACCCCGCAGATCCCCAAGGTGATGGCAAGGGTAATGCATACAGTAGACACCTGGGTACGCACCGAACAACCGAAGCAGACGTTTTGTTCCACTTTGAGATGATTTTGCAGCGTTTCTTTGATTCAAACCTGGCCTTATTTTATGGACTTACATGGGAGGCTACAGTGCCTCGATGTTCAAAGCTTACTCTTGATGAAAAGTAAAGTAAAAAGTCCCCTTCCACTGGACCACAATTCCCATCACCATCGGAGACATTAAAGATGATGGTGGTCTAATATGATGGTCCATAGCTTTTGACAAAGTCCATGATGAACTTCGGTCATAATCATCTAGCTACCTGAATCACATTAGTAACTAAGAGAAATTTCTTTAAAGGAACAACTTTAATTGCAGTATGACAGGACGAAATGCCCCTCTATAAGTAGAAGGCTTGTACAGAGTTAATCTTGGAGGAATACCAGCACTGAAGCAACTTGGAAGTGCACTGGGTCTATATGATGCAAGTACACACATTCTATGAGTAGATGCAGCTCGGGATCTTGCAATGATCTCAGCTATGCTCACCAGACCACCTCTTAAACAGCCCTTTCCAGGTTCCAGACACGCAGGTTCCACAAGTTTCAAAAAATGTTGCCTCCAAAAAAAACATTCCCAGATTTGTCGCATTACTTCGAGATGGATTTCCAGTTGTCTAGCTTTACCAAGAACCAGAAGATCTGTCAACAACATACCGCATTTTAAGAACCGAATATAAGCACCCCCTTCTAACAGTGTTTTTCCCTAATTTTTGAACAAAGATAAATAATGAACATTTTCTTTTTTTCCCCTAGTTCGCATAGGATCTTTGCGTTGGTCTTGAACTAAGAAGACCTTATAAATAAACTGGAACTTGAGCTTGTTCTTCAGGCACAAAATAAAAATTCCTTTTTTTTTTATTATTATTAGATAAAAACATTAACATTACGATATTATTTCTAAATGTAGTTGAGTATACACACTATATTACCATAAGTATTCGGTCACCTGCCTTGACTCACATTTGAACTTAAGTGCCATCCGATTCCTAACCCATTGTGTTCAATAAGATGTCGGTCCAACTTTTGCAGCTATTACAGCTTCAACTCTTCTGGGAAAGTTGTTCACAAGGTTGAGGAGTGTGTTTATAGGACGGTTTGACCATTTTTCTAAAAGTCCTCTAAAAGGACGACGTTTTCTCATTTATTTGTGATGGCTCCAAAATGAGGAAAAAGGTTCCTTATATTTACGTACATAACAGAAAAACGCGCATATAAGCACCCCCCAAGTTTTTGAGCTTATAAAATGTAAAAAAGGAGTGCTTATAAGTGTGTAAATACAGTAAATTGTTTTGTTATGTCAATCAATCTTCAGAAAGCAAGACTAGTCAAAGAAAGCAGAAGCTGCCTGTTCATGTTTATGTGTTCTCTGCTATCTTCCCGCACAGAAGCTCGAGAGGCAGTTAGCACGGGGAGGAAGTGCTTCAGCGCCAGAAAAAGAACCATCATTGCGAGGCAGTTTTTGTGCCAGCTCAGATCACGGCCATTCCACCACACTCTACCCAGTCTTGAAGGGAAGCGTCTGTTGTTATTTTGCAAACACTGCATGCAACTAGTGTGTTGAACCCAAGTTGGCAAAGTCCACTGTTGCATTTTTGTTATTAAAAATTCCAACACAACGGAATTCAACCAAGTCAGTAGTAGTTTTTTTTTGGTGTAGTAGGTACCAAAACGGCTCGGGTGTAAAAATGACTTGGGGTCCGGCGACTGATGAGGACGTCACACTATTTGATATGATGCAAGTTTGACACGATGACGTGTATGATAGTGATTGGTCCAGACAAAACGCGGAATTTTCCGTCTTGTTTAGAACTGTAGGACGCTGCTTTCGATTATAGTTATCAATATGACTGATTATAGATAGTTATCAATATGTAAAACTGACATTTGGGCTAAATACACCAGACTGCACAGCATAGATAAACACTTTTACATTACATACTATACAGTTATACATTTACTCACATAATTAATAAACATTTATGTCAGACGCACCTTAAAATAAAAAATTGCATTATTAGCTAAGAGTAAAACAACTTTAGGTTTCAAAACGAAAACTACAATAAAATGTAAACAACAATATGAGGAGCCCGAGAACATCTCGTGTTTGGTTCAAGTGATGTAACCCTGGTGTGATGTCATCATTAGTCGCAGGCTCCAGGTCGCTTTTACACCCGAGCTGTTTTGGTACCTACACCGGCCCAGACAGAGCATCTCCACAGAGTTCAGCGAGGACCTGACATACTCTACACGCAGTCTCTTTGAATTGCCATTGGCATAACAGGCTTTTGAAATATTCCATCTCTGGGTTAAAATATCAAAGATGTCTTTTGGTGCCATTTAGTCTCACTCAAATGTGTGACAGTTACAACAACAAAAAAGATATAGGAGTGTCAAAGAGATGTTTTTTAATTGAAGGCTGACAGTGACGCCACAACGATCCCGGAGAGACGGAAATCAGAATTACCATCTCCAAGCCGAGGAGAGCTCACCATGTCGTGTTTGTACCTTTTACAGTAGAATATACAGACGTGGAAAGGAAAAAGAAACAGAACGAAAAAGATAGCCAGTAACCTCCATTACTGAGGTATTTATGCATGGAGCTTTTTCGCTATCCATAGCAAAAGCTTTTGAGCAGTTTTGAACTCTGTTTGCCCCCTTTACCATACAATTTTAAAGAAATTTCCCTCAGGGATTAATAAAGTATATACCTACCTAACTACCTTTAATACTCTCATCATGAAACAATACTCAATTTGCTCATATCGTCATTCTCGTTTTTTTAGTTGACCTGAAGCAGTGCAAGGCAAAAGAAAAGCGCAATCGGACGATCCAGATCACATTTTTCCTAACAGAAAGACACAGAACACAAGGTCTCTGGAAGAAAACAAGGCAGATAGGCGTCTGCGTTGCATCATTTTATAACCTTCAGCTGGGATCAATCAGCTACGTCACTAGACGAGGTTATTTAAAGCCACAGTTTGGCGCGTTTGAAACGCATGCTTTCACAACCAGTCTAAGAATGTTCCTGCAGCTTCAAAGTCAACGCTTCTGAAAGAGAAGCATTCAGTCTGTCTCTCAATGCAGAAGCAGATACCTGACTCAGGACACAAGGAAGATCTGCAGTGCCCCCTGCTGAAGGAAGCGCAGAAACACAACTCCATCATCTACCTGGTTATTCGCCAAGAAAAGTACCTGCAATTCAAAGGCTTTGGCTCATTTACGATGAAGAACACAAATCTAAACATATTTCATTGGCCACATATTGCACACCCAGCCTATGCATTTACATTACATACAGGGTGTTTGGGGTCCACTCGACCCGTGGCTAACAAAAAAGAGTAGAAAAAGCAGGTCCTGTGCACCTTCAGTCTCTTTTCTGTGATTACTGAGAGTGTTGATAAACCCAAAATATATGTAGCAAGTGTTAAAAATAAATATGAAACACACACATTAAAACTCTGCCCCCCATGATTTATATAGTATTTTAGGTAGTAATCTACTTAAGTCTAAAAGAATCTAGTCTCGATTCTTGCGCACACAAGCTGACAGGGAACACTGGTTGGAGTTTGGCTGAATTGTATAGATGCTGGATGAATCCAATAAACAAAAAACTATTTTATATTTCCTTACAATATAAATCCGTCCCCTAAAGTCCATATTTCAGTTTGAGAGGGGCTCCATTCTGAAATCACATGTTCTGAAGAAGATTAAAGGAAAATAAATAAATAAGAATCTAAGTTTGTGTGATCAATCTGCGCCATAACAGTAGGCCTTTGTCTTTTTTGTTTAATCTGGATTACTTTTGTAAAAAAAAAAATTCATTTTGAGAAAATTAAAGAAAACCAAAATAATAAATGTATAATATGTGTTTGCTCTCTTGCAGGTTCAAAAAATAATTGTGCGCCCGCTCTGTGATTTTCTATTACTAGTGTGTATGTTACATTTATGGCGCCCATGTTCACGTTCGCTGAAGATGCAATGCACAAAAAATATGCGAACAGTGAAATATGTGAAAAAATATGCAAAGTGGAATGGCGAGGAAAAGGAGGAGATGCGTAGAAGGTAATTCACATTTATAAAAAATAGAAGCGCTAATCTAGGTTTACGACACGAGAGTTAAAGGCATGCAAAAGATAAAGGCATGCAAAAAAAAATATTCTCTACATTTTTTTAGTACCCATGTCAACAATAAAAGGTCTTGAAATAAATTGTCTCATAAGTAGAATAAGTCAGTGGTGGGAATTACGGCGTTATAAATAAACGTTACTAACAGCGTTACTTTTTTCAGTAACGAGTAATCTAACGCAATAACTTTTTCCACCGTTACAACGGCGTCATAGTTACTAAAAAAATGCTGCGTTACTATAATAGTGGTCACCGAAGAGGTTTTGTCCGAGCTTTTTTTCTCTCTCTCTGTGTGTGTGTTCGTGGGGCGGGACATAACTGGTGATGGGTGTGTTTGTGCATGTGGTGCGACTGAAAACGTGATGATTGGTTTAGATTAAATCTCCATTATCTACCAGCAGAGTGGTGTGGAAGTACGGAAGCAGTGTGGTTGTTCAAGCACATTTAGCAACTTTTCGTAGCGACATTATTTAAAAAAATCTTAAAAAAAAAAATCTTAAGTCTACTAAGCGACTATTTCTGCTTTAATTGCCGACTTTTGGAGACTTTAATGTGTCCGTACGTTTCTTACACTTCATACAAGTCCTCACTTCCTGACCCCGCTTGTAAACAGAATGTAAATGTAAAATGTTCAATTCTGATGAACTGCATAAAATATATATCGTACATATCAGCGATAATTGACAGTAAAATTGTATGCAATACATACATGTAATATCGTATGTAAGTTAATATGTACATTTAACGATGACGTCATTGAGTGGCTTTTAGGAAAACCATAAGCGACTTTCCTTATAGATGAGTTGCAAAAACTTCCCACACACACACACACACACACACACCAACAACCAAGAGCAATGGCGAGTTCAATGCAGTTAAAGATATCTTTTGAAAATTGGAAATATAAGCACTACTTTCCCCTCATTGAAGTGAAAGGCAAGAATGTACAGCGGTACCCCGACTTACGAAATTAATCCGTGCCGACGCCCGTTTCGTTAGGTGGAAATTTTGTTAGCTGAGATGCATTTTACATGCAATTCGTCTAATCCGTGCCCTGAGTTTGTGAATTCAAACATTTATTTTTACATGTGATTAACTATTGTTAATAAATGTAATAAAGACATGTTATGTTACAAAGTGGTTGTTTGAATTGCCCATTTCCAATTGTTTTTAAATCTCACATGAATGGTGACCGCCATCTTGAAATGACGTCACACAGACACGGAACTAACGTCATCAGAATGTTCCGCCCGGACCATATAGAGTGTAACACCCAGCGACATTAGCGCACTCACGTCGAATTTCTATCATCTTTTTTGCAAGTTTTATGTGGGGAAAATTTGTTTTATGTCACTGAGTTTTAAATTTTCGTGCAGATGCATTTCGTTACTCTGATTTTTCGTTAGTAAAGACATTCATAAATTGGGGTACCACTGTATATGTTTTATGTTGTTTATGCAAAGGAAGAAATCACTGCATCGGTGACAAGCAATTCCAATCTGATGAAGCACCTGGTATCATCACATGCCACCACAAAACCAGTGGCTAAGAGTCCTAGCGGTGACGTGAGCTCTGCTCCGAAAGCAGGAGAAGGAGCCACAGCATCAAAACAAAGTTGGATTTTTCAACACAGCAAACTTATCACTCAGACAGAATTAAAGAAAATAATATCCAGATATATAGTTGAGGACATGCTGCCCTTGTCGACAGTTGAGTCGAATTCTTTCCAGGCAATCATTGCGATTATTCCCACAAAAGAGTGTGTAAGCCCACCAGAAAGACTTTTTCAAAATACATAGAATCCAAATGTGCCAGAATGAATGATGAATTCTAAAAAAAACTTTTGAACATGTGTAATATATGTCTACAACAGCCGATATTTGGACGGCACACAATAGAAGCTGAGGGTGTAACTGCACACTGGATAAATTCAAACAGCGTGGAGCGAGAGAAAGCAGCACTAGCGTGCCGAAGATTCATGGGTCGTCATATCCAAGACATGATTGCAACTGTGATTGACAACATTCACTCATCCTAGGGCATATCCCATAAAATAACATCAACTGTCGCAGATAATGGCTCTAATTTCGTCAAGGCTTTCAAACGATTCCAGCCAGTTGATGAGGAGAACTCTGAGGATGACGAGGATGAGGTGACCTTCACGAACATTAATGAAATATTACAAAACGGTGGTGATGATGATGTTGGTGAAGTTGTCACCTCTTTGCCACCACATCAGAATTTAAACCTTGTTTCATGTACTGATGTTGACATTTTGATTACTGTCAAATTCACAAACAAAAGCCATACACAGAAGTGCTACCACAAATTGTACAGACTTATGGAACATAATTTTGGGTTTAGACCAGGCACTTCAGAGAATAACTGCTGCAACATCAAGGTGCAACCCCAGCAGTCTGTGGCCAGGAGAAAGAACCACAAGCCTCAGCTGTTTGATGAAAGAGCAACAGGAGACACTGGAAGATGAAATGCTAGAGTTCTGATGCTATAATGGAGGTTAAATCCTATATTGAGGAGCCTCGCTTTCAAAGATCTGAAGACCCACTAAAACGGTAGAAGGCCAAGGCTTCAGTCTACCCTCGACTGGCTAATGTGATGGTAGGAAGACTTTGCGTTGTTGCAACGTCAGTCGCCTCAGAGTCTTTTAAAAAACAAACAGACTATCAGAGGAGAAATCGCATCAGCCCATCCAAGCTGAGGCATCTGGCATTTCTAAATGCCAACCTCCACTAATATCTGATCGTTAAAACTTTATTATTTATTTATTTAAGTATATTTATTTTTCATTGGTCCTCCCCATTGTCCTCATTCACATATTATTAGAGAGTAATTGTAATTGGACCGCTCTATATATTCTTGGAGAATAACAACATCGGACTGGGAGATGCCGGAATTTACGAGCCATAAATGTAAGACGCTTGAAACTCTCTCAACTCGGCTGGAAGAAAGTGTTGAGCTGATTGTGAAATGTGTAGGTTTTTTGGATCATCCAACATTTTTTGGCTTTCCAACATTTACACCTCTGAGCATCGTCCCAAAGACGTGCAAGTCTCAGAAGCAAAAGCGCATGGAGGGCTACACAGCAAAAAGGTGAGTGACACTCCTCCTGTTTCTCCATGTCATATGTTACAAACATAGAAATTAAACAATTTCTTCTCGAGACGTAGACGGAGGGATACACTGTTGTTTAAATATTGTTTTTTTTTTTTTTAAATACTGTCGATTTTGTATTTTGAGACTAATTTGATGCAAAAATTTTGTTTTGTTTAGTTTTACCATGAGGGATGCAAAGTTTGAAGCTCAAATAAAGCCCACATTTCTCATTCTGTCAATGAGACATAATAGTAAAATGTTGTCCACACAAGAGATCATAAGGACAGAGTGGACAAAAGTGGACAAAATCGGCAGCCCCCCTCACTCAGTCACTTGTCCATTATGAAACAATTAACAGGTCACAAGCACACAGATGAGGTAACAAGGGTGACAGAAAAAAGAAAATGCAATGGCGGCCGTGACACTAGAGTAAAGGAGCGCTGTCGGCTGGAGAGGGAGCTGATGTTCCAGAACTGTTCCAAGGAGCAGAACCAGATCTTGGAGCACAAGCTCTCGCTGCTGTCGGAGGCGATGGACAGCATTGGTCAGATGAGATTCAGGGCGTCAGCCACACCCAGTCCACCAATATCTAAGAACTTCGGCTGAGCTCTCTTCTGTAGAGCCCACACTCCAGGTTTTTTGGAGGTTTCTTCTCCATGTCTCATGTTCCAAACGTGGAAAATTAAACTAAATTTTCTGGTGAATGATTCTACTGCTGTTACTGAGGTCTGGTCTCAACAAAAGAACATGGTTGAGGGACACATCTGCATGCAGCGCTTCACTCAAAGACGACGCGTATCTGAGATGGGTTTTTTTTTGGGTGATACACGTCGAAGAAAGGTGTGTACTCAATACACAATATTCTTTATGGGGAGCTAAATCTGCATGGTCGTTCTCAAATAGCTTTTTCATGACAGCAATGAAGTCGCTTTTCATTTCAGCTTACCTACACTACGCTCCTAGAAGGGAATTGAGACGAGCTACAGCTTGTGAACGGTTATTTGGGTGAAATTGTCTTGGTGAAGAGCCAGAAGAAAAGCCTTCAACTTCAAAGAAACAAAGATTTTAACAGGCAGTACCATGAGTCATACATAAAATATGGATTTATCAGGACAGGTGACTCTCATGCACTAACCCCGCTCTGCATAGTTTGCGATGACCAGCTCTCTAATGAGGCAATGAAACCTTCAAAACTGCTTTGCCGTTTAAATGCCAAGCACCCTGCTTTAAAAGACAAGCCGCAGGAGAATTTTGAAAGAAAAAAACGAGAACTAGAAGGACAGCAGAAATTTCTGAGGAGCAACACATCAAAAAACTGCACTAAGAGCATCCTATCTGGTGGCTAACCGTATTGCGAAGGCCCAAAAAGCCATTCAATATTGGTGAAGAACTGATCTTGCCCTCCACCAAAGACATTTGCCGCAAAGTTCTAGGTGATGCTGCTGTGGAAAAGAGAGCGCATGTGCCTTTGCTGGCTAGCACTGCAACTAGGCGCATTGATGAAATGGCCAAAGACATTGAGGTGCAATTGTTGGAGAGGATCACTGTGGTACGCACTCCAGGTTGATGAATCTACAGATATCGATAACAAGGCAATACTACTTGTTTATGTGCAACACATTTATCAGGAGGACGCTGCTATAACCGGATGCCTGTCTGGTTTAACTGCTCAGATTAAAGAGGTTGAGTCTAGAAGGTGAATCTACACATTGTACCATTTACAGGGAAATGTTGGCGAGTCGAAAAATGTCCACAGAATTTACCAGCGTATTGATGGATGTTGTTAAAGTTGTTAACCACGTCAAAGTACACGCTCTTAACTTGCGCCTGTTTGAGCAGCTTTGCGAGGAGATGGACATGGAGCACAGATGCCTTTGGATTTGTGTCACAAGACTTGACTCGTTGCTTGAACAAGATTTGCTCCACACAGGAGGAGAAGATCAACACAGAGATGATGATGGTGAAAAAGGTGAATGTCCTCATTCACATATTATTATAGAGTAATTGTAATTGGACCGCTCTATATATTCTTGGAGAATAACAACATTAGACTGGGAGATGCTGGAATTCACAAGCCATAAATGTAACTCTTTCTCAACTCGGCTGGAAGAAAGTGTTGAGCTGTGAAACGTGGGATTTTTCAGAGGATCATTCGGCTTTCCAACATTTACACCTCTGAGCATCGTCCAAAAGACGTGCAAGTCTCAGAAGCAAAAGCGCATGGAGGGCTACACAGCAATAAGCCGTTCGACTGGGAGAAGTACAGATGTACTCTCCTTCGTATCAACACGTTGGTTCCAGCGATTTATTTGAGTGAGCAAGTACTCATCTGCCAGCACAGACGCTTCTTCAGCTTTTGGAACTTTGTGTTCAAATATGAAGGCATCCATTTCTACAGTGTATTTTTTAATTGTTATAATTTTTCATTTCTTCTAGTTTTTCCATTGTGGGACACTGAACAAAGTCGTCCATTTCTAATGCCACGATTAATCACACCCAATTCAAATCCCACTATCTCTTGATTGGTGACTTTTCCCTTTAACTATCTCAACCCTAGTCTTCATGCCTCAGCCTAGAGCCGAGCTCCTTTAAGCCCCGATACCGACAGTCGGGACACCCCTCAGACTGAGAGATGAAGTGACCGCAGCAGTGCCCTCAGCCCAGCGTCAGCAAACTAAACAACAAACTAAAATAACAAACACAAATAACAACAAGCGTTTCTAAGCCTACCGGCAAAAGACACCAAGAGAAAACAAATCCAAGTTAAACAGTGCGTGTTTCACCTACATTCAAAAGCCACAATGTCTAAATACACAAACATTACAAACAAATTCTCTCAAATTTGAAGCAAACAAGAAATCGTCTTTACCAAACTTCTTCAGGAGCAAACAAACTGACGTTTCTCCTGAGACTGCAGCTGACACTCTAACGAGCACTAATGAGCACTAACGAGCAGGTGAACCTAATTATCCACTGATGGTATAGAGGACCAACACCAAAATCAAATATAAATGACAAAGAAAATGAATATACTTGTGTATAAATAAACACAGAAATGCATACGTGCAAAATAAATGTATAAATACATGTATGTATGATTTTTTTTTCTCTTTTTATTTTTACGTGTTTATTTTAGTGGCTTGTTGCTTTTTAATCCCTAAACGAATGTTTCTTATAACATTATTTTGAATTGAATTGAATTTTGAATGTAATTGAATGCCTCTGTGTCATTGTAAGATATTTCTTTCTTGATTTCGTTTATTTCGTTGAAACAAACACATTACCATTTCATGAGGGACTAATAAAGTTTCAATTATGATATTATTATTATTATTATTATTATTATAGCTGTTGTGTAAAATTATTTCTACATAGGACTGATCAGGAGACAGTTAAACAAAGGATGCATGAATCTTCATGAATTTCAATATGTAGTACCTAAATCATTTTTATTTAATTATACAATTGTATGTAGCCTGTTGTTGTTTGTACAGTGTATTGCAAAATTGTAATACACAAATGTATGCTTCGTTAAAATACAAGAACTGTTGTAGACGTTTGAATTTTATCAAATGAAAAATGAAAAAAGACATCTTTGGTATTTTGCGGAGTTTGAAACCAATTACAACATATATCATTATCGCTTGTCAAATCTTAAAGAGCGATCCAGATCCAGCGGTGTGGTGTCATTAATTGACGACGCTTTGAAGTGACGCGTTAGGAAGCGAGGACTCGGGGTGCTTCTCAATATGCCTCCTCATGTCCTCCCTCCTCATGTCCTCGATCCTCCGTCCTTTTCCTATGACCCGGAAATCGATCGAGCGTCGCCATCTTGAAGGACATCTCAATTCTCTAATTGCACCGTGAGGAGGCGAGGAGCGAGGGTGCAGGAGGCTTCTGGAGGCGTTATAAGCAAGGATACACCAGTGTATGCTTTGCGGAAGTGTTTTACATCTAGTGGATTTACATCAAAAGAAAAATGTAACCAATAAAAATATTGTTTCACCCCAAAACGATTGGTTTTGGCTCATTTACTGTGAAGGAACTTAATTCCTAACACATTTTCTTTAATTAAAACTTTTAAACATTAAACTTTTAAAACATTAAAAAAAGGAAAAGCACAAATATTAACCCTGTTTGCCGTTTATATAATTTGTAATTGGGATGTAGGATCCACCTGTTGAACGTGTTTTAAAACACAAAAGCTTCCAACAGACCGATGAACACTGGCAGTTTCAAAGATCTAACACCACACAAGAGTTAATATACATATGCAGTGTGCATTTCAGACACTAAATGTTTAGTAATGGACCAATTTTTTGACAGAGATTATGGCACTACCAATTTTCCGTCTGGCGAGGTGAAAAAACAGCAAAAATCAATGACACAGTAAAATGTTGACAATGATTTTCCTTTTATTGCAATAAATAAGTTGTTCAGTAAAATAAAAAAAATTCCGGATTGCAGACGGGGTGACACAGGGATTTGAACTCGGCTCTCTTCAGTGGTTCTGGAAAGACCCCTCGTCTCAGTAAGATGGTTTCAGGACACAATTGACCATTTACCAATGTAAAGCTATGCTGCTTTCGCATCAGACACTTAATACATTTTAATTTTTTTCCTTTCATTTGTTTCTGACCAGTAGAGACAAAACTGTAGCGAAGACAGACCACATATTGCTTTCAACGTGGATCCTCACATAACCACAAACTGACGCAGACAATTAAAATCTGCAGCTACCAATAAAAAAAATTGTTAAACTAGCGCATTACAGACAGAAAAACAGTTACACAGTTTACAGGTTCAGAGGAATCTGTCGATTTTGACATGTCATTTTATAGCAAAACAAATAAATGGAATTAACAGACTTAATAAAATTTATTTTTTTTGTATCAAGGCAAATTCTTTTTCATTCCAAAACTTATTTGTAAGGACTAACAATTTACAGTTCATGATCAACAGGAATTATGTTTTGTGCAGTCAAATTGCAGCAAAGTTTTGCCACAAAATGTGTTTTTTTTCTTTCTTAAAAATAAACAAATAAACATGAAAGCCTGGAGGAACTGAGAAGAGGCCTCTGGTCGAAAATGAAACCGTGAAAGACAGGAAAAAGAAAATCAACACGTTCACATTTTTCATCTTAAAATCTCAGCCGTTTATAATTTAAACCAGAAAACCTTCCATGACACAAACACATTCCAGCCTTTATTTACAAAACGCCCTGATGAAGGGGATCTCACTCCACATCGTCTTCCTCCAGACTCTGCGGACTCAGGATACGCTGTAGAGAAATAGAGCGAGGGTTAACCACACACACAAACACACACACACACACAAAAAGTCATTGTTCAAGACGTGAAATAAACAAAGGCCATGGGAAGAGCCTCAGCTTTGGAAAGTTCTTGGTTAATCTTGCACTCGATCCAGTCCTGAAAGCCACAGCGTCGTCTCTCAGAACGTTTGGAAGAGTGCGCACTAGCTAGTGAACACTACAGGCTCACACCTGGCTGATGGAGGGCAGCTTGGCCAGCAGCATCTGGAAGACGTGAGGCGGGAGCGTCTGCTGCAGGACCTGCAGGAGCTGCTGGGGTTGTCCGCACACGGCGATGGCATTGGTCAGATGATCCACACCCTTCTCGTAGTCACCTGTGAGGAAACAGTCGAGATCAGCAAGTGGGAAAACTGCCCTCGCTGACCGGAACTCACCCTGAGCCAGAAGCTCCTCCCCCAGCTGGATCTCATCCAGGAAGAACTTCTGCACGGACGCGGCGTCCTTCAGGTCCGGAAGCTGAAACGGAGAAATACGTCTAGTCTGGCCTTCGTAAAGAGTCAAAAGGCGAAAGATTTGCACGAACAACAATGAAACGGAGAGGTCGGTCTACCTGAGCAATTCCAGATTTCTCTTGAGCTTGTTGCTTCTTCCTCCCTGTTAAAGTAAAGCACAAACAGAATGAGCAACATTTAAATCACATGAAATTGTCTGTAAGTCACAAACCAATACGACTTAAACAATAGAAACAGGCACCTACATACTGGTTTAGCTAGAAAAAGATACCTAAAGATTTTAGAACAACAGTAATGCTAATAAAATTACTAAAATTATTAAAAATTTAGCTATGCTCAAGTTTAAAATTGAATCTAGGAAAAGCAAGCACAGAACGTCAAACGAGTGAAGCCTTAAGCGAGGTAAATTTATATTTTTAAGTCACCAATCGTACGTTATGAGTGACTACAATCATCAATACTTTTCCATTTCGGGGTCACGGGGAGCCAATCACGGCAACTCTGGGCCTAGAAGCCAACCAATCACAGTGCGGGACAACCATACCAATTGTCCGAACTCCTGAAAGCATGATTTTAAATTGTAGTCTCGACCTGTGTTCTGAAAATTCTTCCTTCAGCTCAGAATTCCCTACATTTCTAACGCGCATGCGCAGCGTTAATTCAGAGCTGTAGAAAGAATTTTCAGAACACCGGGCCTGGAACCAACCATACTCAATAGTGATCGACACCACTCACTACTACGCCACCGGGCCGCCATTTTCATTAGCAATAATATTAGTATTATCGTAGTAACTAGTATTATTCTGTCCCGAACCGGCTCGCGGTCACTCACGTTCACGCAGTCTGCTTCTGAAGTTCGGATCACTGCGTCGCTTCCTGTCGAAATATATACAGTACCCGATGAAGATTGCGCCGCAGACGCCCGCGGCGATCGCAGTCGTTCTGCCGCTCATTGTCGTCGGCGGACGGAGAGTCGGACCGTGTCCAGCTCCAGCCCCGCACGTGCTCTTCTCTCTCTTTCCGACGCGAGCGGGCCTGGCTGATGGCTGGTCCTCATGTATCTGGCCTTTGAGGTGACCGCAAAGACGCCTGATTTTTTAAATTCGTTGTTGTTTTTTAATTTAATTTTAAAATATTGTGCATTTTTTCAGAATTGTGTATTGTGCTGACGTGAGAGCAACTGTGATTTGCGCTTTCTTTGCTTGCAACAATTAAACGCTTTGCTGCATCACGTGACTGTGGAACTCCTTATCCCACAATCCTTCGCGCCACGTCACGGGACTCGGGAGGCGGAGATACGAGAACAATTTTTTAATTAATGGTAACATTTATTATTAAATGTTAATAATACGTCAAACGAGATCCAAATTGAAGTTTTAGTAAACGGTCACTGCAACTTTTTTTGCAATTTGAACAATTTAAAAGCGTTGATCTTCACGATAAAGTCTGACATTGAAGACAGATTTGCTGCGGGGATGGCTGACTTGTCTAACGCCCTCTAGGGGAAGGACAACACACTTTATAACGCAATAATAGAGCTAAGCAATGAGGCCAATCAGTTTCACAGGAATTTAGAATTAATAAAAAAAACTACTGTCTTATGAGACAATAAAGCACAAAATCTCAGCCAGACTGGTTCAGTTTGTGCTGCAAAAAGACACAAAAGTTATATTTTAATTATTCTTTAAAAAATGTTCAGCTTCTTTCTACAGGCAATCACCAGACTGAATTGACACATCCACTAATCACACACACACACACACACACACCACACCACACCACACACACACACACACACACACACACACACACACACACACACACACACACACACACACACACACACATGTTCAAGTGCAATGTAATATGCAGACAATGTGCAATACAGCTCTCCATTAACATAAAACTTACATTTTACAAATATAAGTACAAGTAATTGCTGCACCTTCTATTTATTCTTTTCCTGTGCAAAACATTTCATACATTTTTAATACTGTACCTGACACTTCTATTTTATTATATTTATTTCTAAATTTTATTCTATTTTTATACTTATATTCTTTTATAGGACATTGAACTGTTAGCTGTTAGCATGAGGCTAACTATCTATCTGCCGAGGGAGTTTTTGCATGTTATTACAATAGCTGCTAACAGTGAACCTGCGTGTGATGTTCTTCACTCGGTGGTTAACAGGCTTCTGACCTCATGCCTTCTTCTCATCTCAGGGGACTTCCAACATGACCTTCATCTGCACCTAAACATTCACCCAGTATGTCTCATGTCTCACCAGAGACTCACCACTGACTTCTGAGACAACAGAACATTGGACCTACACTTGCAAACTCCAAGGAAGCACTCCCCACCCCTGGGAAGATCTGACCACAACCTGTTTTATCTCCTGCCTGTGTACAAACCAGCTGTCTCCCATACAGTAAGAACATGTACTGATGGAGGCCTTGAAGGACTGCTTCCACACTACTAAAGTGTGTAGTCCACATGGGGAGGACGTCGACTGCTTAACTGAATGTCAACTATCTCTTGGTATAATAGAGATATTCTTCTCTCCTAATAGATTCGGCTCTTCCGGCTCCCAAGCAACTCTTATTTTATTATCGCTCCCTCCATGTGTCACGTTATCTCGTTAAATACAGACGTGGTCTCATGCTCTCAATCACGCACAGTTCCCAAAGCTTTCAAACTTCTAAACGCTCTTTTGAAAAGAAAATAATGTATTCCACTAATGTGATTTATCATGTTATCTTTATCTGCAAGTTATCTTTACCTCCAAGAATCTCCTTGAGTCAGTGCACAAGTAACCAAACATATCTTACTATTGTTGAGATAAAGCAACCATTTCTAACTGTAGTCGGACAGATTTGCTAAAAAGGCAGAACCAGACATGATTGTTTAATGCGCATGCGTACAGCGTGAGGTAGGAAAATGATACAACCGAGAAGTTTTTTCGCACAAGTAGTCTCTCGGTGCAAGTCTAGTCTTTTCTTGGACATGATTGGCCAAATCGTGCGCCCATAAAAATAGTCTCACTCTTCTGTGCACGGATTCTCAGCAGAACTGACCAACAGCCACTGAAGCATCAGCTCTCCTCCGTCGGGCATCGGTTCTTAGAGACACATCACTACAGTAGAGCCAAGGTGACGAAAGCATTGGGCCCAGATGGCATCAGCTCCAGGCTGCTCAAAACCTGTGCATATGAACCACGGCGTTATGATGGACTCGTTCAGTCTGAGCCTGAAGCTGGGGAAGATGCCACAGCTGTGGAAGACGTCCTGTGTGGTACAGGTACCAAAGTCATCTCGACCAACTGACTTTAAGGACTATAGACCGGTAGCGCTGACCTCTCATCTGATGAAGACGATTGCTGCTCACCCAACTTCGTCCTATGATTGGACCCGCTGCAGTTTGCTTACCAGCCAGTTGTTGGAGTTGAGGATGCTGTCATCTTTCTCCTGAACAGAGATCTTTCTCACCTGGACCAGGTTGGAAGCTCGGTGAGAATCACGTTTCTCGATTTCACCAGCGCTTTCGCTCGATTACACCATCCTGCTGCTGCTGCTGAGGGACAAGTTGAAGCACATGGGTGTGGACCAACATCTGTCTACATGGATATTGGATAACCTCTCAAAATCTGACAGTCTGGCATGGCTGTCTGCAACACAGGAGCACCACAGGGAACAGTTCTGGCTCCGTTTCTGTTTGCTGTCTACACCGCTGACTTCATGTTCAACACAGCATCATGTCACCTGCAGAAGTTCTCAGAAGATGATTCTACCATCGTCTGATTAATCGAGGATGAAGCTGACTGAGAGTACAGAGAACTGACTCAGAACTTCATGGACTGATGCCAGCGGAACTACCTCCAAATCAGTCCAGGAAAGACGAAGGAGCTGATAGACTTCCGTAGGCACACACACTCTGCATTAGTACTGGTGGACATACAAGGAAGGGATATTGAGAGGGTGGATTCGTACAAATACTTGAGTGTTCACCTCAACAATAAACTTGTCCATTCATTATTGTCTCACAATACAGAAGCACTGTACAAAAAATGTCAGAGCAGACTCTGTTTACTAAGAAGACTGAGGTCTTTTGGAGTCCAGGGATCACTCCTAAAGACTTTTTATGACTCTGTAGTGGCATCAGCCATCTTTTACGGAGTGGTCTGCTGGTGCAGCAGCATCTCAGCAGCAGATAGGAGGAGACTGGAGAAGCTGGTCAAGAGGGCTAGCTCCGTTCTTAGGCTACCTCTTGACTTAATACAGGAGGTAGGAGAAAGGAGGATGGTAGCTAAGCTATCATCCATGATGAAGAACGATGCCGACCCGCTGTATGAGACAGTGTCAGCACTAATAAAGTCCTTACCGGGGTATCTGACGTGCTCGAGTGCTTGCGCTTTGCTGTTACTAAGACGACAGACATGAGGGAGAAGGTTGTTAGTAATTGTTTGCCACACATTATCTGTCAGTGTGGATCTATTTTGTTCAGCAATGGGTCAGAAATTCAGTCGCACTCCTCAGAGGAAACCTAAAGATGATGGTAACAGCACATCTGATCAGGTTCTTCCCTCACGAGAGGACAGCACAAAGCAGCACAGGTGAAAACACACACACACACACAACACACCACACACACACACACACACACACACACACACACAGAGAAATACAGACGCGAATAGACAGATGGATCCACACAAAGACACCTACAGGAAATTAACAGACACACACACACACACACACACACACACACACACACACACACCTATTGATGTTCTCTGTGGCAGTGAGAGCAACAGCAGCGTAGCGTCACAGAACTTGACTCGTTGCTTCCACAAGATTTGCTCCACACAGGAGGAGATGTTCAACACTGCAGAGGAGATGCTGCCGGAAAAGGTGAATGAGGAGCACGTGTGATTGCGATTGGTCGTGCTAAACCCGCCATTGTTTCAGGTGAAGGAGCTCTAGTTGCTGTTGCTCCAGTACGTCGAGGAGCAGAACTTAAACTTGGAGAACCATCTCCAGTACTCTGAAGAGCAGAGCCGGTTCTGTCAGCACAAGATCTCGCTGCTGTCTGAGGTGCTGGATCGGTCAGATGAGACCCAGTCCACCATCAGACAAGAACTCAGACTGACCCCTTGTCACGGCCGCTTTTGTTCTGATCACCCTGATTATTATTTGTGTGCACGTGACCTGCTAATTTTCTTTATAATGAACAGGTGCTTGAGTGAAGATGGCGGCGGGATTGTTTGTGGGAATTGCTGCGTGCCTGCGGACGTGTTTGCGACCTGGCAGTGAAGCTGAAGCCTTTCTTTTTGTTCTATAAACACCCTTGAATTTGATTTCAATTAATTTGTTAATAAAAACCCATTTTTGTTTGTGACCAGCCTGATCCCCACTTTCGTTTTTGTTACGGTTCTCGTGCCGGGTCGTAACACCCCTTTTCTGTTCCACACTCCTCTCGTTTCTCCACGTCACATGTTCCAAACATGGAAATCTAACAAAAACTTTCTTGTGAACGATTCTTTTTCTGCCACCTGATATTAAAAAATTACCTGATTTAAGTCACAAAATAATTATATTTACTTTAAACTTGGTTTACCTCATTCTAGTATTGTTTTGCTTCTTGGGTTACACCACCACCTTATTGTTACTCACATGATAGTTCCCGTAAATATCTGGTTTTGTAAAGTTTAAACATGATAAAGACTTAAACATGCAGAATGCACTCAGTCCGTTGGCGCTGTATTTCAGTGAAAGATTTCAGTCTCCACCTCATCGAGACCCAGGAATGGCAATGTAGACGGAGGGACACACACACACCTACACACACACACACACACACACACACACACACACAACGCCAGTGTTAAACAAACCTTAAAAATAACATTGGTTTTGTACCTGAGTCCCGTAACTTGACCCAAAGTCCTTGGTTACCTTGGTTCTTGGTTATTCGTGTTGTATTTCTCTTCGCAAGACATGCCAGAGGTTGATTAGGATTAATTTAGATTAAATGTGTTATTCCTTTGACCCATTTTGTCTGACTCCAAAAGATAAAATAATTTCAATTTATGAATTTGCTAATTGTTTCGGTAATTTTAATTTCGTTAACTATTATCGACTATTTTTATCATTGACTTTTTGAGTTTGCTCTCGTTTCACTTGTTCACTCATCACTCTATCTTCACAATGATCTGAGGTTGAAGTCAATACACAGGAAACATTTCATCTTACACAGGTCAATAATCAGGAGTTTAACTCACAAAATGTAATGATTCCATAACAAGTCAGAATGAGAATAATGGTAATAATTTATTCATCAGGTAACAATTTATAGTACAGATAGACAGTTATTGGTGGCTTCATGGAGCGGCAGAGGAGTAAATGTGGCCAGGTGAAGAGCAAGGACTCCATCAGCTCCCTGACGGAGAACACAGCCGTGAAGGTCTGGTCTGGTCTGGTCTGGTCATCGCTTTACTCTGGTTTGTGTCGTCGGCAGGTTGGAATGAAGCACAAACTTGAGCAGACGGAGCAGCTAGTGCAGGGGAACCGCTGGAGAAGGTGAAGAGGTATCAAAAGAAGACAACCAAGCTGGAAGAAGAGTTCCCCTCGTACCTGCAGGTCTGCTCCACATTCTCCATCAGTCCATCTCTCGTCCCCTGTCCATCTATCATCTCTCTCTCTCTCTCTCTCTCTCTCTCTCTCTCTCTCTCTCTCTCTCTCTCTCTCTCTCTCTCTCTCACTCATCTGTCTATCCGTCCATTCATTTCCAGCTGTTTTTGGTCTCACTCAGTGTCTGTCTGTATATATCTAGTTATCTGCTATATCAGTCAGTCCATCTTTCTCTCTGTCACTTCCTCTGTCTATCCATCCTGTTATTTATTTGTTTATTTGATTTTGTTTGTCTCTGTATATCTAATCTGTCTCTCTCCAGCTGTCTATCCATCTATTTATTTATCCAGTTTTCTCTTGCTGTTTCTTTTTGAAAACTAGAAAGGAAATGGAGAAAACTAAACTCCAAGTTTGTCACTGTGCCTGAGATGACAGTAATCTCGTATAAACAGGCCTTATCATCCATAAGATCAACATATTTTGATCTTAACACATCAACATAACAACTTATCTCTGAAAACCAGAATAATCCCCGTTATCTGTTTAAAATTGTAGCTCAGTTAACAAAGAAACTCAAATGTTTTGATGTGGGGATATGTAAGAGACCTGGTCCTTGGCTCCCTCAAGTGGCAGTATGGGAGGCCAAGGATGCAATCAATACCAGCTGACGACGGTTGTGATTGCACACCTGCAGGCACGTGTGCTTTGGTATTTAAGGGCTGCATGGGATGATCATAGTTATTGACATCACGACCACGCTGTGAAGTTCATCCAGGTCTGAAGATGTCTTTATGTCTGTTAAGTTGAAGCTCTTTCTGTTTCTGTTATCGGCTCTCATGCCATGTTTTATGTCACACATTTCATGTTAAAGTATTTACAAATGATTGATATTCTGACTTTGTGTTTAATGATCTTAATATGTACACTAGATGTTAAGTACTTTAATAAGCTTCAATTAATTAATAACTGTCTCATTCATCCATAGGTATGATTTTGTTCTGATAAAGGTATAAAATGACATGTCACTCCAATGCCTATGCTGTACCTTTCCAGTGGGTACATTGATATAAAGGTACAATTTAGTTTTTAGGGGTACGAATACGGTCCTTTAGAGGTACAGAAATAAAGTTACTAAATTGTACCATTGTCAAAGGTACAGAATTAAAGCCTACAAAAGGTACAGCAGGGGCGACAAAGCTTTTGTACCTTTTAAAGGTACATTTCTGTACCTCGATTTTTTTTTTTTTTTTTTTTGTGCAAAATGTGAAATGTAGCCGAAATCCCCACAATACTGTAGTCCCCACAATACTGTACCGTGGAAGTTGACGTCTAAGCAGCGCCACCTAGTGTCTATGCGTGAGTGTGTCGTGTTCCAATTATGCACAATTGCGCACGAGTTGTCAACACAAATGCTTTTGTAATTACGCTTCCAAGAAGTGTAATCGTTTAATAATCTCGCTTTTATTTCATTCAGTCTGTAGAGCGCTAGTGTTTGAAACACCGGATCATGGTTCGATTCCCAGGGTAAGCAAGAATTTGTTTTCTTTTGAAAGTAGAATTTTCAAGAGTTGTGAAAGTTGTAATGAAATGTAAGTCGTGTCTGCTAAATGACTGTAAAGTAAAGTTAAAAAGTATAATGTTGGTGTTTTCAGGTTTTTTTTTTTTTTATTTATAATTACTGCAGTGGTCTGAACAATAACAGGAAAAACTCCAAAATGCCATCAAACTTTGATTATACTGTGGTTTATTATACAAAAAAATAACCGGCAGAGAATTTGAATGTTAACATTTTTTTAAAACAACTAACTATATAGAGCATTCAGATCAATAATTTATGGAACAAAAATATAATTAAACGTATTTACAGTAGAAAATACATCAATAAAACGTTACATTACTAGTAAAAATATAATAACTATTTACAGTACACAGTCTTTTAAAAAAAGGCCACATTTCAACAAACTTCTAAATGTTGGCTTCAAACAGGTCCAGGTTAAAATAGCCCAAATTGTCCGCACAATCCCAGCAGATGTGGTTGAAGTCCGTGTCACAGATCTGGGACCAGATGAGATCGATGTCAGCGCTGATGCTTGATATCTTCTGCTCTTCAGCCGGAGCAGTGAGAGGCAGCACCTCAGCTGGAGTAGCTGCTCCTTCCCTCGGCTGCTTCCAGGACATCAGCTGTTGGTCAGAGTCTGGGCCGTCCATCTGCGGAGAACCGTAGCCACTGTGATGATCTTGAGAATAAACAAACTTGTCTAAACATCTGGATCTTCACCTGATCAGTCGCTCTGTGACTCGATGCATCAACGCGCTTGAGAAAACTGCAACCAGACAAAACACAGAAGAAAACCCTGCTTTGGGACTTTCACAAAAAGATGGTGGATGGAGAGTCGGTGGCGGATGGAATTCTGGAACCACTGCTACTGTGCGACTGATCAGGTGAAGATCCAGACGTTTAGACAAGAAAAACGTTTCTTTGATGCTCAAGTTCATCTTTTTCACTTTTAGGATCTACTTCACTGCATCTCAGGATTCATTGAGATGCAGTTTCAGTCCGACCAGCACGGCTTCCGGTAAGTGGATCTGTCTCTCTCTCTCTCAGTGTGTCTGTCTGTCTGAAGAACGTCTGTGTTCTAAGTGGTTCCTCGCTCTCTCCTCAGGACCGTACTGACTGGGATGGCGGCTGAACCGTGGTCAGAGGACCAGAGCAGGAGCCACCAAGCCAGTGTGGACACGGACAACGATCTCACAAGCCTTCTGTGGCTTGTGGGATTTTCAGCCGTCAAACCGTGTGACGCTCCCGCACCGTCCCAGTCTGGAGCTCCAGCGTCCCGGGGTCTGACTCAGTCTGGAGCTCCAGCCAAAGGCAGAACTCAGCCCCGCTACACATGTGGAGATGTCAGGCCGCCGTTCTCCATCCCACAGTTAATTAAAATGGCCATTGAGGCGAGTGGGGAAGGGAAGGCCTCACTCTCCACCATCATGTTGTGGATCAAGGAGAACTTCCCCTATTATCGCAGCGCTGGCTCGGCTTGGCAGGTGAGATGCTGGTAACATCTGCACGTGCTGGTTTCCTGCAGTGATGTCACCGTAGCCGCTCTTCAGTCTAGATTAACCACAACATCTCATGGTTTGCCGTTACAGAATTCCGTCCGCCAGAGACTCTCCAGCAGCAGTCTCTTCGTGAGAGTGCCGAGGCAGAAGAGCGACCGCGGGAGAGGGGGATTGTGGGCCATCAGCACCCAGCACTCAGGGCTTCACCAGAGGCGAGAGATGGGCAGCGAGAACCACAGCAGTGAGTCTCATCAGCACCAGCGCAGTGACTCCACCAGACCTAAAGTCTCATTCCTTCATTCCAGACGACTCCTGCATCTCGTCCTCAGCCGGAGACGCTGCTCGCTGGATCTCGGAGGAGTCAGTGGACAGTGGCTACGGTTCTCCGCAGATGGACGGCCCAGACTCTGACCAACAGCTGATGTCCTGGAAGCAGCCGAGGGAAGGAGCAGCTACTCCAGCTGAGGTGCTGCCTCTCACTGCTCCGGCTGAAGAGCAGAAGATATCAAGCATCAGCGCTGACATCGATCTCATCTGGTCCCAGATCTGTGATATGGACTTCAACCACATCTGTTGTGATTGTGCGGACAATTTGGACTTTTTCAACATGGACCTGTTTGAAGCCAACATTTAGAAGTTTGTTGGAATGTGGCAATTTTTAAAGACTGTGCAATAGTTCATATATTTTACTAGTAATGTAAAGTTTCATTGATGTATTTTGTACTGTAAATAGTTTATATATTTTAGTAATTTAAATGGTTTTAATGATATATATTTTGTACTGTAAATAGGTTAATGATATTTTTGTTCTGTAAATTATTGATCTGAATAATCTATATTGTTATTAAAAGTATTATTTATTTTAAAAAATTAACATTTAAATTCTCTGCCAGTTATTTTTTATATAATAAACCACAGTAAAATCAAAGTTTGATGGCATTTTGGAATTTTTCCTATTCTTGTTCAGACTGCTGCAGTAATTAATAAAAAAAAAAAAACCCTGAAAACACTAACATTTTGTAACGATATCAGCATAGTTTTGAGGGCTGTTAAAAGTACAAGAATAAAAGTGAGATTATTAAACGATTACAATAGTGTTGACATTAGTGTACATTTGTGTTGACAACTCGTGCGTAATTGTGCATAATGGTTTGATTCGGAACACAATAGAGTCGACAGCAAATAACTTACACAGATGTTTTTTGTTTATTGAATTAATTAATCAATTAAAAAGCTTTTATTTGTCCCACAGCGGGAAAATTGCATGTCACAACTGCAGACAGAATATATAGAGGAACAAGTTAAACAACTATAAAAGAAATAAACAAGCCTATAAATTTCATCCAATGCCTCTGGATCGTGCATTTTTTTGAATTGCGTTTGTGAATCGAGGTACTACTGTATTTGCTCCACATCCCAAAAGGTGTATATTTTAGACCCAATGTGGCACCGCTGCAGACCTTACCAGTCTCACCAACCTGTCAAAAGAATGTGGCTTTTTTTAACTGAAACTTTATTTCTAAGCTGTTTAACACAAACTTAAATGAAACAAAGTGATTTATAGGTAAATAAGGTAAAATTATGTTGATAAAATAAATAAAACAGCAGATAAAGGAAAAGTCTCATAAACAAAATAAAAAGACAAAATGTCACAACTCAATTCACATCAAACGCAAATGAAAACAGATGCTGGGTTTTGAGTAGTGATTTAAAAGCAGGTAAGGATGATGTACATAGTCAGCTCGTTCTATAGTTTTGAAAAAAATATTATGCAGAAATTAGTTCAGTGTTTTGGTCCGGCCCTTCCTAATATTTTCTGTCTCTCATTAGTGAATTTCAGTATTCATTCAGATGATTACACACACAACACAGTGTAAAAAAAAAAAAAAAAAAGCATCGACTCTCCAATGGCATTTTTTATTTAAATATTTTTTTTTTATTGTACTCAAACAGAATTGGGCGGAAATGTTGTTAGCTTATGTTTCTGTTTTTTCAGTAAAAGCAATTTTTTTCAAGTGTCATGTTTTTGATTCACATTAATTTTCGTATGTTTTATATCTTCAATTGTGCGTTTTTTCTGGTTGCAGATTTCTCATTTGCTTCGGCAATGTCGGTTTTCGAGTTTCAGTCTGACCAGCCAAACTTCCAGTGAGTAGAATTGTCTCTCTTTTTGTCTGTGTTCTAAGTTGTTCCTCGCTCTCTCCTCAGGATCGTGCTGACTGGGAGGCTAGTGGAGAACATGCTGGACCAGACCAGAAGCCACAGCTGCTTCAACAGCATCGATGCAGATCTCACCAGCGTCCAGTGGCTTCTGTCATCATCTGGTCCTGGCGTTCTCTCGGTTCCTGAAGCTCCTGCGTCGTATAAGTGTGGAGATCTGGCATCCCTGCGGCTGATTCAGTCAGACGTCAAGCCGCCTATTTCATACACCAACCTCATCTATATGGTGATTGAAGCAAGTGGGGAAGACCAGGTGACCCTCTCCTCCATCATCGGCTGGATCACGGAGACGTTCCCATACTTCTGCAGCGCTGGCAAGGCTTGGCAGGTGAGATGCTGGACACTGCTGCGCTCATCTCATCTGCTGTAACTGACTCTGACACACTCACAACCTCTTCAGTCTGGATTGACCACAACATCTCCTTTGTGGTTCCAGAATTCCATCCGCCACCGACTCTCCATCCACCATCTTTTTGTGAAAGTCCCAAAGCAGGGTTTTCTTCTGTGTTTTGTCTGGTTGCAGTTTTCTCAAGCGCATCAAGTCACAGAGCGACTGATCAGGTGAAGATCCAGATGTTTAGACAAGTTTGTTTATTCTCAAGATCATCATTTTTTTAGTATCTTCTTCACTGCATTCAGGGACTTTTGAGACACAGTTCCAGTCCGACCAGCACGGCTTCCGGTAAGTGGATCTGTCTCTCTCTCAGTGTGTCTGTCTGTCTGAAGAGCGTCTGTGTTCTGAAGTGGTTCCTCACTCTCTCCTCAGGACCGTACTGACTGGGATGGCAGCAGAACCCTGGCTGATAACACAGAGGACCAGAGCAGGAGCCAGAGACAGTTATGACACAGACAAAGATCTCACCAGCATTCAGTGGCTTGTGGGATTTTCTACCGCACCATCCCAGTCTGGAGCTCCAGCGTCAGGGGTCAGACTCGGGCTCCTACCAAAGGCAGAACTCGGCCCCGCTCGGCGTGTGGAGATGACGATGTTGGCGTCTACAAGCTTGACTCAGACGTCTGGCCGCCGTTCTCCATCACAACAATGACTGGTTTCCTGCAGTGATGTCACCGTAGCCGCTCTTCAGTCTGGATTGACCACAACATCTCACTTTTCTTCTGGATCGTCAGTCGTTACAGAATTCCGTCCACCAGAGACTCTCCAGCAACAGCAGCGTCGTGAGAGTCGAGCCGGAGGAAAGGGGGACACTGGGCCATCACCACATCACCCTCAGCACCAGAAACCAGGAACCAGAAGAAGAGCAGCAGCAGATGGAAATGTTCATCAGCTTCTCCATCACGACACGCTCCGACCAAACCAGCCGCAGACGCCGCACCATCACACGAGTCTCCGTCTTCTTCCTTTGTGTCATTATCTTCAGCTCCAGGTCCAGCTGCAAAAACACAGAGATAAAGTCACATTTTGGTCTGTATGGCCAACTGATTGTGTGTGTGTGTGTGGTGTGTGTGTGTGTGTGTGTGTGTGTGTGTGTGTGTGTGTGAGGTTGTTCACTCGTTGACAAGATGATTTGATATAAAACATTTGTGATTGGTCACCACGGAGGTTTAAAGGGTTAATGGATTGTCACTTCCTGATCAGACACAGACCTGCTGTGTTAATTAGTGTTATTGATTTTTGCATCTTTAAGTGTGTGTGATTACTTTTATTCCCCAACACAAGTAAGTTTGCTGGTCCATACACACAGATACTCGTCTCCTCCCCAGTCGCAATTACTAATGTGTTTTTCAGTAACTGGGACATGTAGCATTTTTTTTATTAGTTATTACGATATTTGATCAAATTATAAAACATTTTTGACTGAATTTACAGGGGAGTGGAACGAATTAGGCATTTTACATGTAAAATGCGGCTTAGCTAATAAAATTCCCTCTTGACAAAATGGCCGTTGGCATGAATTAATTCCATATGTCAGTGTATCACTGTAAAAGGAAAAAGTAGATCAAAAGACAGACAGAAAGATAGATAGAGACTATATAACAGACAGACTGACAGAGGCTGACGAACAGAAAGTTGGAAAGACATTAAAAGATAAATAGAAACTTGGTCCATGAACACACACACACACACACACACACACACACACACACACACACACACACACACACACACACACACACACACACACACACACACACACACACACACACACACACACACACACACACACACACACACACACACACACACACACACGGTTCATTTATCCAAAGATAATTCACGTGAAGCACATGTTTTTGGACTGTGGGGAGAAACCCGAGACCCGAATGAATCGTATTGTAAAAACATAAATTTAAATACGTCATAATTTCACTAAAAATGTGCATAAACTAAAAGAACCGTCAACAATGACAGACAAAATACAGTAAACCAACACAGAGCACACTATTACACAGAGCAAACAATAACCATAACCCAAGCTCTAATTATCTAAAATATCAACACAGCATGTATTTTAAAGCATAAATAATATTTAAACAGATGTGAAAAAGAAATAAACTGAAAATGTATAAATCAGTTAATTCTTACAAGTCGCAATCCAGCGCTTGTAAAACACAAGGCAACACATTTAATAGCGTTTTTAACATATAACATTATATTAAAGATAATAACAAGTTTTTATAAATAACATACGTTCGAATCACACATCATTTATGTAATTGGAGCAGAGCTTTAGCTCGCGTGAAAGCTACTTCGCGCACGTGCTACACATGACAGAACTACTCAGTGTCGTCACAGTCACACACACACAAACCGCATGCCACACAAATAGACTATTTCTCTCACCAGAGTAAAGCGGGGAATTGTTCTGCAAGTTAAATCCATGTCAAACTGCACATTGTGCACAAACTTCTCCGTTTAACTCTCACTCGATCGTCGTCAATAACTCACGTGGGCGGGGCTTGGCTGCGACTTCGCTGCTCTCATTGGTCGCTGCTGTCGAGTCATGATAATAAAAAAACAGACATTCTTCAAACTTTTGTCCAATTCGATTCCACCTTTTAAACTATATTCCCACAAAATGTTTTTCATCATCAGAAAAAAATACTCGCATGGCATGCTTATGGAGAAATACTCTAAATATTCATTCTATTCTATTATTTTTATTCTCGTTTCAACTCCCACCAATCCTTCTCTGAGACACTACTGTGCTTCAAAGTCAAAGAGTGACTCAAAGCACAACGTAATTGCGTAACTTATGTATAATGTCTCCAAAATGTGCAGTTTGACAAAATGATAACAAAAGACATAATCAATGACATCTGTGGATTCTTATCATTCATTTTGATTTGTTGTTGCACCACTAATAAAAAAATATAAACAGTCGCAGCACTTTTTTTTGTGTTTTTAGTTGTTTGTTTTAATCATTTTATTCACATAACCCTTGTGAGCTTTGATACTGTATTTAGTGTAAACTTTTTTCTCTTTGTGAAATAATTCAAATAGAAAAAGTCATAACAGTATGTAAAAAAAACCAACTAGTAAAAAGCAGTGGCGACTGTGCTACTATTATTTGTTTTGTTGATAGCTGCAATGCCCAACCTACATATATGTACTTTACACAACTTCTGTACTGTCCCAACAGTGTATTCTATACAATTAAGTAGATTTGTTTAGGGAACAATAACAATCTGCATTTATGTTTATGTTCGAGTCTGGGTTTCCACTCGAACATGGTCTTACAAAATTGTTTTACAATTGTTTGAATAATGGGAGCCATCAGGATGGTTGGGTATAGTTTAAGGATGAAAAATTATCATGTGTTAGGTGAATTGGGTCAAGTTTAAAATCTTGATGTTGAAAATAAGGGGGTCCACTTTAAGGCTGGTGGGT
>CM051500.1:25972250-26005023 GCA_028031935.1 Paedocypris micromegethes
TGGTTCTCGCTCTCTCCTCAGGACCGTACTGACTGGGATGGCGGCTGAACCGTGGTCAGAGGACCAGAGCAGGAGCCACCAAGCCAGTGTGGACACGGACAACGATCTCACAAGCCTTCTGTGGCTTGTGGGATTTTCAGCCGTCAAACCGTGTGACGCTCCCGCACCGTCCCAGTCTGGAGCTCCAGCGTCCCGGGGTCTGACTCAGTCTGGAGCTCCAGCCAAAGGCAGAACTCAGCCCCGCTACACATGTGGAGATGTCAGGCCGCCGTTCTCCATCCCACAGTTAATTAAAATGGCCATTGAGGCGAGTGGGGAAGGGAAGGCCTCACTCTCCACCATCATGTTGTGGATCAAGGAGAACTTCCCCTATTATCGCAGCGCTGGCTCGGCTTGGCAGGTGAGATGCTGGTAACATCTGCACGTGCTGGTTTCCTGCAGTGATGTCACCGTAGCCGCTCTTCAGTCTAGATTAACCACAACATCTCATGGTTTGCCGTTACAGAATTCCGTCCGCCAGAGACTCTCCAGCAGCAGTCTCTTCGTGAGAGTGCCGAGGCAGAAGAGCGACCGCGGGAGAGGGGGATTGTGGGCCATCAGCACCCAGCACTCAGGGCTTCACCAGAGGCGAGAGATGGGCAGCGAGAACCACAGCAGTGAGTCTCATCAGCACCAGCGCAGTGACTCCACCAGACCTAAAGTCTCATTCCTTCATTCCAGACGACTCCTGCATCTCGTCCTCAGCCGGAGACGCTGCTCGCTGGATCTCGGAGGAGTCAGTGGACAGTGGCTACGGTTCTCCGCAGATGGACGGCCCAGACTCTGACCAACAGCTGATGTCCTGGAAGCAGCCGAGGGAAGGAGCAGCTACTCCAGCTGAGGTGCTGCCTCTCACTGCTCCGGCTGAAGAGCAGAAGATATCAAGCATCAGCGCTGACATCGATCTCATCTGGTCCCAGATCTGTGATATGGACTTCAACCACTCTGTTGTGATTGTGCGGACAATTTGGACTTTTTCAACATGGACCTGTTTGAAGCCAACATTTAGAAGTTTGTTGGAATGTGGCAATTTTTAAAGACTGTGCAATAGTTCATATATTTTACTAGTAATGTAAAGTTTCATTGATGTATTTTGTACTGTAAATAGTTTATATATTTTAGTAATTTAAATGGTTTTAATGATATATATTTTGTACTGTAAATAGGTTAATGATATTTTTGTTCTGTAAATTATTGATCTGAATAATCTATATTGTTATTAAAAGTATTATTTATTTTAAAAAATTAACTTTAAATTCTCTGCCAGTTATTTTTTATAATAAACCACAGTAAAATCAAAGTTTGATGGCATTTTGGAATTTTTCCTATTCTTGTTCAGACTGCTGCAGTAATTAATAAAAAAAAAAAAACCCTGAAAACACTAACATTTTGTAACGATATCAGCATAGTTTTGAGGGCTGTTAAAAGTACAAGAATAAAAGTGAGATTATTAAACGATTACAATAGTGTTGACATTAGTGTACATTTGTGTTGACAACTCGTGCGTAATTGTGCATAATGGTTTGATTCGGAACACAATAGAGTCGACAGCAAATAACTTACACAGAGTTTTTTTGTTTATTGAATTAATTAATCAATTAAAAAGCTTTTATTTGTCCCACAGCGGGAAAATTGCAGTCACAACTGCAGACAGAATATATAGAGGAACAAGTTAAACAACTATAAAGAAATAAACAAGCCTATAAATTCATCCAATGCCTCTGGATCGTGCATTTTTTTGAATTGCGTTTGTGAATCGAGGTACTACTGTATTTGCTCCACATCCCAAAAGGTGTATATTTTAGACCCAATGTGGCACCGCTGCAGACCTTACCAGTCTCACCAACCTGTCAAAAGAATGTGGCTTTTTTTAACTGAAACTTTATTTCTAAGCTGTTTAACACAAACTTAAAGAAACAAAGTGATTTATAGGTAAATAAGGTAAAATTATGTTGATAAAATAAATAAAAACAGCAGATAAAGGAAAAGTCTCATAAACAAATAAAAAGACAAAATGTCACAACTCAATTCACATCAAAGCAAATGAAAACAGATGCTGGGTTTTGAGTAGTGATTTAAAAGCAGGTAAGGATGATGTACATAGTCAGCTCGTTCTATAGTTTTGAAAAAAATATTATGCAGAAATTAGTTCAGTGTTTTGGTCCGGCCCTTCCTAATATTTTCTGTCTCTCATTAGTGAATTTCAGTATTCATTCAGATGATTACACACACAACACAGTGTCAGCATCAGCACTTATATACTACAACAAAACACAGTGCATAAAACAGAAAAAAAAAAAAAGCTCTCCATATGAGGCATTTTTTACTTCTCAAATAGGCTTTTTTATTTTTAAATTGTAAATCATTTTTTATTGTCTCAAACAGAATTGGGCGGAAATGTTGTTAGCTTATGTTTCTGTTTTTTCAGTAAAAGCAATTTTTTTCAAGTGTCATGTTTTTGATTCACATTAATTTTCGTATGTTTTATATCTTCAATTGTGCGTTTTTTCTGGTTGCAGATTTCTCATTTGCTTCGGCAATGTCGGTTTTCGAGTTTCAGTCTGACCAGCCAAACTTCCAGTGAGTAGAATTGTCTCTCTTTTTGTCTGTGTTCTAAGTTGTTCCTCGCTCTCTCCTCAGGATCGTGCTGACTGGGAGGCTAGTGGAGAACATGCTGGACCAGACCAGAAGCCACAGCTGCTTCAACAGCATCGATGCAGATCTCACCAGCGTCCAGTGGCTTCTGTCATCATCTGGTCCTGGCGTTCTCTCGGTTCCTGAAGCTCCTGCGTCGTATAAGTGTGGAGATCTGGCATCCCTGCGGCTGATTCAGTCAGACGTCAAGCCGCCTATTTCATACACCAACCTCATCTATATGGTGATTGAAGCAAGTGGGGAAGACCAGGTGACCCTCTCCTCCATCATCGGCTGGATCACGGAGACGTTCCCATACTTCTGCAGCGCTGGCAAGGCTTGGCAGGTGAGATGCTGGACACTGCTGCGCTCATCTCATCTGCTGTAACTGACTCTGACACACTCACAACCTCTTCAGTCTGGATTGACCACAACATCTCCTTTGAGTCGATGAGTCGATGCGCTTGAGAAAACTGCAACCAGACAAAACACACAATTGAACACACACGAATATTAATGTGAATCAAAAACGTCACTGATAATCACACTTGAATTAAAAAGCTTTAACTGAAGAAAACAACAATTTCCACCCAATTCTGTTCGAGTACAATAAATAAATAAATACAAATATTTGACAATAAATGCTTTTCTAGAGTCGATGCTTTTGTTTTGACACCGTGTTTAGTATAACAATCGGAATAAATACTGAAATGCACTAAAACAGTTCGTGTCTAGTGACGTCGAGTCGATCCGACGGAGAACAATCGTCGTTTGGTTGGGAGAAACAGCGGGAGATGTGAGTAGAACAACCGAACAGAATCAGAGCTACACGGCCTGAAACACCTGACGCGTCGCGGTGATTAGTCACACAAAATGGAGGCGGAACGGCGTTTTCCGTGCGGTCGGCGCTCAACATATAGTGGTTCGTTTGGAATAAAAATCAGATTGGTTCCGAAAATATCAAACGTGAATTTCTTAAAAAACGAACGAAAAAGCTTCACATACCGTATACATTTGGTTTTTTTCCCTCAATTTTCGTTTGCAATTACGTTTGTTTTCCGATTGCAATCTTCACGTTTTCGTTTGAAACTTTTTTTAGCGCTTCGGAGTTTTCATTCGTTTTTTAAAACAAACCTGCCGTTATTGTAATTCTCGTCGACACTTACGGATTTAACAGCGTCGGAAATGCATCAAGACCTGCAGCTTCAGGACAGTTTCATCTCCAACACTGATTGTAAGACTAATCTCTTCTTTGGAGTTCAAATGTTTTCTGTGTTACTTAAAATTGTTTGTAGAATCGCAAAGTCAAGTGTTTAGGCTTTGCAACGAGGTTTTCTCAAGATGTAGAATGTCGTGCCGAGTGTTTGGATGTAGACGATTAGTTTAAACTTCGTTAATAGCGCCGCACACAGTTTCAATAGATCGTGAAGATGCTTCTTATCATTAGTGGATGTGATGGCGTGTGGTGGATCTTACCGGTGCTGGACGGGAGTCTGGACGGTAGAAATCGCGGAAAACACTGTGATGGAGTCGAGACTGGACATCAAGTGATACAGTCAAGTTCGCGCGAGTGACTTTTAAAATCAATGCGAACAAACTTTCTATTGGTCAATTAGTTGCCGCTCTTCGTCTCTATTGGTTAGTTTTATTTCCGCGGGACTCGTTTCTCAGCAACGAGCGTCATGTAAACATAATCTTGTTTCCCATTAGCCAGTTTGAATCTAGTAAACAAACACTTCTATTTTATTGGTTTGTGCCAAGACGAGGATCATTTTTAAAATGATCTTTTCTATTGGTCAGTTTGTTGCGGAGGATCGTTTCACACAATAATACACGTGTTTTCACACGTTTCTCTTTCCTTGCATGTGCTTAAGCATCAGTAAATAATCACTTATTAAAGCATTTTCCTACATTTAAAGACATTAGTAAGTAATATTATAAATGCTACACCAAAGGCTTTATTCCTGCTTAAAATTTCACAGATACCAAACAATTTTCTACGAAGAGCAGTTTCGTAAGGTGCAAAACCGCCAAAATCAAATATAAATAACAAAGGCAATAAATGTACATGTAGATAAATACATGCCGAAAATCATGTGTACAAATTAAATGTATAAATGCATATATTTATGTTAGAACAACAGTGCTAGTCTGTAATTCCCCCAAACGCCAATAACAAGAAAAAACTTCACAAATTGACCAATGACTGGATTAATTATGGATAAATTGAGGACAAAATTATAAGATGTTTAAAAGCACCTTTCAAATTCTTTTTAAACAATGATTATTTTGTAGGGGGGCTGATAATTTAGTCGTGAACTGTAGATGTTTGCTGTATGTGGTTTGCTAAGTGTCATTATCAAATCAAATCAAATTTTATTTGTCACAAACATATGCATACACGGTATGACATGATGTGAAATGTTTTTTACAATCACTCCAAAGAACAAAATAAGAATACAATAAGCAAAAAAAGATCAAAGAAATAGAAATAAAATAGTAATAAAAATAGTAATAAAAATAGAAAAAAGAAAAAGCAGTAAGAATACAAAACGAATGTAAATGCAAAAACAGATTCCAGATTCAGTGCAGATTTTTAAGTGGTATAAAGTGGTCCATGTGCAGAATAAGGATTAAAAAGAAGAATAAAGTGACTCATGTGCAGATTAGGATGAAGGCTCATGAAGTGGTCAGTTCTGAGCGTGGCAGTGGGGCAGTTCCGGTGGATGGTGCTGGAGCACCCTGGTTCAGGCTCTGTACGGCCTGCGGGAAAAAGCTCCTCCTCATCCTCTCTGTGTTTGCTCTCAGGGAACGGAAGCGTTTTCCTGAGCGCAGCAGAGAGAAGAGTCCATTGTTGGGATGGCTGAAGTCTGCTACGATCTTCCTGGCCCTGGACCAGCACCGCTTGTTGTAAATGTCCTGCAGAACAGGGAGCCCGGTGCGTATGGTGCGTTCAGCTGACCGCACCACCTTCTGAAGGACTCGCCTGTCCTGCTCGGTGCTGTTCCCGAACCAGGAGGTGATGTTTCCCGTCAGGACGCTCTCTATGGTGCAGGTGTAAAAGTTCCTGAGCACCTGAGAGGGGAGTCTGAAGTCCCTTAAGCGTCTCAGATGATATAGATGCTGCCGGGCCTTCTTCACCAGGGTGTTGATGTGGCAGGACCACGAGAGATCCTGCGCGATGTGAACACCCAGGTACCGGAAACTGTCCACTCTCTCCACCCGGGCTCCGTCGATGGTGACTGGATGGTATGAGCGTTCCTGCTTTCTGCTAAAGTCCACTACCAACTCCTTGGTCTTGCTGACGTTCAGGAGCAGGTTGTTCTCCTGGCACCATCTCTCCAGGACTCGGATCTCCTGTAGGTAGGCCCTCTCGTCGTTGTTGGAGATCAGGCCCACCACGACGGTGTCGTCAGCAAACTTTATGATGGTGGTGGAGTCAGTAGTTGAGAAAAAGAAAAGCTAAATTTTAACTACATTTATTTCTTATTTGTTGTAATAGCATAAGAATATGTGTTTATACATTTATTTTGTAAGTATGTATTTCTGTATTAGTTTATACATGAGTACATTTATTTCCTTTCATAATTGTCAATTATATTTAGTTTTTGATAGAGGAGACGATCAGTGTGGAATAGGGCTGAAAAATGTGTTGTCGACTAGTCGTTTGATGTCACGTGACCTAATGTAAGCGCCTGCAATATCACAATTTGACCGCTATGGCGCTATAAGTGTAATGTCCTCCCGAAGGCTACTGCGCTAGAAGAAATCACAGGATGTAGATGAATGTGAATTAATACAATTTTTATTTATGGGTGTGGGAAAGTTTTACAAAAGATAACATCAAAAATGCTGAGTTTGAGAAACCTTTATTACTTTTTGTATCACCATCAACTGACCCAGCTCACCGTCCCTGATGCCACGTGCCAGTGGATCATGAGCTTCCTGACTGACCGCCATCAGCAGGTGTGTCCTCTCCTCACTGCTCTTCTCCCTCTACACCAATGACTGCACCTCAGGGAACCCGTCTGTGAAGCTACTGGATGGAGTATTTCAGGGGTGATGGTGATGTCCTTGATGCCTCTAGCTGCTAGCTGTCCGACTGAGTCCGACTGAATCCAACGTCTCCACTTTAAATACGACTGTCAAATTCAAATTTTATTTGTCACATGCAAATTATACGTGGTACAACATGTGGTGAAATGTGTTTTTTCCTCGTTCCAGCATTTAAACATAGGGATACGGGAGGTACAACAAAATGTGCAAAGGGGGAAATACAATAAAAAGATAAAGAATAGAGATACGATAAAAACAAGGTATAAAGATAAAATATGCTGTCGTAAAAGTGGGTGCACCAGCCATAAAGCAATTTTGAAGCGGAAAACTACACTTTTAACAGAAAGATGATAAATTACTAAAATGTAATAATAATATTCAGCGAGTTTAATTATTTTACATTGTAATGCAAGTACATTGTAAGTAACTGTCATTAAATTACTAAAAATGAACAGTAATCCGTTACATTACTTTTTCTGTGAAAAAGTATTGTAATTACAGTTACACCCAACACTGCATCTGATGTTGTCCTAGGTGATGCACCAGGGATAAAACCGCCTGGTATGTGGAATCCACCCGTGACAATTGTCAACTGTGATGTCCCAGCAGCCATGCACCATCCATGGAGGATCCACCTTCCAGGAGGGACATCTGGTCATGTGGCTGATGGTCATAAACCTTCCTCCTCCGTGCAGAAAAGAACTCCTCTATGTGGTTGAGGAAAGGTGAGTAGTTCAAGTTCAGTGCATTTGTAGGGCGCTTTTCACAGTTACAACTGTCTCAAAGTGCATTTGTGAAAGTGTAAAAAAGATTGTTGCATTTTATTCATTTGTTTGTTGGTGTTAATCTAATGGCTACGACTATAACAGTGTCTCAGAATATCTCATGGCCCGCCACAATTCTGGTATGAATTTCGCCGAGTTTTATTGCAATATTTGCAAAAACCATTTCTACGATGGCAAACCATCTACGTTGATCATTACTGAGGAGCTTTCATCTTCCCTCAGACGATTGCATTCTTTAGAAAGACAAACAAACATATGAATTACTGTATTTATTTGTTGTTATATTTAGATATATTTTTGATATTGATATTGTTTTTGAACTGATAGGATGTCGCAAGATATGCACAAATAAAAGGATAGAGCTGTTTGTCAGTGTAAAGCCACCTGCTTTGCGTCACTATAGATCTGTGTCACTCACTATAAACCTAATTTCTTAGTAAACCAGCAGTACAATAACAACAAAGGCATTCTTTCTATTCCATTCTATTCCTTTCTATTCTATTCTATTCTATTCTATTCTATTCTATTCTATTCTATTCTATTCTATTCTACTCTACTCTACTCTACTCTACTCTATTCCATTCAGTTAATCAACCAGCAGGTGGCGGCACAAGACTCTACAATTGTCTTTGTACCGAGTCGTTCTATTAAACGACTCTTTTGAACAGTGATTCATTCGCAAAAAAAAGTACAGCAGTATTAATCTCAAGCTGAGAACCGAATAAAGTGAAGCAGCAAGGTTGTCCTGGTTAAATGAAAGATTTAGTTTTTTGTTAACATGGTGTATTTAAATCATGTATTTGACATTTTTTTTGCAGTTACAGGAGATAATTTACCATTTCCCCCACTAAAATCCTGTGACTGTTGAATAAACAGTTGTTAGTGATATTATAATATGTGCCAGTATTGTTCCGTGACGTCACGATGACACACTGATTGCGTTTCGCACACTTTCCGATTTGTTCACCAAACGACATCAGAAAAGAAAAGCTGCTAGTCATAAACGTCGAAAGTTTATCGAGAGTTTCAAATTATTTGGATTATCGATATTTGCTTTTTTTCTGTGAAAAACATTGTGTGGAATTTCCGACGTTCTATACAGGTATGTTTACTATTGTGTTTAAACTGTACTGTTTACTGTTTAAACTGAAGGCCATGTTCGAGTGGAAACCAAGATTCAAAAAGGTCACACATAAATGCAGATTGCCATTGTTTCCTTAACAAATTAATTTGATTTGATGAATTACACTGTTGTGTACATATGTACGTGTGTGGCATGTCAGCTATAAACAAACAATCAATAGTAGCACAGTCACTAGCTTTTTAGTGCTGCAACAACAAATCAAAATTAATGATAATAATAAAAAAAACATTTAAATTAGATTATTATTATTATTATTAGCCAGGATAGGCAGCTCTAGAGAGAAGCTAAGGCCATGATAGGCTGACGATTAGAGGCAGAACTTTTCAAAACCTCATTGCTACAGTAGAATTGTTCCTCAACACATTCTTCATTCTATTGGTGCACAGGAAAACAAGGAAGTTTGAGAGTGATGGTCACAGCCTAACGATACTCAAACTGAAGTTCCTGTATGCTTTTGGTCTATTTTTTTTCCACTGCTTTCCACTTGGTGTATGTCTGTAATAATTCAATCACAATTTGAGTTTGACTAGAGCCGACTATTCTTTCTTCTGATCAGCCTTCTACAATATTTAAACCATTAGATTAGATATGTAAGTCAGTAAATTAATTCAATAAAATAAAAATTAAAAAGTCAGTAAAGTTTGGCTCAGCAAGGTTGAAGTTTTTACCACGACTCATGCAGGTATTAAGTCCAGTGTCGGTTTCTTCAGCAGTAAAATGAGTGCGGATGATGCAGCAGAGTTCAGCAGTGTGTGTCTGAAGAGTGACCGGTCCGTGCCTACATCTCCTGATCTCAGTGATGGAGCAGGGGACACTGAGGCTAAGTGAGTCTTAACATTACATTCTGTTAGAAAATGGTGGTAAACTTAATGCTAGCTAAACCTTTGGATTGTGTGGGTCACTCGGCTGAAATGTAAAATTGAAAGAATTCCTGAAAGTCCCAACAAGAAAATCCCCAAACAGATGGTTAGTAGTGCACAAAGGCAGTAAGTGGTGATGCAGGCAAGTGTAAAGTGTGGTAAAGTGTGGGAACCTGAATAGAGAACGCTATGCATAAACCAGGTGTCAAGTAACAAAGTAAAACTTAGTTACTTAAGTAAAATATTTGTCTTATTTATATATTACTTGAGTAGTTGTTTTTTGCATACTTAATTCTACTCCTTAAATCTCTATGCAAAAAGCTGTACTTTCTACTTCTTACATTTTAAAATCCATTTCATTTAGGTGTTGTTGTTGATTTAAAAAAAACGTAATCTCGATTGTAGTTGGATCTTCTCGAGAAAACCAAAACAAAGCCCGCGCACACACGCACACACACGCAGAACAGAACTTTAAGTGCGAGACCTGACAGTTCTGTGCTTAAATGATGTTATTTTGTTACATCATTCCAATAAAAGTCATTGATGACAAGCTTCTGAAGTATCACAAAACTTGCCATCATATTTTACACGCTGAATCACACATGTTAATGCCTGGTAGCGCACATTAAGGTTCTTTAATGTGTTTGCATTCTAATCAAATGCATGTAATTTTATACGGCAACATTTTGAAATACGTTTTACGAATTTCACAACATTTTTTCCTTGCATTACGTTTACTTTTATACTTCCAAGTAGTTCTCACACCAGTACTTTTACTTGAGTGCAAAGGTTTTGATACTTTTACTTCCACAGAAGTCTTTGTTGTCTCTAGTATCTATACTTCTACTTGAGTAATGAATGGGATTACTTTTGACAGCGCTGCCATGAACATGAGTTAAGAATGAGATAAAACATGAGATAAGAACATGAAAGTCAATAGTACAAACCAGCACAAGACAAGACACAAAGGGAGCATTAATAAAAGATGTTAAGATTGTAATGTTATGTTCAGATAATAATGAACAAGTTATTAATCACAAAGACAGAAAAAGCAGAAAAACACAAGTAAAAAAACTCCCCCGCCAAACACTCCATGAATAGATTTCTTAACAGTTCTTCCGTTTTCTCTTCAGTTTGCAGACGGATGAAGTGATCAGATCAGTTGCTCAGCTGAGCGTTTCTGAGTCAGAGTTCAGCACAAGATCAGCATGAAGAACAGCTTTGAGAGATTATATGAGGGAGTCGATCTGCAGGAGGATCAAACCAACCTAAACAAGATCTACACACAGTTGTTCATCGTCAAGGATACGTTCCTTACGCATGAACAGAACTTCGTCCAGGAAAAAAAGCAGGAAATGGATAGCTCACCACACACACCCTTCAACTGCAACCACTTCTTCAGAGCCTCGGGTGAGGAGAACAGAAAACAGAAGAACCAGATCAAGACTGTTGTGACTAAAGGCATCGCTGGGATTGGGAAAAGCGTCTCTGTGCAGAAGTTCATCCTGGATTGGGCTGAGGGAGAAGACAATCAGGATGTAGATTTTGTGTTTGTGCTTCCATTTCAAAAGCTGAACCTGATTAAAGAAACGCAGTACAGTCTTCACCGACTTCTGCTGGACTTCCATCCTGAACTTCAAGGTCTGGATTCGGAAAATTACGAGAAGTGCAAAGTTTTGTTCATCCTTGACGGTTTTGATCAAAGCACAAACTGATGTTTTCAGAGGAACAGAAGGTTTCTGTTGTGAATACATCTTCATCAGTTAGTTTGTTGCTATTGAGTCTCATCAGAGGAGATCTGCTTCCTTCAGCTCTCATCTGGATCACCACCAGACTAGCAGCAGCTGATCAGATCCCACCAAAATACATCAGTCGTGTGACAGAAATACAGGGATTCAATGGTGCTCCACAAGAGGAGTATTTCAGAAAGAGAGTCAGCGATGAAGATGAAGCCTCCAGAATCATCTCACACATCAGAAGATCTAGAAGCCTTCAACACCTGTGTAACATCCCCGTCTTCTGCTGGATCTCAGCCACTGTCCTTCAGGACATCCTGAAAGGAGACCACACTGCGGAAATCCCTCAAACTCTGACTGAAATGTACGTCCACTTCTTGCTGATGCAGATCCACACAAGGAAGTTGAAGGATGAGGAGAACAATCCAGAGAAGTTTCTGCAGTCAAGCAGAGAAGTGATGGTGAAACTCTCTGAACTGGCTTATAATCAGCTGATGAAGGGGAACGTGATGTTCTACGAAGAGGACCTGAGAGAGAGCGGCATAGACGTCACTGACGTTTCTGGGCATTCTGGGATCTTCACTGAGATGATCAAAGAGGAATCAGTGGTTCTTCAGAGAAGAGTATTCTGCTTCGTTCATCTGAGCTTTCAGGAGTTTCTAGCGGCTTTCCACAAGCTTTATCATGTTGTTTGGAATAATATACACACAGTTTTATTTCCATTTTTGCCATTTCCCAAGTACAGCGACACAAACTCCCTAACTCTAGATGTTCTGCTAGACACTGCAGTCGAAGACTCTACGCATTGAAAATGGACGTCTGGATCTTTACCTGCGCTTTCTGTTGGGCGTCTCACTGGAGTCGAATCCGAGACTCTTACAGGATCTACTGACTCACACAGTGAAGAGCTCAGAGACCATCACGAACATCACACAGAAGATTCAAGATAAACTGAAAGCAGCTCGAGATCTTTCAGCTGACACACGCATCAATCTGTTTCTGTGTCTGCTGGAAGTGAACAATCAGAGTCTGGGCAGAGAGCTTCAGTGGATTTTTAAGCAAGGAAGGAATGTTCTGAATCTCTCTGCTTATCACTGTTCAGTCATCTCTTACATGCTTCAGATCACAGAGGAAGTGCTGGATAAGATTGACATGTCATGTGTCCGCATCACAGACGAGGGAATAAACAGACTCTTTCCAGCTCTGTTCAGCTGTACAAAATCTCTGTGAGTTTTTATCTTCTTATAATTTTAATACTGTAAAATTGCCTTTCAGTAACATTCCAGTAACTACAGAACCTGAATAAATGACTTGTGTTATATTTTAACCTGATTGTGAAAAAACTTCACTGGAAATTATTTTACCGAAATAATTTATTACCGATTTTTTCTCTTTATTTCAAATCTTTTTTGTGCATCTGGTGGAACATAACAATTGTTGTTTTTATACAGAATGAAACGTGGGAATTATTTCAGCATAATTACAGTTTTTTTTTTTTGTCTGGTTTTACAGACTTGTCGGATTTACCCTGACTGAAGGACATTTGGAGAGTTTGTCTTCATGTCTTAAATCCTCAAACTCTTCACTGAGAGTACTGAATCTGACTCTTAATAAGCTACAGGATTCAGGAATGAAGATTCTGTCTGATGGACTGAAAAGTTCAAACTGTCGTCTGGAGAAACTAGTGTATGTTATCCTTTGAATATTAGGAGTGGTTTTACTGGTCAGTGCTTGTGTAAAGTGTTAGTGAGTGAATCAGGACGAACGGAAAGTAGCAATTTAGAAATGTAGGAATAATTAGTACAATTTCTTTTTATATTTTTGTACAGCTTGGATGGCTGTAATCTTACTGATGGATGCAGTGAAAGTTTGTCTTCATGTCTTCAATCCTCAAAATGTTCACTGAGAGACCTGAACCTGGATTACAATGAAATTAAGGATTCAGGGATGAAGATTCTGTCCGATGGACTGAAAAGTTCAAACTGTCGTCTGGAGAAAATGAGGTGTAGAATAAGTTTTACTTTTTTACTAGTTCATAATAGAACATTTCTACAATGTCAAGAAAAGTAACCGCTAAAACGTGATGTTTTATTGAACTTTATCTGAAAAAATAACCGCTAAAGCTGGGTTGGGCAAACTACGGGGCCACATGCGGCCCGTTAAATGTTTTAATCCAGCCTGGCAAACTTAAATTAAATGATGTTCAATTTTTCATGTAAATCCGGTTAATCCGTTATGGTGTATTTAAATGCCTATATGAACACATTTTAAAAACTGTTGGGTTCGTGCACCGAGGTGTATTTTTATGTATTTTTCAACTGTATTTCATCCATATCCCAAAATGTGTAATTTTCTTTTTTATCCTCCAGCCCGTCCAGCAAAAGTTATTAGTTATTATTATAAAGTTATTATTAATGTGCCCCACGAATCAAAAAGTTTGCCCACCCATGCGCTAAAGCGTCAGACATCATTGCACTTAATATTATATTAATATAATATAATATATTATATTAAAATTAATATAACAAGATTCTACTAGCGTGCTTGCTTATTAACACTAATTACACCATCGGATATGATCATTGCAATGACGAGTTGATTGTTTGCGGATGTTTGTTTTTTTTTAGCTTGAAATACTGTGATCTGACTGATGGATGCTGTGAAAGTCTGTCTTCATGTCTTCAATCCTCAATCTCTTCATTGAGAAAACTGGACCTGAGTGAGAATTCTCTACATGATTCAGGAGTGAAGATTCTGTCTGATGGACTGAAGAGTTCAAACTGTCGTCTGGAGAAACTGAGGTTTAAATTTGATATTGAAATTGTCATTCGTTGTTTCCTTTCGATTATAAATAGTACATACGTACATTTGTGTTGAAGTACGCCGAGTGTGACACATAGCACAGGCTTTATTAAACAACAGACAGAATCATAGTCCAGAACACAGGCAGAAATATGGTCCAGTCCAAAAGCCAGAGACACAAGAGTGAAGTACAAACACTATAGGCTAATCAATACTTTTGCAATGTTGTGTGAATTTACAGAGTCTCACATTTGAAGCCCTTTTGAGTACTCACTCACCCTTCTTCTGATCTCTCAAGCTTCTGCGTCTGTCTCTTGCTCCTCAGTCGTAAATGTATTATAAGAAAGATAGTAGCTAGACACAACATTTTGTCACAGCCCAGAGTCCGGAGGTAGAGAGAGTGAGTGTGTGACACGGATCCTTAGCCGATTGGACTGCACAACAATATCTCCCTATATAGTTAATATAATTGGAAGCCGGAAGAAAAGCAGAATGCGAGCAAAGATATCACTTCTAGCCCGAGGCGTCTACATTCAACAATCTGATACAGCAACACACACACACACACACCCATGAAAATGTCAACCTGACCTCATTCGTATTTCAGGCTTATTCAATATTAAACGTTTAAAGCCTGGAAATCACATTCACCCTAAAAAAAGCATCTGGAAAGTGGTTCCCAGACTTCTGGGAAGTGGAGTTATAACATTCAATAATGGGCTTTTCTTATGGATGTTTGTTGTTTTACTGTGTTCAGCATGGTCTGTTGTGATCTGACTGATGGATGCTGTGAGAGTTTGTCTTCATGTCTTCAATCCTCAAACTCTTCGCTGAGAGTACTGGACCTAAGCGAGAACTCTATTCAGGATTCAGGAGTGAAGATTCTGTCTGATGGACTGAAAAGTTCAAACTGTCGTCTGGAGAGACTGAGGTTTGTGGTTGTTGTGATTGTCAGTTAGGATCTTCGCACAGACGGGTTTTTTGCAGTAGGCGTTTGTGGATGATTTCTCTGTTTTTGTTGTGTTCAGCTTGAGCTACTGTCCTGATGGATGCCGGAATGATTTGATCTTCACTGATTCTGAGAAATATGATTCAGAATCGTATTCAGATTCTGACTGATGGACTGAAGATTTCAAACATGCAGAGTCGTGCAGAGATTGTTAAAGACATTGATTGTTTGTGTATACCGTGTTTTATAATACTCTGGGAAATTGCTGAATACGCTTTGTAGTAAGTTAAAATGATAGATTGGTTCACCACCAGATGAAACTCTGTATTAGTCGTGTTGCGTAGATTGATGAAGACCATGATCTTCTGTCCTCAGCCTTAGAATGAAACACTTCATAACAGGTTCAAAGGTGACATGCAAATTCAGGCAACCATGAACTTGACCGTTGGGTTATATTTGGTGTTCACTGATCTCTGTGACGTCTCTTGCCGTTGAAGCATCTCCAGCAAAAACCAAAGTGTTATGGTACACTAATGACCTAAAAGCCTTAAAATCATCAAGTAGAAAGTTAGAAAGGAAATGGAGATTTAAAAATTACTAATATCAGACAGCCCACAACTGGTTATACCGGAAATAAACCCACCCGCTGTCAAGCTTAGCTCCTGCTTACTTGACCCTATACCAACTTTTTTACTTAAAGAAGTCCTACCATTAGTTAACGAACCAATCTTGAATATTATAAATTCGTCACTAGTTCTTGGTCACGTGCCACAAGCGTTCAAACAGGCCGTTATAAAACCGCTTATTAAGAAGCCACATCTTGATGCCGACGTGATTGCTAATTATAGACCAATTTCAAACCTTCCATTTATATCTAAAAGTCTTGAAAAAGTTATTTCGGGACAACTCTGTAAATGTCTGGAACAGAACGATAGATTTGAAAAATTTCAATCCGGCTTTAGATCCCACCACAGCACAGAAACGGCACTAATCCGAGTCAGCAACGATCTTCTAATGGCATCAGATAAAGGGAACGTTTCACTCTTAGTTCTGTTAGATCTTAGTGCTGCTTTCGACACTGTTGACCATGACATTTTAATACATAGACTTGATGATTACGTTTGGGTTTCTGGACATGCATTAGAGTGGTTTAGGTCCTATCTGTCTGATCGCTCTCATTTCGTCCATGTAAATGGAGTCTCATCACCCAGATTTAGTGTTAAATATGGAGTTCCACAAGGCTCCGTGCTCGGCCCAATCCTGTTTGCACTTTATATGCTTCCACTAGGGGACATAATCAGAAAGCATGGTCATAGCTTCCACTGTTACGCAGACGATACACAAATTTATATCTGATAAACTTTCATATATCAAATATGAAATCTCAAAATTTGCAAATATACTAGATTGCTTCAGCGACATTAGTGATTGGATGACAAGTAATTTTCTCATGCTGAACTCAGACAAAACCGAATTATTACTTGTTGACTCAAACTTAAAGTCTGATGCACCCGAATACAGTATGAATCTTAACGGGCACAACTTGTCACAACCGCAGCCACTTACTTAACACCAACAATCCAGACGATAAATTGAATAAAAAGCAACATTTCCCTTTCATATTTACACGTGCGCTTTGAGACAGTTAAAACTGTGAAAAGCGCCCTACAAATTGTTCTATTTGATTAAGCATAAATGTACAGTACAGTGTACAGTACAGTTTTGTAAACATGTTTGATTCATCACTAAATAAAACAGATATGTTGAGATGATTGTTGTCAAAGCTTTGTGCTTTTCCCTGAGTCCCGCTGGCTCTCTTTCTCTAGTCTGTGGTCTGCGGGCGACCAGGCCGTGTGTAGATGTGGGCAGCAGGACATCTTCAGACAGACGGGCGACAGGCAGGGGGCGCTGCAGTCACCAGAGTCTTGCTCACCCTCACTGGGCTCAAACTGGACGGTCAGGCTGTGCACGTCGGCGTAGTGGAAGACCTCCAGAACCTCCCGGTGCCACTGGGACAAGCTGGGACCCTGAGGGTCAGCGGAGACCTTCACATGCAGCGAGGCCACGTTACGACCCTTAGATAGTTCCCACACATGAGCCTCGTGCACACTGTGAACCCACGCCAGCTTCCGCACCTTCTCCACTGAGAGAGAGAGAGAGAGAGAGAGAGAGAGAGAGAGAAAGAGAGTAAAAAGTGAGAAAAGACTTACCCAAGAGTAAAACAGTGTGAGTGAGTGAGTGAGTGAGTGAGTTTTTAAACAGTGAGGGAGTCCATGTGTGGGAGAAAGAGTGATAGAATAAACTAGGAAGAAAGATACATTGGGAGAAAGAGAGAAGGTGTGAGTGAATGTTGTGAGAGGAAGAGAATCAGAAAGAGCAGGTGTGAGAAATAGAGATGGATATACGTAATGCAAATTAGAGAAAGAGTGATTGAAAGAGGTAGGCAGGGTGAGAGTAAAAAACACAAGTTCAAGTTAACATAGAAAATAGTGAGAGGTGAGGATAGAGAATGAAAGAGCAAGTGAGTGGGGTGAGAGAGTTACATACAGAGAAAAAGAGAGAGAGAGGGTGATAGAGAGAGATAATGAAAGAGAGTGAAAGTGTGTGAGGGAGAGAGGGAGGGAGAGAAAGTTCAAGTTCAGTGTATTTGTAAGGCGCTTCTCATAGTTACAACTGTCTCAAAGGGCATGAAATGAAAGAAAATACATAAGAGAGAGTGAGAGTGAGTGAGTGAGTGAGTGTGAGAGGAAGTGAGTAAGAGACAGAATGAGAGTAAGAGAGTGAGTGAGACAAGTGAGAAAGTGTGGGAGAGAAAGACAGAGATGAAGTGAGAGAAAGAGAGTGAGCGAGAGAGAGAGAGAGAGTGTGTGTGTGTGTGTGTGTGTGTGTGTGTGTGTGTGTGTGTGTGTGTGTGTGTGTGAGCAAGAGAGATAGAAAGCAAGAGAGAGACAGAATGAGAGTTAGTGAGAGAAATAGAGCGAGTGATAGATAGATAGTGAGAAAGAGTGAGTGAGTGAGAGAGAGAGAGAGGAAGTGAGAGAGCGAGTGAGAGAGCGAGTGAGAGAGAGAGAGAGAGTGAGAGAGAGAGAGAGTGAGACAGGTCAGGCAGGGTGAAGTGTGTCAGTATCTGCTGATGGAGGCGGCTGAACTCACACACAGACTCCAGCTGAAGGTCGACTGGACTCATCTGCAGCAGGATTGTGGCCGTTTCTTTGACCAGAGGAACAGCTGAGGACAAGGTAATGGCCACCATCACCAGCGTCAGACACGGGTCCACGTAACACTGCCAGTTACACGTGTCGTCCTCCAGCGGCAAAACATAGAACAGAGACGAAGCCACGACCACCACCACCGAACCCAGAGCGTCATTCAGCACGTGCAGCAGAACACCTGCACACACACACACACACACACACACACACACACACACACACACTGCAGTATCAGTGTGTGTGTGTGTGTGTGTGTGTGTGTGTGTGTGTATTCTCCGCGACCTCTGATGTTCAGCTGGTGTCCGTCACTCTTCTCCTGCTCCATCAGGGTCTGATCCAGACGGCCTGCGGATGAAGAACGCATGAAGAACATGTGAATCAAAAGTCCCAGTGAACCTGAATGAGACGTGAGGAACACGTGCCAGTGATGGGAGATGAATGGATGCTAGAAAATAAGCCCTAGTGAAGTTGAAGACATGTGAGTCTAACCGTCTTCGTTCAGATGTTCCTGAGGGTCTCTACGTCGCACACTGAAACACAGCGGAACATCACACACACCTTCCCAGTTTATTCTATTCACAATGTGACTTAAAGTATAAAAAGAAGTACGGAGCACCATCAGAAATGTTTGATCTAAAATCTAAAAATCTAAACTTAAGACGGGGTTAACAATCTACACAATGAATCGACGTTTAGCCCCGCTGAGTTTAAACTAGGTGACTGTCCCGTTCAGCACCTGCTTCAGCTTTGTCGCTCTGGTCCTCCTCGCGCGCCCCCGACGCGTCTCTCCGTGTCCACGCGCACAGGCAGCGCCAGTCCAGGAAGATCAGCAGCCCGAAGACATTCACCGCCAGACCCATCGAGCCCACGATCAGAACCAGCTGCGGGTCGTCGATGGCCCCGGGTTTGGCGATTCTCTTCAGGGACTCCATGGAGATGGAGAAGCACAGCGCGGCCAGGAACACGGCATTAGCCAGCGCGCCCACCACCTCCGCCCGGGCGTAACCGTACGTGCTTCTCCCGGTGCCCGCGCGCCGCGACATCCGCGCCGCCGCCAGACCGACGCTCATGGAGAGAAGGTCCGACAACATGTTGAACGAGTCCGACACCAGCGCGATGGAGTTGCCCATGTAGCCCACCACGATCTCCGCCACGAAGAAGACGACAGTGATGCTCAGCATCAGGATCAGCCGACACGACTTCCCGGTGTAGCGGCCCATGATCGCGCTAATCACGGTTGTTTGTATATTCGTCTGGACCCGAAACGTCCCATTGTTTGTTGGGATTGAAGAACACTGACTTTACTGATCCATCACCTGTGGAGTCGCGAGTGTTGCCATGGGCACCGTTAAGCGTGGGTAGCGGGACCATTCACGGGGGCGCGGGACTTTGGGGGGACTCAGTGTCCCGCTGAAATAATAATGCAGCTTGTGGTTATAGTTTATTAGATAGGTTAGTATATTCAATTATTTTATGAAAAGTTACTAATAAACGAACTTAATGTATTTTCGACTTACTTCTGGCTTTTTGAGGAAATTGCACCCCTCCTCTCGTTTACAGAATGGTATAATCCGTCTTGCACCGTCAGATGACGATCATAGGCGGCAAGTTTGTCGGGATGCGGGGAAATGCCAGTGTGGACCAGTATATTAACCATATGCATCAAAAACGAAAAGCGATAGATGAAACAGCCACAGAGAGATAAGGATTTCTTCTAATAGAAAAGTTTTATCTATACATAATAGATTCGTTTTTTCCCACGAAGATATGCTGCTTTCATTAGCTCACGTTTTACACGATTGTCCAATAATTACACGCTTTTATTAAACTAATTATTTGTGACTAATATATAGATTTCTGACTTCAGATATAGATGTTAAACCTCTTGACCATGACACAATATAATAGCAAGCGAACTTTTCTCATCACTATATTCGTGGATGATTCCAGAATGACAGATCTCTTGAATTATTACTACAAACAATCTGAAAACCATGAACACACACGTTTGAGACTTTTTATTCCACTATGGTGTTATTTTCCATGATTTTTACTCAACTCAATCAAAAATTTGTGTTTTCTTGTCAAGCCAGTTGCTTTACTTTATTTTTTTTGAGCATGTTGGGTCAGTTAAAGTAAAGTTTTTTTGTATTTCCGTTTTTTAATTATTATTGTTATTGTTTTTAGGCTTTTGTTACTTTGCTAAATAGGGGTTTGCTTTTTAACACTGGCTGGTTAGAACACTTTATGTTTCATGGAGCATTAACTGTTACATGTTTATTTTGTGTTTAACAATGTTACATTATTTACACTTGGACAACAAATGTTAATTTTATTATTTACTGATATTAATCAACATATACATATACATTCTGACAAAGCAACTCATATGACAAAACTGACTAAAACACTTAAATTTGTCTAGATTTTGTATTAGGAAAATGAAAAGGTATAACGGGCCAAAGTGTCCAAAATTAGACATTGTGTGTGTTTTTTTTGCTGATGTTTGTGTGATTGATTTTGTTTGGCTGTGTTAAAGTTGTTCAGTTTATTTACAAAGTGCACAATGTCAATGAGTGTATGTTTGTGGTTGTTAGTGTGTGTGCGTGTGCGGTTTGTATCGCGGTTACAAATTAGATTTATTTTTTGTCCCACACATTTTGATATGCAGTGAAATTATTTTTCAGAGAGTCGCAGATGTTGAGCGCTGCTACGTTCTCCTTGAAAAGTGACCTTGGCAGAGAAATTCGAACAAAAAATGCCGATGCAGACATACAAAGGGTCAAAGTTGGTCGACATTATGTGCAAAAAAATCATGCGCTGGGAATATTTCTCAAGAAGGAATGTGGAGAGGAGACAAATACAGTCAGAGAGTGTTCCATCAATCTACGATTGTGTTGCGAGTCAGTCTCCATGACAGAGATAGCAGACAGCTTGGATGACCTTGGAGAGCTCGAGCTGGTTCTCTGTTCTCAGGTCCGACTAAAACTAAAGTGGATGTGGGTGGTAGATACAAATACAGTAAGACAAATACAGCAATTTTAAAACCATAGTCAACCACAGACTGTCCCCTTAGTGTTACTGCTCAACCTCGTTGCATGGAAGCTACCGATGCGGGGAGCAGTCATGTGTTGTCCACTGCAAACCACCAACAGTGTACAGGTGCTGCCAAACGTTTCCAGCGAACTCGTAAGACCATGCTGTGTTCACATCGCTTGAAGCCTGGATTGCAATGCGTTAATCGTTCTGCTCAGCCCAGTTCGCGTGCCTGGACCTTCCGCTGTGAACTGATGCCGAAGTCTAACGCAACTTGTCAATTTGCAGGCTATCATCAAGGAAATTGTCCCACGAAACCGAACTGTTTGTCTTTGTGTCAAATGGACATGTGTAGGTAGCCAATGATGTCCAGAACCTGCAGTGCTTATTGTTGTTGAGTGATTGTTCTGTGAGTTTTTGAACAAGTTTTACAATTTACAGTGTACAGTAATTTGTAACTTATGGGTGGGGGTGTTACGTCCAGAGCCGTATTGTGGCACTGTTTGTTTTTTTTTTTTTGTTTCTGTCCCTGTTGTGTTCTATGCATATGTGATGTACATTATTGCAGTTCATTGTTTTCACCACAAGGTGTCACTTGTGTGTGCGTGCGTAAGACGGATAACGGGGAAGAAAAGAAGTGAGTGTTCGAGGGATACTGATGTGATGAAAGATGGAAGTGTGACGGAGATTAAAAAGGAAAAGAAGTGAATAAGAATTTGGAGTTGTGTCATCGATCCGCATCACAACAAGTTGGCGACGAGGATGGGATGCTTCACAGCTCTCGTCTCCAGACATACTGCTTCTGCTTTTGCAAAGTTTTTTGTTGTCAAAACTGGAACTGCTTTACTGGGTTTAGATTTAATAACTGCACTGAACTTGCACATAGTGGGTAAATCGGTTGTTTCGCCACACTTACCGTCTGCTTCTGTGAAACATGTCTCTACTACCCAGATAGGTTGTGCTGCTAAATTCGTACACCATGTTAAAGTGGACATGTCCGTGCCTCCAGTTCGACAAAAACTTCGACGCTTGCCATTATCTGTCAGATATGCTGTCACAGAGGAAACTAATAAACTGCTTGCGGCTGATGTAATTGAGAAGATTGATGCTTCTCCATGGGTTTCACCTATTGTGGTCACACAAAAGAAATCTGGACGCATACGTATGTGTGTGGACCTGAGAGAACCCAACAAGGCCGTTATAATCGATGCGTACCCTCTTCCACACATGGATGAGTTACTGTCTTCCCTGAATGGAGCCACAGTATTTTCAACTATAGATTTGGCAAACGCTTACCACCAAGTGCCCTTACATGAAGACAGTCGAGACCTAACTGCCTTCATAACCCATGATGGACTCTTCCGTTACCGTAGAATACCCTATGGGTTAGCTTCTGCACCTTCTGCGTTTCAAAAGCTCATGGCAACGGTCTCAGAAGGTTTGCCAGGTGTGAAACACTACCTGGATGACATCATAGTGCAGGGGTCCTCAATTATAAACTTGAAGGGTCCACTTACGAAATTTCCGTTCAGTCCGAGGTCCGGAAAAATATCGGTCAATTCGCAAATATGAACCGATATGTGAATGGCACGTCATCCGTATAGAAACAACATGCTTCAGGTCAATCTCTCGATCTCTAAGAATCTGTGTCACTACTTCATAAATGTAATCCCTACTTGTGTAAGGTTTGTAAGACCCAAAACATCTTCATAAATTTGGACACAATATTGTTTACCTCCCTTTTCTTCATCAAACAATCTGAGAAAGATCATAAATTGTGAATTATCCTTTTGAGCCTTCAAACAGACAGTCAGCACTTCACTCACACACTCATTGACTATTTCAGCATTAGAGAAAGGTGTCTTGTGTTGTCCCAGGACACATGTGTCGTTGTGTGTGTGTGTGTGTGTGTGTGTGTGTGTGTGTGTGTGTGTGTTTTGTCGTAATTTGTGTGTTTGGATTAATAAATGGCATTTCACGATCACTTTTGACGATCGCGACCGTCTCGTTGCAGATTAAACACATGGTTTTCTGCTTCGCACGGGCAGCGCGGATGCATATTATTCTGTCCACTCACTCTTAAACTCGCAGTTTTCAAAGTCAACTTTTCTTTTCTAATCGACGGCCAGCTTTGAGCTCGCCATATTCTTTAAGGTTAAAAAAATCTCTCGATTTACGCAAACGACAGAGAGCCCGTTCGCCTGGCTACCCTGAAGACCTGAGCGACTAAGCGCTGCGGCCGTGTTCTGAAGTAACTGAATGCCGCCAGAGCGCAAACTGATGACGTAGTTGTCACGTTGCTCTTACAGCGGCTGTGATTGGACAAATCCCGCAGCTAAAACGAGCACAATCATTCAAGATAATTATATACATTATATAAATTATATATTTATAATATATTCGTTTGCGTTGGTGCGTGTGTGTGAATAAACAATGCAGAATAAAAATTGCGAAACGCCTGAAAACGCCTTTGGATTTTGACACAAGAGTAGCATGTTGGTTTTGCCGTCGGTCCAAAAGTAATCGCGTCTCGGTCCGGATGCGGACCGGAGTCCGCCTATTGAGTACCCCTGTCATAGTGTATGGTACTACCAGTCAGAACACGATCGTCATCTGAAAAATGTTATGCTGCGGTTACAAAAAAGCGGTTTGGTGTTAAACAATGAGAAATGCTGTTTTAACAAACCTAGTTTGCGATTTTTGGGTCACGTGGTGTCTGCTAATGGCATCATGCCAGATAAAGAACACTTAGATGCTGTGATGCTTGCTCCGTCTTCTGCTGATGCTGCTTCTCTTCGCTCGCTCATTCCTAGGTTTAATCTCGTGGTACTCTAAATTCATTCCCAATTTCTCCACAGAGTCTGAGCCAATGAGAGCATGCTTGCGTAAAGATACAGTGTTTTGATTGGACGCCTGAAGCTCAAACTAGCTTTAACACTGTGAATCTCTCCTGCTGAACAGTGCTGCTCTTGCGCCTTTCGATCCAACTCTGCCTACAACAGTGTCTACTGATGCTTCGGATTGTGGGTTAGGTGCTGTACTTACTCGGAAACATCCTGATGATACCGAACGCACAGTTGCTTTCGCATCCAGAACTCTTACAACTACAGAGCGGAAATATTCCACTGTTGAAAAGAGGCTCTTGGATGTGTATGGGCTGTGGAGAAATGGCGTACATTTCTCTGGGTCGTAAATTTACACTGCGTACAGATCACCAATTCTTACTACTCTATTGACTACTAAAGGACTAGACAGAGCAGGAATGCGACAGCACGTTGGTCTGCTAGACGATGGCCTTTACTACAACATAGTCATCCCCACTGAATGCCACAGCGGACTGCCTTCCCGCCTTCCTCTTCCTAACCAATGAAAATGCCCCTGACCTCGAACCGGATTGTGGCAACCATCACGGCTGCCCTCAAGGCTTTGCCTATGGCAGACTTCGAGTCAGCTTCCTCTCAGTGTCCTGAATTGTGTTCTCTTCGGGATCAGATCAAACGTGGCTGGCCTCCGAAAAGGCAACAAGTGAGTCCAGAAATGGCACTTTACTTTCCCATACGCCATGAACTGGTAGTGTCAGGAGTACTAGTTCTTCGTGGTACTCGTCTCGTAGCGCCGACAACTTTGCGTGCACACTTAGTTGCTTTAGCACACGAAACACACCAAGGACTTGTGCGGACTAAACACACGTCTGAGAGAATACATTGGTGGCCAAAACTCGATGCACTTATTCATGATACAATTAAATCGTGTCAACCATGTCTGTCTAACGATAAGTCAGCATCTGCACACCCTGCTCCCGCTTCAGCCAGTTACATTTCCAGAGCGTCCATGGCAAAAATTAGCTATTGACATTGTAGGCCCATTTGAAACAGCAACCTGGGACTGTCGTTATGCTATAACGCTAGTGGATTATTACAGCAAATGGCCTGAAGTTGGATTTCTAGCAAATGCTACTACCACTGCTGTGACTGCATTTCTCACTTCAGTGTTCAGTAGACATGGGAATCCAGAATGTCTAGTTACAGACAACGGATCACAGTTTACGTCTGCTGCCTTTGCTACTTTTCTGGCAGAAAGAGATATTACTCACCACAGAACATCTGTGTACTATCCAGCTGCTAATGGTGCTGTTGAACGTTTTAACAGAGTTTTGAAAGAGTCTATCCAAATGGCAATAATACAATCTGTGCCGTGGAAACAGACTGTCACATCTTTCTTAATGGATTATAGAGCTACACCTCATGCTACTACAGGTGTTTCTCCATTTCAGCTCCTGCATGGTCGTCCAATGCGAACAAAACTTTCTGTTAGGTTAGCTTCACATACGGCTGTTGATACTCCTGCTTTGTTACGCCAGAGGGTCGAACGTAAACAGTGTCAGATGAAACGCTACACTGACAAGAAACGTGGTGCGAGAATGCCTTCTTTTCGCGAGGGGGACAAGGTGCGAGTCAAAACGCCTCTTCATGTTCCAAAAGCACATCCAAAATTCGGCAATACTCAAACTATCAGGAAAAAGATAGCCAATAGCACATACGAATTGGATGATGGAAGGAAATGGAATGCTTGTCACCTGGCTCCATCTTTTCAAACTACTAGTAATAGTTCGGATGTTCAAGTGCGTGCTGATTGTTCAAATTCAACACGAGAATCCCGGATTAGAAGAAAGCCCTTAAGGTTTCAGGATTATGTATTAAATTGATGTATCTGATGCAAATGTGGGTATTGTTCCGAATCCTGCTGTTTTTCATTTAAATGTTTTGATTTAAAGTAAGAATATTTCTACAAAGAGGTGAAATGTTGTGTTCTATGCATATGTGATGTACATTATTGCAGTTCATTGTTTTCACCACAAGGTGTCACTTGTGTGTGCGTGCGTAAGACGGATAACGGGGAAGAAAAGAAGTGAGTGTTCGAGGGATACTGATGTGAATGAAAGATGGAAGTGTGACGGAGATTAAAACAGGAAAAGAAGTGAATAAGAATTTGGAGTTGTGTCATCGATCCGCATCACAACACCCCCTCTTTGTTCTAGCCCCCCCCCCCACTTACCCCCACTAAGCAGTTTGCTGCTCCTCAAATGGGGACCGATTTCCCCTCTTCTTTCTCCAGAGTGTGTGTCTCGCTCCGCATTTGTGCGCTTGGTGTTTGTTTGCCTGGTTATGTAGTGGCTTTCAGAGTGGACCTTCCGTGGTGTGGAAGATTGTATGTTCTTTTTCTTTGACGCACCTTCAACCATTATCGTTTGCTTTGGGAACAGTAGGGAAAGTGGCCGGCATTTTATTTTATTGTTAACTGCTTTCTCCTGTTTTCATTGGTATCGTTTTGTCGTTTATTTCTTTTCTTTAAGGTGAATTTAGTTAGCAAATCAACCCGCGTTAGAAGGGAAATTTTGTTTGTTATTTTATTGCCTGCCCTTCCCGAGGTATTGGTTCCGGTTTTTGTTGAGTTTTCAAACCTTCCACCTGTGTTCAAATAAATTGTTATTTTCGTTACCATCTAGTTGTGTGTGCTGTGTTGAGCTGTTTTTCTTGGTTGTGAGTAAAATTATTATTTCTATGTTAATCCCCTCCTACCCCTAGACCACGAGGGGACGTAGTGAGTCACTGATTCGTTTCTGATGGTGTGGAGTAGTTTGGTCATCCAAGTATCGCAGAGAGTCCAGCCACCATCGCCTGTTGACAGTCAATCTGCTGTTCGATGTCCTTCCTTGGTGTGGGGTGAGATGTTCGTCCCTCAAGCCGAGCCAAAGTGCCTCCCATGCTTTTCTGATCTTTCGATACACCAGAACAAAACCGCCAGTCAGAATCAGTCCGGTGAAAGATAATAATACAGAATATAATGCAAATCACCAATATATATACAGATCTTCTACGTCCTCAACAGACAGCGATTCCAGGCAGACCGAGTGCCACCACTCCCACGAGCAGTGTTTGACAAAGATTTTAAATTTAGTTTTAGTCACAGTCTTTTGACTAAAACTCAGTTTTGTTTTAGTCCCAAATTAGTCGTCTTCTTTTTTGTTGTTTCAGTCTAATTTTAGTCGACTAAATTTCAGTATTTAGTCAACAAAAATATAGGTGCTATTTATTCTAAATGTTTACTGAAGTCAAAGAAATCTGAATACGATGGTAACTATGAACATATCAAATACAAAGATCTTACTTATTAGAGCAACAAGCAAACCTAGGTTTTCTACGCAAATGCAATTGTCACTTGAATAAGTTATAATAAATAATGAGTTATTTAACATTAAGGAGTAGTTACGTTTATTTAACATTATTTTATTACATTTATAAGCTACGTCCGGGCCTTTGAGGACAGCCATTATGCTGATTTGTGGCCCTTGGTGAATATTAGTTAGACAGCCCTGGTCTACAGCGTGGCCGTTTGCTGGTCAACTCTCTCAAGCTACTGACCGTTTTCTAGCCTTGTTTCTAGTCAGTGCATAGGTTCCACTATTCCAACTTGTTTTGTTGAAAGACTTGTTGAAATAGCTCAAGCTTAGCAAATCGCGACTCTCGGTTTTCCTTTACTGTCAGTTTGTGACTGAATGTCTCACTGACGTTCATCCGTCTACAGAAAGACCAAGACATAAAAACCACATGCACACACAGGTCAAACACACACATACAGAAAAATTACATGTACTCACATCAACACACACCAACACTCACACACACAAACTGACTCATACACACCAACACACGCACGCACACACATTCAAACACATACAAACTTAAACAACACACTCACTATCTCTCACACATAAATACACACACACAACAACTCACACACAGTTACTCAATCGATCACATGCACATGTAAAAAACACACACTCACATAAAAACAGATGTATAATCACATAAACCTTCACACGCACACACACACAAACACATATGAATTCACACAATAACATTCAGACACACACACAGGCGCACACACACACACTGACTCTTGACTGTTCCACTCTTCAGGTCCATTTTTACACACTCAATAAAAACATAAACCTGACTTTATCAGTGTTTGTTTTTAAAAAACACACACATCATCAAAAATACATAAACACATATTCAAACAAACAAAGAATATTTAAATATGTTTATTGAACACATGTTCATCCTCAATCGTATTTTATATTTACACACATAATATTTTGAATCTATTTCTTACTAAAATAAGATTGTTCTATTCGATTGAGCATAAATCCACAGTTTGGGTCACAGCACAGTTTTATAAAAATATTAGTCACTAAATAAAATTATTTATATTTTGGTCAAAGCTTTGTGCTTTTCCCTGAGTCCCGCTGGCTCTCTTTCTCTAGTCTGTGGTCTGCGGGCGACCAGGCCGTGTGTAGATGTGGGCAGCAGGACATCTTCAGACAGACGGGCGACAGGCAGGGGGCGCTGCAGTCACCAGAGTCTTGCTCACCCTCACTGGGCTCAAACTGGACGGTCAGGCTGTGCACGTCGGCGTAGTGGAAGACCTCCAGAACCTCCCGGTGCCACTGGGACAAGCTGGGACCCTGAGTGTCAGCGGAGACCTTCACATGCAGCGAGGCCACGTTACGACCCTTAGACAGTTCCCACACATGAGCCTCGTGCACACTGTGAACCCACGCCAGCTTCCGCACCTTCTCCACTGAGAGAAAGAGAGGAAAAAGTGAGTGTGTGTATGTGTGTGTGTGTGAGAGAGAGAGAGAGAGAGAGAGAGAGAGAGAGAGATAAAATAAACTGGAGAAAGACAAATTGAGTCAGACAGAGAAGAGAGAAGTTACGAGTGAATGTGAGAGGAAGAGTAAAAGCGGGTGTGAGAAATAGAGATTGAAAGAGTGAGTGATAAGGTGTGATAAAAAGAGTGAATGAGGTAGACAGTGAGTCAATTTAAGTCTAAACTGAAGACACTCTTCAACGAAGCATATATTGACCTGTTATAAATACTTACAGAAAAAATTAATATAATCGTACAGAAAGGCTGCCTAGTTTAGTGCTCGGAACCCAATCACACCTGCACCTCCGAAAACTGTCAAAATCTTTAATTATAGTACTTCAAGTTTTTCTAATTGCTTAGTTTTTTTTGTGTCTCACTCCTCTCCTGAGCGCCGAGTGCCGTACGACTGGAATCTCCCAGAAGCTTCGGGTTCATCTTTTCTATGATGCCTCCTGGACCTCTGTAGACCTGATGACGCTGTTTACACAGAGAAATGGAGCCGCCTTTTTCCCCACTAGGGAGGGAAACACCTTCCGGAACCATCATTAAAAATGGCGCGGAACAACCAGCGGATTGATTGTGTAGTGTTAGAATGCCAGAGGAGACTGGCACCAGTGAGCCGGGTTCTCCCCAGGGTTTGTTCCTCGTTAGAGAGGTTTTTTACCTGCCCACTGTCGCATATGTGCTTGCTCACTGGTCTTTGTCTTGTCATAGTCTTAGTGATAATCATTGCCATTTACTTAAACACCAACAACCAGACGATCAAATTAAACAAAAAACCAACAATTCCCTTACATATTCACGCGTGCGCTTTGAGACAGTTAAAACTGTGAAAAGCGCCTTACAAATGCTCAGAACTTGAACTTGTAGACAGGGTGAGAGTGAGAAAAAGGGTGAGAGAGAGAGAGTGAAGGAGAGAGTGACATGAAAGGAAAAAGAGAACGACAGAGTAAGAGACAGTGAGTGAAAATGTGTGAGGAGAGAGAGGGTGAGAAATTTCAAGTTCAGTGCATTTGTAAGGTGCTTTTCACAGTTACAACTGTCTCAATCTGTCTCAGTGCAAAATTGCGAATGAAAAGAAAGTGAGAGAGAGTGAGTGAGAGAGAAAGTGAGACAGACAGAAAGAAAGTAAGAGAGAGTGTGTGTGAGAGAGTGGGAGACAGCAAGAGAGGAAGAGAGCGAGAGACAGAATGAGAGTTAGTGAGAGAGATAGAGCGAGTGAGATGAGTGAGAGAGATAGTGAGAAAGAGAGAGAGAGAGAGTGAGTGAGAGAGTGATAGAGAGGGAGTGAGTGAGTGAGAGAGAGAGAGAGAGAGTGAGTGAGTGAGTGAGTGAGTGAGTGAGAGAGATAGTGAGAAAGAGAGAGAGTGAGTGAGTGAGTGAGAGAGAGAGAGAGAGAGAGAGTGATAGAGAGGGAGTGAGTGAGAGAGAGAGAGAGAGAGAGAGAGAGTGAGAGAGAGTGAGTGAGAGAGATAGTGAGAAAGAGAGAGAGAGAGTGAGTGAGAGAGAGTGAGAGAGAGTGATAGAGAGGGAGTGAGTGAGAGAGAGAGAGTGAGAGTGTGAGTGAGACAAGTGAAAAGTGTAGACAGGTCAGGCAGGTAAGGTGTCGTATCTGCTGATGGAGGCGGCCTGACTCACACACAGACTCCAGCGAAGGTCGACTGGACTCATCTGCAGCAGGATGGGCCGTTTCTTTGACCAGAAGAACAGCTGAGGACAAGGTAATGGCCACCATCACCAGCGTCAGACCGGGTCCACGTAACACTGCCAGTTACACGTGTCGTCCTCCAGCGGCAACACAAGAAACAGAACGAAGCCACGACCACCACCACCGAACCCATCAGCCATGTCAGCAAAGTGCAGGCAGAACACCTGCACACACACACACACACACACACATCAGTATCAGAGACAGTATCAGAGAGTGTGTGTGTGTGTGTGTGTGTTCTCCCTGACCTCTGATGTTCAGCGGGGGTCCGTCACTCTTCTTCTCCTGCTCCGTCAGTGCGGCGCTCTGATCCAGACGGCCTGCGGATGAAGAACGCACAGGTGTGGAGCGCAGAACTGAAGCTCCGTGATACAAATCTCCAGGCTGGGCCGGAGTGAGAGCAAAAGATGGAGAGAAACCAAAGGTTGATATCTCGCCGCTCCAAACACTGACACACTCCAGGACACAGAACGCAAGTAAAGCTTCTCGGGTGGAGGTTTCTGATGTAGGGTTCTGCTGCACTTTAACGTGTGACGTCACGAGTTACTCTATCACGTTTCACCTCAAGCGGAGTGATTATATTCTTATCCTTCACTGATTATGTGAACAAAGTTCATCTCAAGCTGAAGTTTCGAAATGCATTCTGCATTTTAGTTATGCTAATAAGCCAATAAGACGACAATAAGCCTGAGCCAAGTGGAAGATGTGAAGAACGTGCATCAGACATACTGAATATAAGCCCTAGTGAAGCTGTAGAGAACGTGAGGAAAAACGTGTCAGTGAATCTGATGGTAGACGCCGCACATATCGTGCGCTTTGAGGCAGTTAAAATTGTGAAAAGCGCCTTGCAAATGCTCTGAACTAGCACATGTCGCTCCATCATAAACACTGAAAATAAGCCCTAGTGAAGCTGAAGAGAATGTGTCAGTCAGAAACACTGTCGTGGTAAACACTCTTCGTTCATATGTTCCTGACTCAAGTGAGGATTGTCTCCATTTCTGGAGGAACATCACACACACACACACACACACACACACACACACACACACACACACACACACACACACACACACACACACTTTCCTTGTTTACACATTTTGCTGCTCATGCTGTGACATCAGAAAAACAATTTACCAGCATTAAGCAGGAAGAAACGTGACACTCACACTAAGATAGGTGCTAGTCATCTTCAACGAGGTCCACAACTAGGTACATAATTCAACCTAGTTGAACCTAATGAATTGACACTAAGTTAGGTGCTAGTCTGAACAACTTCAACCCAATTGAACCTAATGAGTCGACCTAACTCGAAAACAATGCTAAGTGCTGTTTCTTTTTTAGTTGAAATGAGGTGACTATCCCGTTCGGATCAGCACCTGCTTCAGCTTTGTCGCTCTGGTCCTCCTCGCGCGCCCCCGACGCGTCTCTCCGTGTCCACGCGCACAGGCAGCGCCAGTCCAGGAAGATCAGCAGCCCGAAGACATTCACCGCCAGACCCATCGAGCCCACGATCAGAACCAGCCGCGGGTCGTCGATGGCCCCGGGTTTGGCGATTCTCTTCAGCGACTCCATGGAGATGGAGAAGCACAGCGCGGCCAGGAACACGGCATTAGCCAGCGCGCCCACCACCTCCGCCCGGGCGTAACCGTACGTGCTTCTCCCGGTGCCCGCGCGCCGCGACATCCGCGCCGCCGCCAGCCCGACGCTCATGGAGAGAAGGTCCGACAACATGTTGAACGAGTCCGACACCAGCGCGATGGAGTTGCCCATGTAGCCCACCACGATCTCCGCCACGAAGAAGACGACAGTGATGCTCAGCATCAGGATCAGCCGACACGACTTCCCGGTGTAGCGGCCCATGATCGCTCGAGCTGCTGCTGGTGATGATGGAGGATGAGACGATGCTGTTCACCTGTGTTCACCTGTGTTCACCTGTGCTCAGGTTGCTGATCACGATGAGTCGGCAGTGCTGCTCATTGTCTGCGCTCAGATATAATATCCGTCTCGACCCGAAACGGCCCGTTGTTTGTGGAGAATGAAGAACACTGACTTCACTGCCCCGTTTCCCACTTCTCCTCTATTATTCTCTCTCTCTCTCT
>CM051500.1:26005114-26033445 GCA_028031935.1 Paedocypris micromegethes
TCTCTCTCTCACTCACTCTCTCTCTATCTTTCTCACTCACTCTCTGAGTCACTCTCTCGCTCTCTCGGGGTTAGGTAGTTCCATGCAGGTCGTAAGGTTTATTTATTTACTAGTCGACGTGTTTAACAGGTGTGTGTGTGTGTGAGTGAGTTGGATTTGATTGCGCTGATGAGGTGTTTTATTCGTGTGTCTTCCCACATTAAACGCAGACTTATCTTATCTTTCTGTTATATTTCTAATTCTTATCTAATCATAGCTCCATCTTCAGGTCCACGGGTTTGGTCTATAACCTGAGGAGAATTCCTGGGATTGCCATGGCATTTAACGGCATTGCCAGTGCGGGAATTTGTCGTGTGTATGTGTGTGTCAAAGCTTTTACTGTAATTTGTACAGTTCCCTGTACAATGAAATTCTTTAATCGCTTCCCGCAATGAATGCCATGAAATAGAAACACAGTGACATACAGAAACAATGAATGCCATAAAATAGAACAGAGTATGTATAAAATACATAGAAAAAGAAACACAATACAACAATACAGTTTACAGATTATCTACTGTACAGTGCATTTATGATCTCAATATATAATTTGTGTTTATGTGTGTCTTTTGGTGTTTGTGTCATTGATGTTGTGCTTTTTTGCTGGTGTTTGTGTAATTGATGTTGTCTGTGTGGTGTTGGGTGTATAATGTTTGGTGTGTGTTTTGAGTGTCAGTGTGTTCTAGGTGTGGTTGGTATTGTGTGTGCGTGTGTGTGGTTTGTATTGTGTCGGTGTGTTGTTGGTGTGTCATTGGGTTCATGTGTGAGTGTGCGGTTGGCATTGTGTGTGTGTGTGGTTCGTATTGTGTCAGTGTGTTGTAGGTGTGTGTGGTTTGTGCCATGCGTGTACTTTGGTGTGTGTGGGGCAGTTGTGACACAGTATGTTAATATTAAGACATAAAACGTCTCTGGATAAAAGCATCTTCAAAGATAAAGGGTGTGTGTGGCTGGTATCGTGTGTGTGATGTAAGTGCCAGTAAACCTGATACTGATCCGACACCTTCAGCAGATCTTCTATAATCTATAAGGTGATCTTCAGTGACCTGATGCTCTCAGGCGTGAAGAACACAAATCCTCGACACAAAACACTATCTTTATCTTCATCTGTCTCTATCTACATCTTCATCTTGCACTCATAACACACACGATATAAAACATGGAATACGAACCAAAGTGGCAAATAACAGCACATGGAGGAAAACCTGACGGCAGCAAAATCCTTTATTGAAAAACGAGCAGAAAGTAAATAGTGACAAAATAGTCGGTGGAAACATTTCTCCTGAAGAAAAAAATAAAACTGCTAAATACTCGACACGAACACAATCAGAATAAAACGTCAGACGGGAAAACACGTCCCGCCAAGCGAAGAGCGACGTGAGCAAACGCACTTCAAGAGTGATGGAGGTGTCGTGTTTCGCGAGTACGTGTGTGTTTGTGTGTGTGTGTGTGTGTGTGTGTGTTCAGGACGCGTCGGAGGGCACGTGCTCCTCGAAGCCCTCGCTCTCTCGCACCAGCGCTCGCTCCAGGATCACACGGCCTTCTTTGTAGCGCTGACTGTCTTCCGTGGCGAATTCGTAGATCCAGCCGAGCTTACTGTTACAGTTCTTACAGCTGACGTCACGAACCATGTGTCGCCCCGTCAGCATCACGCGGTCCTGAACCTCGCTGTACTGAAGATTCACCACCTGAGAAACAGCACACACTCGCCTTTCATCGCTGTATATATGCAATAAAGAGTGTTTGTGTGCATAAAAGTCAGTGTGAACAAACGTTTTTGGGTGGGTCAGTGTGTGTGACAGTACGTGCAAATGAGTGTGTTGATAGCACACTTGTCTAACGATAATGCAGTGTGTGTGTGTGTGTGTGTACCAAGTGTTTTGTGTGCTTACGACATTGTGTGATAGGTAATGTTGAAACTGCCCACTGCTTGCTTGCTTTTTGTGTGTGTGGTGTGGTTCACTTTTCTGTTTGGTGTGTGAACGTTTCACAAATGGGCAAAATGAGTGCGAAAGATAGTGTGTGTGTGTGTGTGTGTGTGGTTTTGTTTGGTGTGTGTGTGTGTGCATGTGTGTGAATAAGTGTGACCAAGTGTTTATGTGCTTCTGACAATGCGAGATAGTGAATGTTGAAACTGCCCACTACTTGCTTGCTTGCTTGTTTGTGTGTGTGTGTTCACTTCACTGAATTTGTGTGTGTACATTTCAAAAGATGGGCAAAATTTGTGAGAAAGATAGTGTGTGTGTGTGTGTGTGTCTGACAGTGATCATGAGCAAGTGCTTGTGAGTCGGTGTGCTTGTCCGATCAACAGGTTGCGTGTTTCTGTGTATGTACATTAAGTCTATACATTTATAAAATGCTTCTCACAGTCCCAATCCATCACAAAGCCTCTGTACCAAACAGAACAAACAGTGGAAAGGAACAATGTGAGTGTGAAAGCGAGGGTTTGTGTAAACAATAGTGAGCGTGAAAATAAGTGCGTGAGCATCTGTGGGCCTAGTGGTAGGGAATCCGCCACACAGGTGTTGCTGGTTCGAATCCCAGACTGGTGGGTTCCATAACAATGTCCTTGACAACCACATCACCCCCAACACCATGGCTTGAGGATGCCCACTGCTCCGGGTGTGTGCACGTCTCTTCACTGTGTGTGTGTGTGTGTGTGTGTGTGTGCTGAATGGTTAAACACTGATATGGAGGCCATAGGGACAAACTGTGTGGGTCTGTGTGTGTTAGTGAAGACAATAGTGAGTGTTTATGTGCGTGTGTGTGTGTGTGTGTGTGTGTGTGTGTGTGCGTGCGTGTGTACCTTGTTAAAGAGGAAGGCTCGGCCCGTGGCGCCGGTGAAGCGGGTGGAGATTAGCTCCGATCGGTTGGTCAGAATCGTGTCGCAGTTTGCGCAGGAAAACAGCCGCGTTCCACCAATGTGATCCAGGAAGATGCGGCCCATGGCTCCACAGCTACAAACACGCACTCTGGCGAACACAAACACGTCACTAACGTAACTAAACCGACTCGCTGTTGAATAGTCAATACACGCGCTCTTACCCGCCGCGTTATTCACGAGTCTCGAGCGCCTTTTCTCACGGGGCTTCAAATGCTGTTTTGTTTCTGTTCTTTTTTTTTCCTAGACGATTTGTCAACATCCGGTTTGATGACGCGTTTGACGCGAGGTAGAAGCACGTGTCATGAGTCGTGACGGGCAGGAAGACGAACCAATCAGCGCGCGCCTTGTCACGCCCTTCGCTGTGACTTAACTTGTTAAATTATATTTTATTTATTTGTTTTTAATTTTTTTGTGTTCAATTATATTATTATTATGTTTATTTAATTACATTTACATTATAGTGTATTTTATAAAAATAGTGAACATTTATTATTGTATTGTGTTTTATTTTATTCGTGTGGCCATTACTTTTGTATAACACACGGTACATCTTTTTATTGGTGTGTTGCTTTTTCTATAAGTTCTTGTTCATAATCTATATTGTTTAAAGGTCAATAAAGGAATATTTAAACCGCGTTTTATAACCGAGAGATAACAGACGTGCTGAATGACAAAAAGTCCGTAAATCTGAAGGACATATAGAGCGTCTGATCTGCCTACAAGTAAACATGAACACTAAAAGAGAGTGAGAGAGAGAGAGTGAGAGAGAGAGAGAGAGAGAGAGAGAGAGAGCGAGCGAGCGAGCGAGCGAGCGAGCGAGTGAGTGTGATTCCCTACAGAGGGCGCCAGAGCACCTGTTTGTTAGCGTTAGCATTAGCACCTGAAGGTAAGAGCAGCGATTCGTTGTAACTTTTACGTATTTGTCATTTTTATCATTAAATCGACTGTGTTCGTCACCGGTGTGCGAGTCAGTGTTTGTCTTTGTCTTACTGTCTTTTACAGTTACTGTAGCTGATTTGACAAAGACTGGTTTGTTTATTTTTTACTCATTTAGCTGAAGTGGCTAAAGACCGCCAGTGCAACAAAATACAATTTTTTTCCTTCGCCGTGTGAGTAAATGTAAAACACTGGTGAGTTATTTTCAGTGGTTGATTAAAACTAACAAGATTTACAAACACACGCATACACACGCACACGCACACATACACACACACACACACACACACACACACACACACACACACACACACACACACTGGTCACAACAAGACGTGGAAGCCTTCATGCGCTGAAGAGTTGACATTTATAGGCAACACACACACTCACACACAGACACACTTTCTCGCGTACACGCACACACAACCTTTCTTTTAGCATGTACACACTTGCTCCGACAAACACTTTTACACACTTTCACACACACTTCTTACACACTGCCACACACACACACACACACACACATCATGCTTTTTGTCACTTACACGTACTCACACGCATTTTCCTTTTTCACCCAGTAACACACACAACACACACACACACACACACACACCACACACCACACACACACAAGGCACACACAAACACCCCTCAGGCATCTCATTTAGACCCACTGTTTTCACATCTTCATGTCACTGTTTTTACTCCTTTCTACACACCACACACACACACACACAACCACACACACCAACACAACACACACCACACACATTAACACGCACTTCAACTATGTCCTTGAGCAAGACACTGACCGCCACAACCCCCAACATCATGGCTTAAGGCTGCCCACTGCTCTGGTTTTGTTTGTGTCACTTCACTTCTGAGACGTTTATCATTAAGATGCAGACATAAGATGCCAGTTTACAGAGACCAGCACTAGTGTGTGTGTGTGTGTGTGTATGCACATAAATTGCACTATTTTGTAAAACCACTCTTGCACACAAAGTTTATTACACTGTTACTTGGTTGTATGTGTCTGTATTTTGTATATTTGCACTAACTGGAGTTTGCACACGTTTTTAGCTGTGGTGACAATACAAGTGATTTGATGTGTGTGTTTTGATCAGTCACACACTTGTGATTTTCCTCCGTGTGATTGGTCTTTGAGTGATGATGTCATCTCTCTCTGTGTCTGTGCTGGCTGAGGAGCGCTGATGGAGTGAGGGCTGGTGGTGCGGCGGCGCCCGAGAGCGGGATGTTGCGCTGGTCAGTGCACCTGGAGGGCGGCCCGCGCAGGGTTAATCACGCGGCGGTGGCGGTGGGCCACAAGGTTTACTCGTTCGGCGGGTACTGCTCGGGCGAGGACTACGAGACCCTGAGACAGATCGACGTGCACGTGTTCAACACGGGTGAGCTGCACACCATGCTTCCCCTTTCCAAATGTGTCTGGTGGAACAAATGACCTGTTCCTGTGAGAAAGTCTGCAAGCTTCTCAACGTTTAAAAAGGCACTAAAGCTGAGCTCTTTCACCAGCACCTTCACACTGATTAACAACTAAATAAATTCTTTGTCTTGTGGCACCTACCCTGACTCGATCCTAAAAGCTCATCTCTTTTCCTTGGCATATGACCCAGCATAAAATTTGGTTTTATTTTTAGTTCGTTTTAATCATTCATTTTAGTCCTTTTAATGTTTTGTGTGCTTTTTAGTAATATGTATATTTATTTGTTAATTTTATTGTGATGGTGTTTTTGGATTATGTGATTATGTTAAAAACATAATTAAAAAATGTAAAGCTCGTTGGTCAGTCTGCTGTTTTAAAAGTGCTTTTATAAATAAAGTTGACTTGACTAGACTTGACACTGACTGTCATGCTGTTCTGTCTAGTAAGTTTCTTTATATAGCTCGTGTAGACATTTACTGTAGCCTATTGTAGACAAACTGCTTCACTTGGTCCTCTTTTTTGTAAGTCGCTTTGGCTAAAAGCGTCTGCCAATTGACTGTAAAGTAAAATGTAAATTCAAATTTTATTTGTCACATACAAATTATATGTGGTACAACATGTAGTGAAATGTGTTTTTGATCATTCCAGCATTAGACTTAGGGATGGGGGAAGATGCAACAACATGTGCAAAGGGGGAAATACAATAAAAAAAGAAGAATAGAAGTACGATAAAACAAGCAAAAAAGATAGAATATGTTATTCCAAATGTGCAAAGGGAAATACAGTAAAAGATAAAGAATCGGAATACGATAAAAACAAGATATAAAGATAAAATATCAATAGAAATACAAATGCAAAACTACAATATTTCCACAATAAAAAAATACAGTTGAATAACGTAGAAGTGAGTAAAATACAAAAAATGACTCTAGAAAGGTTTCAAGTGTCCATTTTAAGGTGTCTAAAGTGTCTAAAAAGTGACTCAGTGATCCAGAAGTGTTGTAAAAGTGATGACTGGTGCTCTAAGTGTGTGTGTGTGTTTGCAGTGTCTCTGCGCTGGACCAAGCTCCCTCCCGTCCGCACCGCCGGCCGAGAGCACGCCATCCGAGAAGTGCCATACATGCGTTACGGACACACCGCCGTCCTGGTGGATGACATCATCTACATCTGGGGAGGGCGGAACGACACCGAGGGCGCGTGTAACGTGCTGTACGCTTTCGACGTCAGTAAGTCGAGTCTGGCTTCTCGTGCACTGCAGTCTGCTCACTATCTAGTGGACACACCGCAGACTGAGAGAGAGAGAGAGCGACACACGGACAGATAAGAACTGGACCCGCTGAGAGACAGATAAACAGAGAGACAGATGGATAAAGAGACAGACTCAAGGACAGATAAACAAACTGATGGACAATCAATGATAATAACACATAAACAATCAGACAGATATGGAGATGAATGGATTAACAGAATGCGGGATGGACAGATAGACAGACAGTTTGATGGACAGAAAGACAAATGGACACATTTGAAACAGCAGACAGACAGACAGATGAACAAAAAGACAGACAGATAGACAAACAGACATGAGAAACAGAGATGAATGGATCAACAGAATGCTGGGTGGACAGAGAGACTAAGACAGATTGATAAACATATGGACAGACAGACAAATGGACATTTGAAACGGAAGACAGAGAGACAAACAGACAGACAGATGAACAAAAAGAAAGACAGAGAGACAGATAGATGGACAGACAGATAAACAAATTGATGGACAATCAATGGTAATGACACACATGGAGATGAATGTATGTACAGAATGCTGGATGGACAGAGAGACAGACTGGTTGATGAACACATGGACAGACAGACAAATGGACATTTGAAACAGCAGACACACAGACAGATTAATAAAAATAAAGACAGACAGACAGGTTGATTAACACATGGACAGACAGACAAATGGAGAAATTTGAAACAGCAGACAGACAGATGGACAGACAGATAAAGTGACAGACTCAAGGACAGATAAACAAACTGATGGACAATCAATGGTAATGACACATAAACAATTGGACAGACATGGAGATGAATGGATCAACAGAATACTGGAATGGACAGACAGGCAGATTGATGAACACATGGACTGACAGACAAATGGACACATTTGAAACGACAGACAGACAGATGAACAAAAAGAAGGACAGAGAAACAGACTGACACACTGACAGATAAAGTGACAGACTCAAGGACAGATAAACTAACAGACTGATTAACACATGGACAGACAAATGGACACATTTTAAACAGCAAACAGACAGATAGATAGACAGTAGAACAAAAGACAGACAGACACACGGACAGATAGACAGAAAAAATAAAGAGACAGACAGATGGACGGATGAACAAATAGACATTGAGAAAAAGAGATAAACAGATGGATAGACAGACACTGACTATTGAGACAGACACACGGTCAAACAGAGCTTTATTATTATTATTTACATTTTTTTCGAACAACAAAAATATTTAGCATCTCTTAAGCAACCAGACACAGAAGCATTATTATTTGTAATATATGTATTATTTATAGTAATAATTATATTTATAATAATTAGATAATTAGATAAATGTCTTTGTGGTGGGATTGTAAGGAAGTGAGCGAGTCTTCCTGTGCTCACTCTGTAGTGAGCGTGACTGAGCTCACACACTAGTGAGGGTGCAGTTCAAGTTTATTGAAACAGCGCTTTTTTTTTAGTTTGATACCAAAGTCGCTATGTGAATTAGGGGGAAAAAACAGTCATGAAAAAAAGATAAAATGCAGTGAGACGTCTGCCTTCTCTCCCAGATCATCACAGATGGTTCACGCCCAAAATCTCCGGCACCGTCCCGGGAGCCAGAGACGGACACTCGGCCTGCGTCCTGGGAAAAGCCATGTACATCTTCGGTGGATACGAACAGCTGGTGAGGGGCATCAATCTGAACCACCCTCGCCCTCGCCCTCGCCTCGCCCGCTTTAACCCGCCTGGTGTCTCCTCAGGCCGACTGTTTCTCCAACGACATACACAAGCTGGACACCCCGAGCATGTGCTGGTCCCTCGTGAACGCCCGGGTGAGTGTGATGTCACGAGCCGGCCCCGCCCTGACCCTGACTGACCTCTGTGGTGACAGGGCACGCCGGCCCGCTGGAGAGACTTCCACTCTGCCACCATCATCGGCACCAAGATGTTTGTGTTCGGAGGCCGAGCAGATCGATTCGGACCCTTCCACTCCAACAACGAGATCTACTGCAATAAAATCAAGATCTTTGACACGGAGACCAGCTGCTGGCTCAACACGCCGTCCGCCCCGCTGCTGCCCGAGGGTCGCAGGAGCCACTCGGCCTGTGAGTGCGGCACTCTGTGGGCTGACGCTGTTCGCTTGACCGATGTGTGTATGTATGTGTCTGTGTGTGTGTCAGTCTCGTATAAGGGGGAGCTGTACGTGTTCGGGGGCTACAACGCTCGACTTGACCGCCACTTCAACGACCTCTGGAAGTTCAACCCGGGTGAGTTCAGCAGCTCCGACTGACCTCACGCTGTTCGTGTCCCGCTTGGCTTTTTTGTGGAATATAAGGCGCACCAGCTTATTAGCAGCACTGTTAATAAACGTCTGCTTAGGGGCGAAAACTACATTTATTGACACTTTCGTCAACGAATAAGAACTAAACAAAAATGCCTTTCGTGATGATGGGTGCCAATGCAATCAGGACACGAAGCCTTTCAGCTGCAGGAAAACACGGTGACTCTGGCGAGGTAGTAATAGAGGCGAGTGTCTTCAATAACGTTTAATATATGATCACGATATGGATTCGTTTTACATTCAATGCGACCTTAGAAAAAGTATCTGCTACGCGTGTGGAGCAACAATCACGGGCAGAAACACAACACGCCTGAAGCGCCATCTGCTTATGAAACTTCTTTTTTCACCGGGGAAACCATTTGTTACTTATAAATGTGATTGATTTGTATTTTAATTAATTAATGTATTTATTTTTCTCTTTGTTGAGAATACATTTATTTGGATTGAAAGAAAAGTTCATGAAAATAAGTTACAAATAAGATCTTTGTAAGTATTTTATATGTTCATAGTTAACTATGGACTCAGATTTCTTAGACACAGCAACTTTAGTAAACATTTAGAATATATAGCACTTATATTTTCGTTAACTAAATCTATGCTGTAATTTAGTACAGTAACTAAAATACACTAAAATGCTGTGGTATTTAGTCGACTAAAATTAGACTAAAACAAAAAGAATTAAAGTGACTAAATTGGGACTAAAACTAAACTGAGTTTGAGTCAAAAGGCTATGACTAAAACTAAATTAAAAATCTTTGTCAAAATTAACACTGCGTCTGATTTATTCCCACATTTTCTGTGTACAACTAGAGCCCGGTTTTAAGTGCGCCTTACAATCCAAAACATACGGCAATGCGGCTGGTGCATTTTGAGCAGAGGTGTAAAGTACTTAAGTAAACTTTAGGAATTTTTGTACATTCTTTTAAATATACATATGTATAATACAATTGATTCTTGAAAAAAAAAGTACAATGAACAGTACAACAGTAAAGAAACTGAAAACATATTTTTAGACATTGAAACACTGAGCATAGTATTTGTACTTGTATTAGTACTTGTACTTTGTTGATTGAGTGAATTTATTGGGACTGCTTGAATTTAAAAGTTGCTTATTATTTTGATACTCTGTACAAGTACAAAGCTGCCATACTAATAAGTAAAAAATGCACAGTATTTACAAAATTTCCGAAAGTTTACTCAAGTACTTTACTCCTCTGATTTTGAGTAATAACAAAGATAAGTCAGACGGGAACTGATGAGGATTACCGTTTGCCTTAAATTCCCCTAAATGATAAAAGTGTAATTCCTTCCTGTTCGTGCTGTAACCCTGTGTTCTAAACAGTTCTGGTGTCGACCAGCAGGGGGCAGCAGTGCTTGTTCTCTGAGTGTGTGAGTCAGCGGAGAGAGAGATAGAGGGTCAGGTCAGAGTGAGAAAACAGAGAGACGGAGTGAGAGAGAAAGACAGACAGAGTGGGAGAGAGAGAGAGAGAGAGATTGAAAGTTGATCTTAGAGCTTTGGTTACAGTTGCTTTGAGGAAGTAAAAAAAGGAGTAATAGATTCCACAAGGAAGCAGAGAAAAATATATAACTATATTTAACTGTATGTATACATTATTAACAAGTAGATGTTGCAATTGGAATAGGAACGGAAGGAAATTGCACCAAACAGTGATGCAAATTTGAGAGGGAAACGGGTAGAGATGGAAAGGGTGGCAGAAGATTAAGCGAAAAAGAGAGAGAATTGATGAGTGAAAATGGGAGGTGGACAAAAAGAGACAAAGGTAGAGAAAAAAGTGTTATAGATGGATAGTGAGACTAGGAGAGAGAGAGAGAGAGAGACAGGATGAGTAAAGGAAAGAGAGTGAATGAATGAAACAGACCAGAGAGAGTAAGTGATTAGAGCTTGAGATGTGACTCTCTCTCTCTCTCTCTCTCTCTCTCTCTCTCTCTCTCTCTCTCCCTCCCTCTCTTTCTCTCTCTCTTGATCTCTCTCACCATCTCTCTCCCTCTCTCTCTCCATCTATCTCCTTCTCTTTCTCTTGCTGTCTCTCTCTCACCATCTGCTTCTCTCTTTCTCTCTCGCTCTCTCTCACCAACTCTCTCACTCTTTTCCTCTCTTTTTCCTTCTCTTTCTCTCTCTCTCCGTTTCATTCTCTTTCTCTTTCTCTCACGCTCTCTCTCTCTCTCACCATCTCTCCATCTCTCTCTCTCTTTGTTTTTCCCATTCTTTCTCTCTCGCTCTCTCTCTGTCTCACACTCTCTCTCTCAGACGTGTTCTGCTGGAAGAAGGTGGAGCCGCGTGGTAAAGGTCCGTGTCCGCGCAGACGTCAGTGCTGCTGTATGGTGGGCGAGCGGATCGTTCTGTTCGGAGGAACCAGGTGGGTCGGTTATCAGCCGAGTAATGAGGTGGCAAACGCTCCCGCTCTTATCAGCGGCGTCCCACCGGGCGGGATTAACATCAGTCTGCTCCGAGAGAGGCAGACGCTTCAACTAGTTAATCTACGTCTGATACACACACACACACACACACACACACACACACACCGTCTGCAGCTTCTGACTTCGAGTGCGTTATAATCAGTGTGTGTGTGTGTGTGTGTGTGTTTGCTTGCGTACTTGTGCGTGTGTGTGTGTGTGTGTGTGTGTGTGTGTGTGTATAGGAGTGTGTGTACTTTTGTGAATGAGTGTGTATGTAAGTACATGTTTGTGTGTTTGCCAGTGTACTTGTGTATGTGTGTGTGTGTGTGTATAGGAGTGTGTGTGTACTTTTGTGAATGAGTGTGTATGTATGTACATGTTTGTGTGTTTGCCAGTGTAGTTGTGTAGTATGTGTGTGTTTGTGCTTTTGTATATGAGTGTGTATATGTACATTAGTGTGTGTGTGTGAGCGCTTGTGTATGAATGTGTTTTGTGCTTTTGTATATGTGTGTATGTACATAAAGTGTGTATGTGTGTGGGCTTGTCATGAGTGTGTTTTTGTGAGCGTGTCTGTGTTTGTGCTTTTGTATACAAGTGTGGGAATATATGTACATTAGTGTGTGTGTTCGTTTGTGTAAAGGAGAGTGTGTGTCTGCTGTCATATACAAGTGTGTGTGTGTCAGTACTTCTGTATAAGAGTGTGTGTATATTTGTGACGTATGTACGTGGTTGCCTGTGTACTTGTGTATGTTTGTGTGCGTCTGTGTTTGCCATTGTATTTGCAAATGTGTGTGTTTGTGTGCGCGTGTGTTTGCCTGTGTACTTGTGTATGTGTGTGTTTATGCTTTTGCATACCAGTGTGTGTGTGTGTTCACTTGTGTAAAGAAGTGTTTGTCTGCTTTTATATATAAGTGTGTATATGGTAGTGTGTGTGTGCGCGAGCGCGCGTGTAAGTGTGTTTGTGGTTTTGTATACATGTGTCTATATACGGTATGCACATTAGTGTGTCTGTGTGTGTGTTTGTGTGACTGTGTGTGAGAACGTGAGTGTATTTGTGTGTTTATATGCGACAATTTTTTGTGTGTGTGTGTGTTTTTATAGTGTACGTTGTTTAGAAGTGAATGTTGCTGTGCGCATGTTCTTTTTATTTTACGTTGTATATGTTAACGATTCTGTGACACAAAGCACAGCGGGTTAAAGGTGTGTGTGTGTGTGTGTGTGAGAGGCTGGTGGTCACGTGACCGTAACCGCGTAGCGCGGGAACAGACCGGCGAGCAGCTTCTTTTCACTGCTCTTTGGTCTGAACTGATGATCTGTGACGCTGCTGTTTGTCATGTCTGAGGTGACGGGGCAGAGCATTCTGGGACTTGGAGTAAAGTCTCTTCAACATTTACGACTTTAAAAGACACACACACACACACACACACACACACACACGCACTGTGAGAGTAGGTAAGTGATGAATGTGAAGAGATGATGTTGTGAAGAAGAGATGAAGGTGAAGTGAAAGAGGTAACAGTGAAAGAGAATTGGAGGAGAGATGGAGATGTGATGGAGGAGAGATGAAGGTGAGATGGTGAAGGAGACGTGATGGAGGGAAAGATGGAGATGTGGTGGAGGAGAGATGGTGAAGGAGACGTAATGGAGGGAAAGATGGAGATGTGGTGGAGGAGAGATGGTGAAGGAGACGTAATGGAGGGAAAGATGGAGATGTGGTGGAGGAGACGTAATGGAGGGAAAGATGGAGATGTGGTGGAGGAGAGATGGTGAAGGAGACGTAATGGAGGGAAAGATGGAGAAGTGGTGGAGGAGAGATGAAGGTGAGATGGTGATGGAGGGAAAGATGAAGATGTGGTGGAGGAGAGATGAAGGTGAGATGGTGAATGAGAGTTGGTGACGTGATGAAGGAGAGATGGAGACTTGATGAAGGTGAGGTGGTGGAGGTGAAGCCAGATGATCGGCTGGTCGGGAGACACTTTGGCTCTCCGTGATGAGGATTTTCCTCTGGAGTCTCAGCAGGATTTCCTGCAGGAGTCATGACTTCCTGTGTGTCGCACATCATCCCTTCATCCCTCCTGCAGCGCAACCACTTCTGACCTCTGACCCCGGCAGATATCGATCCATCCATTCTATTTTAACCTCACTCGTTCTCAACACAGTTTGTCGTTTCCATCCTCTCTCTCTCTTTCTCCTTTTTGAATCACTTCCTCTGTCTCTCTTGCTCTTGATTTTTTTCTTTTTCAAACACTCCTATTTCTTTCCTGATTTCAATCTCTCACTTTGTCATTGCTTATTTCTGTTCATTTTTATTAGTATTATATCTCTCTCTCACACACACACACACACACACACACACACACACACACCACACCACACACAACACACACAGAGTGAGTCTCGATCTCATTGTTAGGGTGTGTTTTGTTAGTGTGTGTTGTCGTGTGGTGTTGTTTTTTGAGTGTGTTGGTGTTTTTTGTTTGTTTGTTGGTTTGTTAGTTAGTTGTGTGTGTGTGTGTGTGGGTGTGTGTGTGTGTGTGTGTGTGTGTGTGGTGTGTGTGTTGTGTGTGTGTGAATTTTGTGAGTGTGTGTTTCTTGAGTATGTGGAGGTGTGTTTGTGGTGTGTGTGTGTGTGTGTGTGTGTAAGGTCAGGCCCGGACTGTGGTGGATCTGGAGGAAACGGCCGTCAGATTTACGGCTGATGCTGTGCAGACTCTCCTCACACACTTTTTTTTCAGTCTTTATGATATTTACTTAAACACCCAGAATTTGTTGAGTGTAAATTTATGGCTGAAGAACCATAAAGTCTCTTCGCTCCAGAGAGCAGCTCAGTTCAGAGAGCTAAAGGTGTCTGGGAAAGAAGAGGGCATCGCCATAATCACCCTGATGCCCGAGAGAGAGAGGGAGAGAGAGAGAGAGAGAGAGAGAGAGGGAGAGAGAGAGAGGGAGGGAGAGAGAGAGAGAGAGTGTGTGTAATTGTTTGTTTGTGTGCATTTGTGTATTAAATATGCGTTTATCTGTATGTGTTTGTATGTTTGTTGCAATATATATGTTTGAGTGTTTGTATTTATGTGTGTGTGAGCCCATGCATGTTTGACTTTGTTTCTGTGAAAGTGTGTCTGCGCACTTATAATTTTTTAAATTGGGGAGGTAATTTTTTTTTAATTCTATTTGTATTTTTTTTCTAAGTGTGAAATTAATTTCCACATTAAAAAACTGGGTTTACAGCGTGTGTGTGTGTGTGTTTGTTTGTCTGTGAGAGTGTGCGTTTATGAGTTTCAGTGTGTGTGTGTGGGGGGGTGTATATGCGTTTTTTTATGTTTATGTTCTTGAGTGTGTGTGTTTCTGTGATTGTGTGTGTGTTAGCCGCCACTTACAGGAGAATAAACAGTCCTGCTGAGCTAAAGAAAGGCGTGAAATTCACCCACCCCTCTGATTTATGAGCCCCCCCCCACACACACACACACTCGTATCTCTCTGATGCACACACACTTTTTCACACACACACACACACACACACACACACACACACACACACACACATCAAAACACAAAAAATCACTCATTTAAATAGTTCTTGTCTTTCACTTTACTTTGTGATTTGGGATTTTTTACATCAACGTCATTTCACATGACAACAAAACATTATTAACTAACCCGTTGACTTGCTGAAACTATTGCTAACTTACTTACCAACTAACACTTAACCACTTCTAACTAACCTACTAATGTGTCCAAACTACTGCTTGCTTACGTATTACCTTTCCCACTAAACCACTACTAACTTTTCTATTTATTTACCATTTATCTAATAGCACAATAATACACCCGCCAAAAACCACTGCTAACTTACCAGTCATACCATTACCTACTAAACCACTACTAACCTTTCTATTTTCTCCCCTGCTAAATCACTGCCAACTAACACATTTATTCACCCGCTATGATACTGCTAACTTACTTACTATCTCACCACTAAACCACTGCTAATTTACACATTAACATACCCAGCACTGCTAAAATAACTTACCTGCTTAAACATGGATCTCTTTCCTATTACCTCGCCCACTAAACCACTGCTAACTAGTCACTAAACTCGCTTATCTATTGCTAACTTACTACTTCTAATCTACCCACTAACTCACCCACTAAACTACTGCTAACTTGTCTGTAAACTCGCTCGTCCATTGCTAACCTACCACTTCTTATCCATCCACTAACTCACCCACTAAACTACTGCTAACTTGCCCTTTACCTCCCTACTAAACCACAGCTAACTTAACCCATAAATTCTCCCGCTATACCACTGCTAATTAGAGTAGCTGACATTATCTGACTCACTAAACTATTGTTAACGTACTTGTTAACGTACACCTTCACTAAACCACTGCTAACTTACCCGTTTTGTGGCCTCTAATGTCAGTGTTTTGTGAGACTGAGTTTGGCTCTTCTGTTTGTTTGTTGCCTTTACTCATTGACGACTCTGTCCACTTCAGTTTAGTGATGTCACTTCCTGTGAAGCTAAACGTGACTGTGTGTGTGTGTGTGTGTGTGTGTCTTTACCTCCTGCAGTGTGTATTTGTAGACAACACTTGACAGTCTTACCGAGTTTCAGCTTAAATCTGGCTAGACAAAAAGCACTTAAGAAAATCCCCAGATGCTCCTTCTCTCTCCGTCTCTCTCACTCCCTCTCCGTCTCTCTTGCTCTCTATTATTGTCTCTCTCACTCTCTCTCCGTCTCTCACTCTCTCTTTTCGTCTCTCTCGCTCTCCCTCCGTCTATCGTTCTCTCTCTTTCTTTCTGTCTCTCCTTCTCTCTCTCTCTCTTACTCCCTCTCCGTCTCTCTTGCTCTCTCTTTTTGTCTCTCTTGCTCTCTATCCGTCTCTCACTCTCTATCCGTCTCTCACTCTCTCTTTTCGTCTCTCGCTCTCCCTCCGTCTCTCGTTCTCACTCTGTTTCTTTCTGTCTCTCCTTCTCTCTCTCTCGCCATCTCTCTCACCCTGTCTCACTACTCTCTCGCTCTCTCTCCGTCTCTGTCTTTGTCTCTCTCGCTCTCTCTTTACGTCTTACTTGCGCTCCGTCTGTCACGCTCTCTCGTTACGTCTCTCTCCATCTTTCTCTCCGTCTCTCTAACCATCTCTTTTCGAATGAGTCTCTCTTTATTTCTCACTCTCTCTTTCTGTGTCTCTTGCTCTTTCTCCATCTTTTTCTCTCTGTCTCTCACTTCTTTTGTTTCTTTCATTCTTTCTCTGTGTCTATCACACTCTCACACGTTTTCTCCCTTTCTCTCGCTCTTTTTTCGTCTGTCTCACACACTCTCTCTCTCTCTTCATCTCTCTTTCACTCTCTTTTTCTCTCTGGCTCTCTTTCTCCTTAATTGTCTCTTGCTCTCTCTATAACTGTCTCTCTCTTGTGCTCTCTGACTCTCCCTCTCTCATTTTTGCCATCTCTCTTTGTCTTTCTCTCTGTGTGTGTCTCTCACTCTTACGTAGTGGTTCTCTTCTCACCATTTCCTGCTCTTTTTGTCTTTATTTGTTTCTCTTTTTAAAAGACTTTCTCACGTTCTTTCTGTCTCTCACTCTATCTCACTCTGTCTCCGTCTCTCTCTCTCACTCTCTCTCTCTGTCAGTGGTCTGTGACCTCCCCCTCTTGCTTCTGTAGGTGTTAATGGTCCGTGATGGTCAGAGCGAAGCCAGTGGTCCACGCTCTAGAAGCTTGCGTGTGTGTGTGTGTGTGTGTGTGTGTTTCTAGGTGGAGAAACAGTGTCTCTCTCTCTCTCTTCTCTGTCACTGCTTTACGCTGAACAAACAAATGGAAATGCCTTTGTTTTCCAGAACTTCAGAAGAGCTGTTCGTTTCTTCAGCCGTGACCTTTTAAGAAGGTGATGCTCAGGCTAATGAACTGATTCTGTGTGTGTGTGTGCGTGTGCGCGTGAGGGGGGGGCACTGGGGCGCTCCTGAATGATACTGGTCTGATCATGTAACACAAATGAGGCGTCACTCAGCAGGAATCTCGTAAACTCACCCTGTGTTTCCCAGCAGCAGCGTCAGTCTCACAGCTGTCTGTCTGTCTGTCTGTCTCACAGCTCTCTGTCTGTCTGTCTGTCTGTCTCTCACAGCTCTCTGTCTGTCTGTCTGTCTCACAGCTCTCTGTCTGTCTGTCTGTCTGTCTCTCACAGCTCTCTGTCTGTCTGTCTGTCTCACAGCTCTCTGTCTGTCTGTCTGTCTCACAGCTCTCTGTCTGTCTGTCTGTCTGTCTGTCTCACAGCTCTCTGTCTGTCTGCCTGTCTGTCTCTCTCACAGCTCTCTGTCTGTCTGTCTGTCTCACAGCTCTCTGTCTGTCTCTCACAGCTCTCTGTCTGTCTGTCTCTCACAGCTCTCTGTCTGTCTGTCTCTCACAGCTCTCTGTCTGTCTGTCTCACAGCTCTCTGTCTGTCTGTCTGTCCTCACAGCTCTCTGTCTGTCTGTCTGTCTCACAGCTCTCTGTCTGTCTGTCTGTCTTCCACAGCTTCTCTGTCTGTCTGTCTGTCTCACAGCTCTCTGTCTGTCCTGTCTGTCTAGTCTGTCTGTCTGTCTGTCTCACAGCTCTCTGTCTGTCCTGCTGTCTGTCTCACAGCTCTCTGTCTGTCTTGTCGGGCTGTCTCTCTCGCACAGCTCTCTGTCTGTCTGTCTGTCTCACAGCTCTCTGTCTGGTCTGTCTGTCCCCGGTCTGTCTGTCTCTGCAGCTCTCTGTCTGTCTGTCTGTCTGTCTGTCTGTCTCTACAGCTCTCTGTCTGTCTGCCTGTCTGTCTCTCTCACAGCTCTCTGTTGTCTCTGTCTCTCACAGCTCTCTTGTCTGTCGTCTGTCTGTACAGCTCTCTGTCTGTCTGTCTGTCTGTCTCTGTCTGTCTGTCTGGCTGTCACAGCTCTCTGTCTGTCTGTCTGTCTCTCACAGCTCTCTGTCGTCTGTCTGTCCTCACAGCTCTCGTCTGTCTGTCTGTCTGTCTCTCTCAGCTCTCTGTCTGTCTGTCTGTCCCTGTCTGTCTCTCGTCTCTCTCTCTGTCTGTCTGTCTGTCTGTCTCTCACAGCTCTCTGTCTGTCTGTCTGTCCCCTCACAGCTCTCTGTCTGTCTGTCTCTCACCCTCTCGTCTGTCTGTCTCTGTCTGTCTCTCTCTCAAGCTCTCTGTCTGTCCTGTCTCTCCAGCTCTCTGTCTGTCTGCTGTCTGTCTGCTCACAGCTCTCTGTCTGTCTGTCTGTCTGTCTCTCACAGCTCTCTGTCCTGTCTGTCTCTCACAGCTCTCTGTCTGTCCCTGTCTGTCTGTCTGTCTCTCACAGCTCTCTGTCGTTCTGTCTGTCTCTCACGCTCTCTGTCTGTCTGTCTGTCTCACAGCTCTCTGTCTCTGTCTGTCTGTCTGTCTCTGTCTCTCACAGCCCGTCTGTCTGTCTGCCCTGTCTGTCTGTCCTCTCACACTCTCTGTCTGTCCTGTCTGTCTCTCACAGCTCTCTGTCTGTCTGTCTCTCACAGCTCTCTGTCTGTCTGTCTCACAGCTCTCTGTCTGTCTCTCACAGCTCTCTGTCTGTCTGTCTGCCTGTCTCTCACAGCTCTCTACCTGTCTGTCTGTCTGTCTGTCTCTCTCTCTCTCTCTCTCTCTCTCTCTCTCTCAGTCTGTCTCTCTTTCTTTCTCATGTCTGTCTCTGATAATTCTCGGCCTCTCACTCTGTGTCTGTCTGCCTGCCTTGCAAAGCTGTCTGCATGTCTCTGACATCTCTGTCTATCTCTCTTCCTCTCTCTCTCCCTCCGTCTTTCTTTTTTTTCTCTGTGTGTCTCTATTATTTTCTATGTGTCCATTTTGTCCTTTTAACTCTTTCTGTCTTTCTCTTGCTTTGTGTCTGTACCTGTCTCTTTTTCTCTGTTTGCCTCTTTTTCCTCCTCCCTGTTACCATGTCTTTATTCAGTTTTTTTTCCCGTTTGCTCTTTCTCGCTCTTTCTCAACTCCCTTTATCCCTTCTCACTTTATAACTTTGCATCTCTGTCTTTGTTATTCTTCTCTACACACTAATTCATCAATTTTTCTCTCACTATGCATTCAAGAGACCGACAGGAAGGTTATTTTCGAGAGAGAGAGAGAGAGAGAGTGTGTGTGTGTGTGTGTGTGTGTGTGTGTCGGAATCCACCTGAGCTGTTGTGATGTGAGGAAGAGGGTTTGTTTGGAGACGTGGCCCTCAGAGACGCGGCTCCTCGGGTTCATAGGGCAGATTTCATTAACTGAGCGGCGCTGAGGGTAAATAAATAGAGCTGATGGTACGTTAATGTAACGGCCCGCGGCTCTGATAAAGGCCTGCTTTAATCCGGGGCGTGCGACCTCCCGGGGGCCGGCCTGTAATGAGTTCCACAGCTGGGACCCCTCACCACCCCCCACGCCCCTGTTTTCTCTTTCAGTCCCTGTCCGGAGCAGGGCATGGGAGACGAGTTCAACCTCATGGACCATTCGGACCTCTACATCCTGGACTTCAGTGAGTGTCCGCTGGCCCGACTCGCCCCGGGGGTCCGGCTGACCCGCTCTCTGTGCCTTTCAGACCCGGACCTGAAGACCCTGTGCAAGCTGGCAGTGATCCAGTACAGCCTGGAACAGTCCGGACTCCCTCACGACATCCGGTGAGAAACCAGAGAACAGCAGAACAATCTGAGCATCAACCCCTGACCCTCATCAGCTCCGGACCCTTGTCAGCAGCCCGTGGCTTTACTGATCAGATTACACACGCACACACGCACACACACGCGCGCTACAGAGAGACACGTGTTGATTCTCTCCAACCATTAATCAATCTCTCTGCCAGTTAGTGAAAAGATTTATCACTGTTCCGAAATTTTTCCAAATCATCTGTTTATCACTTTTCACGCTCCATCACTTATATCATTATATTTGGTATTTTTGATATCACTTATATCATTACATTACACTTATATTTGTATAAAAGCGTCTGCCAAATAACTGTAAAGTAAATATCATGTTCTATCATGTCTACCTCTCTCTCACTGTCTCGTTCTCTTTTTTTTTATTCTCACTCTCTCTCTCATTCTTTCACAATCTTGTTCTCTGTCTTTCTCTTTGTCTCACTCTGTCTTTTTCTCGCTCCCATTGTCTCATTTGTCCTTCTTTGTCACTCTGCCATTCTGATTTGTTCTCCGTCTCCCTCGCTCTGTCTTTCATATGCTGTTGTTTTTTTTAATTCTTTCTTTCTGTCTCTCTCTCCTGGTGTTGTGTAGGTGGGAGTTGACTGCCATGACGACGAACAGCACCATCAGTCGACCGATCTTCTCTTCTCACGGCTGATGCTCCTCAGACTTTTGGGACTTTTCTGATCTTACTGGGTTTGATTCAGTTTTAAAGAAGACACACTTCTGCCGAGAAGAAGCTCCACTACACAATCCAGTGAACATCTGCGTGCACGTGTGTGTGCGTGCGTGTGCATTCTGCTGCTGAATGTGTGTTGCTAAAGGAACACTTGGCATTTCCTCATTCTTTCATGTTCTTCATCTGAATAAATTGAATCGATCAGGGTTATAAGCCACCAATGTGTCTCTGATTATTAATGTAATCATGACATCACCGCGTGGATACATCAGGAATGTTCTTGATACCTTTTAGTGCCATGACGCTTTTGTGCGGTTTCAGTTGTGATCAAAGTTTTGTGAGAGTGCAATCGAGTGATCGATGGTGAATGTGAGAGAAAGAATAAGTGATCAAAGTTTTGTAAGTGATTAAATGTGTGACAGTGAATACAGTACGTGAGTGAGTGAATGAAGAGAAGTAAAAGTAAAGTACTTTTGGGATTTTTGTACATTTTGTAAATATAATTTGTACAATATAACTATGTATAATACAATTGATTCTAAAAAACAAACAAACAAAGTACGACAAATGCGTAAAGGAACAGAAAAAATGTTTTTAGACATTGCAACGCTGAGCATAGTATTTGTACTTGTATTAGTACTTGTACTTTATTGATTGCGTGGATTTCTTGGGACTGTGTGAATTTAAAAGTTTATAAATATTTTTGATACTCAAAACAAGTTCAAAGTAGTCAAAAACACTTAAAGTGCAAAAAATATTTACAAAACCTCCTAAAGTGTACTCAAGTACTTTACACCTCTGGACCGAGTGTGCATGTTATAGTGTGCTTGTGTGTGAGAAAAAGTAAATTTCAATGCGATAGTCAGTATGTGAGAGTGACCAAATGTGTGGAAGTGATTGAGTGTGTGTGTGTGTGTGTGTGCAAGGTGTGTGAGCTGTGTTTTTGAAGCTACTGCTCTAGGAACGAACCCCAAGTCTGTGGAAATGAAATAAATGTTTAATCCAGAATCTGTGTGTGTGATCTGATGATGTGTGTGATGGGTGCGGCGTGACACATGACTCTGACCTCTGATGAGAAAGCTAAAGGTCAAGCAGCAGACGCCAGGGACACAACCCACCTGTTCCTCGGCTCTCCACACACAGGAACCTTCAACTTGGGCCGAGCTCTAATGGCCGCTGGAGGTCCGGCTCTCAGGGGACGGGCCCTCAGGTCTGAGGCTTGTTTTGTCCACTGTTGCTTTGACGGGGCCCAGAACTGACAGATTGAGACGAACGACCTGAAGACGGGTCAGTCAATACGCTGGTCCCACTCCTCACGTCCGTGTATTGAGGTTCTGCCTCGGTTCTGAGCGCAGTGTGTTCATGTCTGTCATGCGGCTTATCGTCTGCGTGAAGTGTGGCTGCACTGCCGGAAACATTCGGGTCAGGGGCGCCGCTGTTCTAAAATTCTGTCCTACCCATGAGGATTTCCTACATCGATTACGATATACAATTACGTCATGTTCTGGCCACACCGGGAAGTAAAAACGGATAGTTCTATCTATCTTTGAATGTAACAGTGGTGATTAGACAATCATAGTGAAATAGAATGAAGAATATAAAGAATAAAGTTTGGCGAAGTTTAAACATTTTCAACGAATGTTCACAAAATGTACCATTTGCATGACTGTAAAGACAATTCCTGCTCTGTAACATTAGTCTGAGAGTTTAGTTTTCATGTTGAGGAATTTTATCTAGAAAAACACCTGTTGAAAAGCTGATGAACGAAAGTAGTTCAATGTGTGAAGTCAGGAAACCTAGCGTTCCATCTCAATTGTTATAAAATAAAAACACTAACAATTATACATATCCATATGTATAAATGTAATCGCTTAAAGGATATTAAAAGAATAATTACCGTCATTGAACAAGTGTATGTATTTTTAGCGCGCATGCGCATAGAGCGATGTCCTCTATGTGTAGGATAGAATTTTAGAACACCGGGCCCGTTAGGTCACGTGAGCAGCTAAAGTTCTCTCAGAAAGCGTGACGTAACATCTACCCTCGCTCACAGCAAGAGCTCGTGACGTCACAGCCGCTCTGATTGGCGCTTGTGTTGTTGTCCGCAGGTTCGAGTGACTATAAAAGGTCTCACGCCGCGTCTGTCCCGCTCCACTCGCGGATGAGTTTACACAGACGGAAGTGACCCGAGGAGTAGCAAAGTCGCGGGCGTCGTGAAGATGAGCGTCGCGTGCGTCACAAGCAGAGGCTCCGCGTGCGCACGCGCAAATAAACGCTTCAGGTCAGTCGCGTGCGCTCTGTTCTATATTTTATATTCGTTCCATAACGCGTGTGTGTGTGTGTGTGTGTGTGTGTGTGTGTGTTTTTTTATGTTGTTTAATTAAACTTTAGGGCTAAAGTAGACAATCTGCAGGCCTTCTTCGTTTGTATAAAAAGTAAACTGAGTGTAGTTCCGCCGTGTGACGTCAGAAGTCACTGTATAAATAAACGCCAAATTTAATACAACTTATCAGGACGTTTGTGACTGGTGTGCTCTCCCGCAGGTCCACTAAAGGCGCCTCCAAAGCCCGACGGGACCAGATCAACGGAGAGATCCGGAGTCTGCGCGCGCTCCTTCCCGTCAGCGCCGCGGAGCGCGAGCGTCTGTCTTACCTTCACTCCATGTCTGTCATCTGCGCCTTCATCAGGAAGAGCGTCTCTCTCACCGGTAACACTGCTTCTCTTCTCTCTCACACACCCAATGCATCACCAGAATGATCCGTGTACTAAGTCTCTCTCTCTCTCTCTCTCTCTCTCTCTCTCTCTCTCTCTCTCTCTCTCTCTCTCTCTCTCTCTCTCTCTCTCTCTCTCTCTCTCTCTCTCTCTCTCACTCACTAACTCTATTTTTCTCCCTTTCTCACTCACTCAGACTTTCACTCTCATTTTTTTTCATTTACTCTCTAGTTTTCTCTTTCTTTCTCTGGCACTCACTCACTCACTCACTCACTCAGACTATTTCACCCTGAAATTTTCTCTCTCTCCAACTCTCACTCTCTCTCCTCTCAGATGCTATCACTTTTATCTCACTGACTCTGGATCTCTCTGATACTCACTCACCTTTTCTCTGACTGTTTCTCTCACTCACTCACTCACTCAATCACTCTCTCGCTCTTTCTGACTATCTCTGTCACTCACTCACTCACTAACAATCTTTCTCTCTCTCTGACTCACTCACTCATTCTGTCTCTCTCTTTGACTGTCGGTCTCTCCTCCTCTCTTTCTCTCTCAATGTCTCTTTCTTTCTCTCTCTCTCTTTTTGTGTCCCTTTCACAATTCTCTTTGCTGACTTTTTTTTCTCACCAAGCGTTTTTGTATGTATATGTCCCCCGTGTTTCTAAATTTGCACTGTCTTTTGTTTATTACATTTGTTTACATGTACAGTATTACATTGTCTATTGCATTTTGCACTGACTAGTTGTTTTTTTTAATATATCTTATGTACCGGCACCTTATATTTCGTTGCACCATTGTGCAATGACAATAAAGATAATCAGTATCCTTTTGCATTTTATTTGAAACTCGCCATTTACTTGACTCGTACACTAATATTGAACAAATGAACAGGTTAATTGTTTGCGTTTAATTATTTTCTCTCTCCCTCTCTCTCTCAGAGCGTAGTTTTGTGTGTGGGATGCTGACGTCCAAGGCGCTGCGTGTGCAGGATGGCGGTGTGTGTTCAGTAATGGTGAGGGGCCGTTTTCTGGGCTCCGGCTCCTCGGTGTTTGTTGCACTTTGTTCACCCACCGTGAACAGACTGAGGGACGACGAGTTCTTCAGTGACTCCACGTGTTTCCAGACGCTCCACAGACTCGACATGAGCTTCACTGACGCCCCCTACAGGTGATGCTCAGAACACACCTTAGAAGTTGTGACAGGCTAATGCTCTCTGATCCACAGCGCTGACATTGCTTCTTGTGTTTGTTCCTTTAGTGTTTTGTTCCACCTGGGTTTCTCTGCAGAGGAACTGATTGGTCAGTCCTGGTACCGCCTCATGCATCCTGATGACATCACGCTTGCCGCCAAAGGCCACGCCCGCCTCAGTGAGTTCATTGTATTCACAGTCTCAGATGCGATAAAATGTCTGTCAGTCAATAGATAGATAGATAGATAGATAGATAGATAGATAGATAGATAGATAGATAGATAGATAGATAGATAGATAGATAGATAGATAGATAGATAGATAGATAGACAGACAGGTACTGTATGTACTCGCTTATAAGACAAGGATTTTTCCTTGAGATTTCGAGCTCAATAATCAGTCATTATATGAATAAAACAAATCTTTCAGAAAACGGGGCACGCAGGCTTTCTTTTTCTATTAACGTCATACTGGTAAGCACAATGCTGTGGATCAAATTATTGGCAAAAAGATGTGTGCAAGCTCACAGAGAGAACGAACACAAATCAAAAAAACACGCCTGAAATTGAAAAACCAGAATCCCAAAATTAGGTTATTCTGTTTTATTACTTTTATCTTGTTGCCTGCTTTCTTTTCTTCCCTCTTACGATCTCCCTGGAGACGTTAGAGTCTCGTCTTATAAGCGAGTAAATACAATAGATGGATGGATGGATGGATGGATGGATGGATAGATAGATAGATCTATATATATTTACCACAACGGTACGGTGCTGGAAAAGCTTGAAGATGTAACTATGCTTTTCTGTAACTATGGATGGATGGATGGATGGATGGATAGATAGATGGGTAACTCTGTAATGTACGTGTGTTTTGCGTGACAGTTGAGAGTGAGGAGGAGGTTCAGATGGTCGTGCGGCTTCAGTGTAAAGATCAGTCCTGGGCTCATCTGCACATGCGAGCCACTGCTGATGCCTCCAGAAACCGCATCTCCTGCTTCAACCATCTCATAAGGTCAGTCCCACCCGCAGGAACCGCTTGAACCTGCTGCATGGATTCTGATTGGTCCTGTGTCTGCAGTGATGCTGAGGCGGCGTATCTCCGGCTTCTGTTCTCCTCACACTCCCCAAAGACACTCCAGCTGATGGACCAACAGGACGATGAACCACCTGCCAAAGCAAGGAAGACCTGCTGCGGGACGACTCAGTGGCCACCTCAGTGTCCCAACGAGTTCTTCTCCACGCCCCCTTACAGCCCCACCTCTTTAAACCCCTCCCATTGTTCCGCCCACAGTTCTGCCTCCCCTCTATCCTTCCACAGTCCTACCTCCTCACTGTCTTCGCAAAGTCCCACCTCCTCCATTTCTTCTCTCTCCTCCAACAGTCCATGCTCCTCTCCCTCTTTCCACAGTCCCACCTCCTCTTTCTCCTACCAGACTCCCACTCCTCCTGCCACCTCCAGTAGTCCCATTTCCTCCCACTTTTCTTACAGCGACTCCTTCTCCTCGCACAGCCCCACGTCGTTTTTCTTCCCTCACAGTCGCTCCTCCGAGGGCTTTCCACCACAGACACTGCTGAGTGATGAAATGGTCTGCTCTCATTCGCCTCCAGCATTTCCCGTTTACTCTCTGACTCCTCACCCATTCTCCAGTCACCCCTGCCCACCCGACACTCACCTGGTTCCCATTCAGGAGCCTGGGCTGGACATGTCTGAGGCCACCTCGGACCTTCTCATCCATCCTGAGGAGGTCCATCACGGGACTCAGGAGGTCCAGCCTGACGTGGTCTCGTCCTTCAGACTGTCCTCCATGTTGGAACGGAGCAGTGACTACAGTGAGAGTGAGCGGGTGGAGATCAGTGTCCTGGCTCATCAGATCTGCTCGCTGGCCAGTAGCTTCCACATGTACAGCTCGGAGGAACCACGGCTTGGTCTTTCTCAGCTCAACCACTGGCTCCTGGACCCCTGTGATCCAGCAAGGCCTGAGCCGCTCCTGGACGAGCGGGTGATAGACAGTATCCTGAGGGATCTGGAGACCATCCCGGTGAAGCCCACAGACTGTGCTTGGCCTGGGCTGCCCACTCTCTACTGAGTTTGTCACCTGATTGAGCTCCAGGTTGTTTTCCAGGTAGACATTCTGAAGACTGACACTCTTTCTTTATTTATTTCATTTTTGCTGTTATTTTATATTTTTTTACGTGACCAAAGACGACCAAAGATAATAAAGAGATTAACAGCTTGCCAATGTCTCTGTTTTTCTATGACATGTTGTGATAGTGGAACTGATCTTAAATATCATAAATTCGATTTACATTGTTAGATTGTGTCACAAATACATAAAATGCATTTTCAGAAAGCAGTTATTCAAAAAATAAAGTTATGGCACATTCTCTGACTTATGCAGAAAACTAAGCAAGTTTAGATTAAATAACTTCTAAATAACTGTAAAAGTTTTCTAGATCACTGTAACACTTCTGAAATAGTGAAAGTGAGGATCTTTGCTTGTGGTCACAGTTGAGAGAACAAACTGAATTAGCTAGCTAGAGAGTTCTTTTGTTTTTTTTTTTGAGAAGCATATCCTTGGAGATAGAACAGAACAGAATGCCTTTATTGTCACATGGTTCCAATAAAATTAAGAATACTACTCCGCTTGGTGCAACATAAGGAAAAGAACACACAAAATAAAAATGTAAGAAAATATACACATTGAACAAGACAAAATATAAATAGTATATCTGTATACTATTTACGTATAAAATTGTTACAAAAAACAATAGTACAGAAAAGCTAACTGTGACCGGGGTGACGTGTCCATGATGATGTTCCTTTCTGACATGGCCGCCCCAACTATCTGGTACGGGATAAATAAGAAAGATGGTCCAAAGTAGGGGCAATTTCTTCAAACGGTGGAAGTGAGATCATCTTAACAACTCGTGTAGACTTTTGACTTGTGTTGAACTAATCTCTTGTTGGTCAATCTTCCGCTTGTCGTTCTTGAAGATTTAGCTTGTAGCGTTCTTCCGCTTGCCGAGTTTTTGTAGATGTACTTTCTTACAACTTCTTTGGATCACTATTCAAAATGAATGTAACAATCTTTTAAGTTACTGTAACCGTTTCCAATATTGTAATACAGTTTCCAATACAGTAATAATACTGTAATTATTTTATTATGTTACTGTAGCACTTGTAGATTACTCTTAAACTCTTTGGATCACAAGCCGATGACAATACTTTAGATGACAAGTTTTTTTTTTAATTAATCTATAGTATAGATGAATCTAATTAATCTGTATTAGATCAGATTACTGTAACACTTCTGGATTGCTGCTCCTCTTCATTGTTGCAACGGCGGAGCTAACCATTGCTGTAACTGGGCATCTCCAGCAGATCACGTGATAAAGAACCCCGATAGTTTAGTTTTAGCATTGTCCGAACCAATGATATCAGAACCGTTCTGTCTGTGGCGTAAACATTCCTCAGTCAGTTCTGCTGAACCCACGAGCCGGGTTGATTGCGCTATTGTACCACTAGAGGTCACTCTTGTGTTTCCACTAGTGCTGTTGTGTTCCATCACTTGCATAAACGTCTTCTGAAATCTCGGAAAGTGAATTTCTCGAGCGCTGCGAGCCGGCCTTTTGGTGGATTATTTTTTTTTTACTGTATTTCAATTTCGTATACCGTATACACGCGTGTATATAAACACACACTCTTACACAAAAACTCACACATTCTCCATGTATCCATCTCGCTCTCTTACACACACACA
>CM051500.1:26035698-26049631 GCA_028031935.1 Paedocypris micromegethes
CTCTCTCTCTCTCTCTCTCTGGGTTAGCTGTGGGTTCAGTGTGTCAGATTTCTGATCCTGTGGATTATGAGGCAACAGGAAGTCAGTTTGTGGCCTGTAATCTGGTGCTTCCTGAGCTCTTCCCTGCTCACACTGAGCTTCAGAAGAGAGAGAGAAAGAGAGTGATAGAGAGGCAGATTTATGTATCTGATCCCTTATTTGAACATCGGCTAACACACAGCTTCGCGCCACGTGAGAAAAGGTTGCATGGCATCTGTAGAAGCGTTGTGTGGAGCGGAATGCGTGTCAAACGCGTGTTTGGGTTGAGCGTCCGCCGCGGTCTGAAAAGAACATTAGAAGTGAACATGACATGCTAAACGTGCAATGACACGCTAATCAGGTCAATAACACACTAGCTGCGGCAGTCGCCATCCGACCGCGGTGAAGACACTGACCGCCGATGACACGCCTAATTGTCTCAATGACATGCTAATCGTGGCGATCACAAGTTTGGTCGAAATCCAATGTTAAACCCAGTGCATGGATCTGATTGGTTGTGTGGTAATTAATCAGTGCAGTGTTTTGATTGGTTGCGTGTGTTTTATTATCAAAGAGCTCTTATTGGTTGTTTGTGTTTAATTAGTGCAGAAATCTGATTGGTTGTTTTTGTTACATCTGAGCAGTGATCTAATTGGTTGTGGCTGTCTAAATAGTGCTGTGATCTGATTGGTTGTGTGTTTTAGTGCAAATATCTGATTGGTTGTTTGTGGTTAATCAGTGCAGAGATCAGATTGTTTGTCTTTAATCTGTGCTGTGATTTGATTGGTTGTATGTATTTAATTAGTGCTGTGAACTGATTGGTTGTTTGTGTTTAAATACTGGTGTGATCTGATTGGTTGTAAGTTTTCAGTCCATAGATCTGATTGGTTGTTTGTGGTTAATCAGTGCAGAGATATGACTGGTTGTTTGTGTTTATTTAGTGCAGAGATCTGATTGGTTGTTTGTGTTTATTCAGTGCAATGATCTGATTTGTTGTGTGTATTTAATTAGTGCAGTGATCTGATTGTTTGTTTTTGTGTTTAATCAGAGCAGTGATCTGATTGGTTGAGAAGATTGGTTTTAGCGCTTCAGGAGAACAAGCAGATGAACATGTTTCATAAATTAGTCTGGTGAGCACATGAGGACAAGGAATGTTTTGGACATTCTGACATTAAGCTCTGAACGATTGAGGGGAAACAGATGATGGTGATGATAAAGATGTATGTTGACCCACTGTCTGAGATGTTCTGCTGGAGACTGAAGCAGAGCAACTGTTCTGAGCTGTTCTTAGAATCTGGGTCAGTGAAAGAGAGAGAAAGAGAGAAAGTGAGAGAGAGAGAGAGAGAGGGAGAGAGCCTGGGAGCAAACGAGAGAAAGCGTGTAAGTACAATAGACTGATCCACAGAGTGAGCGAGAGAGACACACACACACACAGAGTGAGACAAAGAAAGAGGGAGAAAAATAGAGAGAAAGCGAGACACAGAGAGAGAGAGAGAGAGAGAGAGAGAGAGAGCAGTGTGTTAGTGTTAAATAACATGGAGCAGCTGCAATACAGGAAAAGGAAATGCCTGAGTGTTTGATTTCAACAGCAGTCCAGAGACCCCCCCCTGTCTCTCTCTCCGCCTGTCTCTATCTTTCTCACCCCCCCTCTCTTTCTCTCTTTTTCTCTCTCTCTCACTCTCTCGCTTTCTTCCCGCCTCTCTCTTTATCGCTCTCTTTTTCTCTCTCTCACCCCCCCTCTGTCTTTCTCACTGTCTCTCTCTCTCTTTATCCCCCCTCCTCTCACTCTCTTTCCTCTCTCACTCGTGCACTCTCTCTCCTCTCTTCCTCATCTCTTATTTTTTCTATATTTCTTTCTTTTACTCTCTTTCTCTCTTTTTCACTCACTCACTCACTCACTCACTCACTCACTCACTCACTCACTCACTCACTCGCTCTCTCTCTCGCTCCCTCTCTCTTTATATCTCTTTCTCTTTCTCTCTCTCTTGCTCTCTCCCCCCTCTCTCACTTTCTCTTTTTTCTCTCTCTCTCTCTTTCCCCTCTCTTTCTCTCTCCCTTTCTTCATCATCTCTTATCTCTCTCTTTTTTCTTTATCTTCTCTCACTCACTCACTCACTCACTCACTCACTCACTCACTCACTCACATTGTCTCTCTCCCTCTACACCCATCTTTTTCTCTTTCCCTCATTACCTGTTGCTTTCTTTTCCACTTTCTGTCTCTGTCTCTCGCACTTTCTCTCTCCGTCTTTTTCTGTTGCGCTCTCTCTTTCTCTCACACTCTCAGCTGATAATTCTCTTTCTCTCAGATTGTGCAGTCTGACACTGAAGAAGCTCATTGTGCTGAAGGAGCTGGACAAAGATCTAAACTCTGTGCTGATCGCTGTGAAGATCCAAGTAAGACAAACTACTCGCTAGAAACTTTCCCCGCTCAGAGATGGAGTGAAAGTGTGTGTGTGTGTGTGTGTGTGTGTGCAGGGCTCGAAGCGTGTGCTGCGATCAAACGAATACCTTCTCCCTCCCAGCGGACTGATGGAGACTGAACTAGAGCTGACCTTCTCTCTACAGGTGAAGACACACACACACACACACACACACACACACACACACACACACACACACACACACACACACACACACACACACACACACACACACACACACACACACACACACTTTCATTCATATTAGCTAGGGTTAGGGCTAATATAAGTTTTTTAAACCAAGAGACACTGGAAAAACTTGTTTCTAAATGTTTATCCATCAAAGATTGTTGCGTTTTTGTCAAATAATAATAATATCATAATAATGAGTATCTGTAGGGCGCTTTTCACATTTTTTACTGTCTCAAAGCGCACAAAGATACATATTGTCAAGTTTATTTGAAAGTTTTATGTATATTTTTACGGAAATGTTTAATATGAATTTTAACTTAGCATGATACAATCTTGTATGTTTTTTTGTACATAATTTAAAATTGTACATGTCGTGAAATGGCCTCTGAAGCTGAAATGGCAATAAACAAAAATAATCACAAAAATAATCAATTATATTATAGTGGGGTCCCACCATTGACACATACAAAACTATATATTCCCCCATCACCCCAACCACGCACATAACTCCCACCAAACACACACACACACACACACACACACACACACACACACACACACACACACACACACACACACACACTACACTCTAACTACACCAAAACTCCAAAAAGTGTAACATCAGCCCTAAAATCTGATCCTGAACCTCAAATGGCTTCAAATGTGTGAAGGCCAGCCCACACGTGACTATAGGGCCCCACTTTGTGCTAAAAACTAGCGTCCAGGGCCCCACTTTGACCTAAAAGCCTGTAGAAACTTGGAAAGAGAGTAACGTTGTATCTTCTCTGTGGACAGTATCCTCACTTCCTGAAACGAGATGCCAACCGGCTGCAGATCCTCCTGCAGAGGAGGAAGCGCTACAAGAACCGAACCATCCTGGGCTACAAGACTCTGGCCGTGGGGCTGATCAACATGGCGGAGGTGGGTGGGTCGCCGCACAGGTGCATTCTGGGTGCTGAGAGGCCGCTGCCGTGTGCAGGTGCTGCAGCAGCCCACAGAAGGAGGACAGATTCTGGGTCTCCATAGCAACATGAAGGAGGCACCGGCGCGGGTGGCGGAGATCAGCGTGTTTGCTCTGTCCAGTCAACCAATCGACCACGAGTACAGCAGCGGACCTGCCACCAAGACCAAGACCTCCGGTACACGCCCACATCCTGTGACATCACACTCTTTCTCTCTATCACACACACACACACACACACACAGAGGATCTGATTGGCTGTGTCCACTTACTGCTCGAATTGGTTGTAGTGTGAATAATTAGTACAGTGATCTGATTGGTCGTGGATTCAAATCAGTGCAGTGATTTGAGTGGTTGTAGTGTGAATAATCATTGCAGTGATCTGATTGGTTGTGGATTTAATCAGTGCAATGATTTCATTGGTTGTAATGTGAATAATCATTGCAGTGATCTGATTGGTTTGGATTTAAATCAGTGCAATGATATGATTGGTTGTTGTGTGAATAATAAGTGCAGTGTTCTGATTGGTTGTGGATTGATACAGTGCAATGATGTGATTGGTTGTAGTGTGAATAATGAGTGCACTGATATAATTGGTTGTGAATTGAAATCAGTGCAGTGATCTGATTGGTTGTAGTGTGAATAATGAGTGCTGTGTTCTTACTGGTTGTTGATTAAATCTGCACAACGGTTGTAGTGTGAATAATGAGTGCGATTATCTGATTGGTTGTGGCTTTAAATCAGTGCAGTGATCTGATTGGTTGTGGCTTTAAATCAGTGCAATGATTTGATTGGTTGTAGTGTGACAAATCAGTGCTAATTGGTTGCAATCATCGCTCAAAATTCCATCACTGATTCTCTGCTGTGATGTCACTGCAGACACTTCTGTGGTCAGTGTGATGTCAACCGGTGATGTAATGTGTGTGTGTGTGTGTGTGTGTTGCTCAGATCGCTCACCGGACATTGATAATTACTCTGAGGATGACGATGACAGCTACTCGTCGGAGCAGGAGGGAAGTGATGACGCTGCTCAGGGACAGGTGAGTGTGATCAGTGTCCCGAGCTCCAGCGCGTCTGACCCACTGACCCGCCTTTCAGGATCTGTACGACGAGGACGACGACATTCGAAAACCAAAGAAGGCCCGGCGGAAGATGACCCGGACTGTCTCCATGACCCGAGTGAGTGGTTCTGACCTCACTGCTGACATCACTGACCTTGTACTGACCTCATGCGAGCATCACGGCTGACCTCATGATGACATCACCGCTGACCTTGTACTGACCTCACTGTTGACCTCATGCTGACATCACTGCTGACCTTGAACTGACTACTGCTGACCTTGTGCTGACCTCATGCTGACATCACTGCTGCATCACTGCTGACCTTGAGCTGACATTACTGCTGACCTTGTGCTGACCTCATGCTGACATCACTGCTGCATCACTGCTGACCTTGAGCTGACATTACTGCTGACATCATGCTGACATCACTGCTGCATCATTGCTGACCTTGAGCTGACATTACTGCTGACCTCATGCTGACATCACTGCTGCATCACTGCTGACCTTGAGCTGACATTACTGCTGACCTCATGCTGACCTCATGCTGACATCACTGCTGCATCACTGCTGACCTTGAGCTGACATTACTGCTGACCTCATGCTGACATCACTGTTGACCTCATGCTGACATCACTGCTGACCTTGAACTGACTACTGCTGACCTTGTGCTGACCTCATGCTGACATCACTGCTGCATCACTGCTGACCTTGAGCTGACATTACTGCTGACTTCGTGCTGACTCATACTGACATCACCGCTGACCTTCTTGCTGACATAATTGCTGACCTCGTGCTTACATCACTGTGACCTTGTGCTGACATCACTGCTGATTCATTTCCAGTGCATCGGAAGTTTGCATCGAATTTATGACCCAACAATCTGTGTGATTCTGATCAAACACTAGACTAAACATATTTTATTGTATATAATATTATCATATTTGTCTTTCTGGTTCTCATTCTATCCCTCTTTCTGTCTCTCTCTCTCTCTCTCTCTCTCTCTCTCACTCGTCCACAGCAACCCAACTTCAAGCAGAAGTTTGTGGCCTTACTGAAGAGATTCAAAGTGTCTGAAGAGGTGTGTGTTCTGCTTCTCAGTGGCAGTGTGCCGGAGTGAGATGTCTAATCCTCTGTGTGTGTGTGTGTTTGTGTGTGCGCAGGTTCTGGACTCGGACCCGGTGGACCAGACGCAGGAGGTGGAGGAGGACCTGGACCTTCTGTATGACAGTCTGGAGGTGTACAACCCGAGTGACAGCGGCCCGGAGCTGGAGGACAACGAGAGTGTGCTGAGCACCCCAAAACCCAAGCTGAAGTGAGACGCCAGTCACCCCACACATCTCACTCTAGCCCCACACGTCTCACTCTAGCCTCACACGTCTCACTCTAGCCTCACACGTCTCACTCTAGCCTCACACGTTTCACTCCTGCTCCACACGTCTCACTCCTGTTCCACATGTCTCACTCCAGCCCCACACATCTCACTCTAGCCCCACACGTCTCAATCTAGCCCCACACATCTCACTCTAGCCCCACACGTCTCACTCTAGCCCCACACGTCTCACTCTAGCCCTACAAGTCTCACTCTAGCTCCACACGTCTCACTCCAGCCCCACACGTCTCACCCCAGCCCCACACGTCTCTCTCCCCGCTGCTCTGACACACTTGTGTGTGTGTGTGTGTGTGTGTGTGATGTGTGCAGGCCGTTCTTTGAGGGCATATCTCACTCCAGCTCCCAGACTGAGATCAGCAGCAGTCAGAGAGAGTCCACGCCGCACGGGGTGAGAGTCGCACTCACACACACACACACACACACTCACACAGAGGCTGATCTGTGGCGTCTGCTTCCTCCACAGGGCTGTGACTTCCTGTCGGTGGAGCGCTGTAAAGGTCCCGAGCCTCGGCCGCAGGACGACAGCAGCATGGAAACCTGTGCAGGGGTGAGAGGTCAACCGGACTGACCGTACCAATGAAGGACAGAACTGTTCCATTGTCACATCTGTTCTCTCACCCTCTCATGCTGTCTTTCCTTCTCACCCTCTCACTCTTTCTGACTCATTTCCTCTCTCTCTTTCACTCTCATGATATCTTTCTCTCACTCTCTCTGTCATTTACCCTTTCCATACTATCATTCACTCTCTCACCCCCTTACTGTATCCTTCGCTCTCTTTCTCCATCTTTTTCCACTCATTCTCTCTCACTCTCTCACACTCTCTCTCATGCTATTTTTCTCTCTATTTTTCTTTTTCTTTCACCAACACTCTCCATGCTATCATTCTCTCTTCCTCTCTCATGCTATCATTCACTCTCTCACCATCTCATGGTATCGTTCCCGCTCTCTCACCCTCTCACTCTTTCTCACTCATTCTCTCTCTCACTCTCTAACACTATCTCTCTCACACTATCGTTAATTCTCGCTCTTATCATGCTATCGCTCTCTCTCTCTCTCTTTCACTCTCATGCTATCATTCACTCACTCTCACTTTCTCTCACTCACCATCTCACAGTATCATTCGCTCTCTCTCTCTCATCCTCTCACTCTTTCTCACTCTTTTACTCTCTCATGCTCTCTTTTCTCTGTCACTGTCTCTTTCACTCTCACGCTATCATTCACTACATCTCTCTCTCTCATTAAGCTCTACGCTGTGTGTGTCCTCCCGTGACATTTCCCACACTGTGTATTAAATTCATAATTCAGCAGACGTGCTGCTGCTGTGACATTTAGCTTCAGACGGCGACAGCGTCTGACATTCTTCTGTTCTACTCGTCTCACATAAAGAAAGGGAGAGTCTTAAATCTGTTATGCGTCATGTTCACAAACGTGGAGGTACCAAAGCCCTTGAATGACCGTAATATTCTAAAGATGGAGCAAAAATCGCATTCGTATGTTACGGTCATGCGAGCGAAATGCTTGTTTTTGGTGTTCACCTGGTTGCAAAGACGTAATTCCACAACGTAATCCACAAGACAAGTAATGAGGACACCGTGAAAACACGACCCAACAGTGTTCGGCACATGTCTGTGCTGGTTTAGGCCAAAGATGGCCGCCACACTGGAAGACACCCGGTGTGGTACTTCATCACATCTACAACCAGGTGGTTTCAGACGTTCTGCTGGTTTTAGGTGTTCTGCTGGTTTTATGTGTTCTAGTTTTAGACGTTCTGCTGGTTTTAGATCAGGCGTGTCAAACTCATTTCACATCGTGAGATATCAAGCGGGTCGGATCATTACAATTATGCCACACTCTGCTATAAATAACCAAAAAAACACGTCTTTCTTTTGTTTTGGTGTAACGAAGCACAAGGACATTAGGAACACATTGAGATTTAATGAACTGTTCTTCTACAAGACTTTCCATGAATTACATCAAATTTAAAAATATAGAAATATATTAGAAATATTTTTAATAATAATGAGTATTTTATGCGTTTTTATCCTCTTTCAAATTATACTGCGGGCCTTATTAAACCTCCTGAGTCCCACGTGTTGTATGTTTGACACCCCTGTTTTAGATCTTCTGATGGATTTAGGTGTTCTGCTGGTTCCAAGTGGTTCCTGAAAACACTTCAGCACGACTATGTTGTGGATAAAGTCAAAAGTCAAAGTCAAATGTGTTTATAAAGCACAGATTTAACACAATTTTGATCCAAAGGGCTGTACAATGGTAAAACAACAAACAATAAAAGAATACATACAAGAGTAATAAAACTCAACAATACAATAAGGGTACAGATAAGAACGGTTAAAATATAGATTCTAAAACGATTAAACACCCCGTCTGGAGTGAGTGATTACATATACAAATACACAGCGTCAATCGGAAGCTAAAGAGTGAAAATAAGTTTTATAAATTTGATTTAAAAACATCTTGTGATGCGGATAAACGTGACATTAGTGATGAGCTGATGATGGAGATGCACAGTGAGAACAAGTTCAAGTTAAGAGTATTTGTAAGGCGCTTTTCACAGTTTTAACTGTCTTAAAGCGCACGTGTGAATATGTAAGGGAATTGTAGATATTTATTCATTTGATTGTCTGGTTGTTGGTGTTACGTAAATCGCTATGATTGGCATATGACAAGTTACACATCACCAATTCCAAGAAGGCTTGAGTTAAATTTGTAAAGTATCCATTTTTAAAAGGAACTTAAGTATTATTATTATTATTATTATTATTATTATTATTATTATTAATAAGTATGATAATGAATTTAGGCTTCAAATACATCAATAAATCTGAAAAACAAAAACATTTGATTCTTTATTTCCTAAAATAAAAGTTGTATTTAACCCCTCAAGGCTTCAACGAACAAAATTGATTTAAAAAAAAGAACAAAAGTCTCAAAAATGTAGTCAAGTAGAGAGTAAAAGTAGCTTATATTTTTGATACTAAGTACAAGTAGCCCAAAATAAGTTACGTAACAGTCCATTTACTTAAGTACTGAACATAATATTTCAACATATCAAGTATATAAATCTAAAGCGGACGATAAAAAAAAAACATCTAAAAGGTGGAACGACAGAGGACCCAACACTGAGCCCTGTGTGTGTGTGTGTGTGTGTGCAGGAGGCTGAAGCAGAGCATCATGGGATAGTAGCGGCAGAGGTGTCGGCTGGCTGGGAGGCGGGGCTAGATCGGGCCAGTGGCGCCGGCGGAGGAAAGCTGAGCAAAGCCGAGTCTCAGCAGCACATGAGTCCCAGGTACCGGACGCCACACCAGCTGGTCAGCATGACCTCTGACCTCTGTGTGCTCCACCCGCAGCAAAGTGGAGGCTCGAGGTCCGCGCCGCACACGCAGCACATCCATGAAGGACCGGCAGAACTCACGGACCCAGAGTGACCGCACGGCCAGCGTGGACGGAGACCACCCCCTGGTCTGACCCCTGACCCCTGACTGACCACACCCCCTCTCATGACCTCTCGTGTCTCCGCAGCTGCCCAGGAAGTCTGTGTATGACCAGCTCAACCACATCCTGATCTCAGACGACACACTGCCCGAACACTTCATCCTCATCAACACACTCGACTGGCAAGGACAGGTGTGTGTGTTTCTTTGGTTATGTGTGTGTGTTGTTTGTGCATTTATGTGTGTGTTTTTTTCATTTGATTTTTGTGTGCGTGTGTTTGTGTCTGTGTGTTTTATTTCTGTGTGTGATTGTGTCTTTGTGTTTGTTCTGCATGTGTTTGTGTTGTGTGTGATTTTATGTACGTTTGATTTTGTTTTATGTGTTTTCTCTATATGTTGCTTTTATATGTGTTGGTTTGTGTTTGTTTTGTGTGGTATTGTATTTGTGTGTTATGTATGTGTTTATATGTGTGCATTTTTGTTTCACATTGATTGTGTGAGTGCGTTTATGTGTTAGTTTGTTTGATTGTGTGTCTGTTTTTTATTTGCGGGTTGTTTGTGTGCTTATGTGTGTGTTTTTTTACGTGTGTTTCTGCCTTTGTGTTAATATTGCTTGTTTGTGTGTGTTTGATTGTGTCTTTGTGTTTGTTTCTCTGTGTGATTGTTTGCATTTATGTGTTTGATTTGTGTTATGTGTGCGTTTACATGTGTGCTTGTTTTGTGTATTTTTGTTTCATGTTGATTGGTGAGTGTTTATATGTTTGTTTGTTTGATTGTGTGTTTGTTTTGTGGGTTATTTATGTGCTTATGTGTGTGTTTCTGCCTTTGTGTTTGTATTGCATGTTTTTGTGCGATTATGTGTGTTTGATAGTGTCTTTGTGTGTCTATTTTACGTGTTGAAATATCTGTTTGTTTCTGTGTGATTGTTTGCATTTATGCGCTTGATTGTTTACCCTTGTTTCTGTGTAATTTTGTTTTTGATGTTTGATTTGCATGGTGATTGTGTGTGTGTGTGTGTGTGTGTGTGTCAGTGTATTTATTTGTGTTTCTATCCGTTCTCTCTCAGTACGTCGCGGAGCTCCTGCAGAAACACTCTCAGCCAATCGTATCGACCTGCTCGGCTGCTGATGTTCAAGCCGCATTCAACACCATCGTCACACGCATTCAACGATTGTGAGTAAACATTGCACACACACGCATAATTGTTTACTCGTAAATATGCTTTCTAATTCTTGATTTATTCAAATTTTATGTTATGCTTTTCAATTTACATAAAGCAGTATTTCATTTCTTCATAGTAGGCGCTGACTCGTTCCATTTGACTCCTCCCACAGCTGTAACTGCAACGCCCAGACTCCGCCCACCATCAAGGTGGCAGTGGCCGGTGATGAGAGTTACCTCAGCACAGTCCTGCGCTTCTTCGTGGAGCAGCTGGCCAATAAGACGCCTGATTGGCTGAGCTACATCCGCTTCCTGGTCGTCCCCATCGGTGGGTGTGTCCTAGCTCGCCCGCTCGCCCCGTCTGCCTCTCGCTCACCCTGTGCTGCCGTTGAAGGTTCTCACCCTCTGGCCAAGTACGTGTCTTCTCTGGACAGTAAGTTCTGCAGCATGTTCCTGGACCAGTCGTGGAGGGAGCTGTTCGGCCGCACCGAGCCTCCGCCCGCAGGTCATGATCTGTCTCACCCCGTCTGTCTGACCGTCTGACTGACCGTCTGACTGACCCGTCTGTCTCTCTCCCTCTTCAGACTCGCTGGACGTCGCAGGCCGAATCATACAGTATCTGACGGGAGCAAACGTGTCTCATCAGTTTCCCATCTCAGAAGCCATGCTGACCTACAGACAGAAGAGGTGAAGGTTTCTTCTCAAAGCCTCCTTTCTCTCTCTCTCTCTCTCTCTCACTCACTCTCTTTGTCTCACTCACTTGTATTTTCTCATCTCTGTATTTTCTTCAGTCTAGCTTTTCTCTCTGTCGGTCTCACTTCATCTGTCTCACTCGCTCTCTCTCTCTCCCTCCCCATCTTACTCACTAACTGTAGTCTAACTACTGGTCTATCTCTATCTCACTCCCTGTTGCTCTGTCTATACTTTCTTCTGTCTAGCTTCTCTCTCTCATTATCTCTCTCTCTCTCTCTCTCATTGATTTGTCAGTCTGAGTACACTGGCGGGAAACATCATGTTAAAAAGTCTCAGTTGATGAGCATACTCACTACAAACATACTAATTTATTTTCGTTCAGACTGGTTGATTTTTCTGTGGGCTGAGAATGTGGGTTTTTTCGTATTTAAAAAGCCATATCATCTCAGCAGAAGCCCCGACCCTGATCATCATCTTTTATCTCTAGATAATTCACAGGTGTTACCATTAATGCTCAACTTAGAGTCAATGGTGAAAATACTTTGTGTCTTTATCTTTACCGCTTTGATTGAGTCCAGAATGGTAGTGAATCGTGGTTTCATGGCTTGAACAAAAATAGACCTCAACAGAATAGCTTCTAGAGTCATTTGGACAAACCCAACCAATCTTGAATTAACCTAAAAGGACACGTGTCATTCCACTGCTGCCAGTTGCTGCTAGGATGAAGCCCAAAGCTTTATTCTTCTAGACTTTTATTGGCACTGCACCCACAGCCTACCTCATCTATCTGGTGCTAGTTAATTCTCCCTCACTTTGGAATTTCCTTTGTGTAAAGCATTTACCGTTACTTTTTACAACCAATGCCGTAAGTCGTTTGGATAAAAGGATCTGCCAAGTGGTTGCAAAGTAAAGTGTACAGTGTTGACCTGTACTAGGAACCTAATGTGACTGTGGAAAACAGCAGAAAGTTTGAGGCTTTGAGGGGGAGTAGAGGAATCAGAAGTTGAGGCAGCAAGTAAAGTCCTCATCAGCAATCCTCCAGGTATTTTTTTCCCCATGGAGTGTCACACATTCTACCGCAAGAGCAGTGATCGGTAAAGCATGGAGGTCAGTGTCTTGGCCAAGGACACTCAGTTGTGTAGGGGGATTCAAACCAGCAATCTCTTGGACACAAGTCCAAGGCCTCTACGACTGGACCACAACTGCCCTATGGAGTAGTCCTCAGTGGATATCTGGTAGGAGTGTAGGTCAAGCTCTGGAGTGGAATGGCCAACTGGGGTGGTGGTCTCACTTTTCACGAGGACCAGAGCTTGTATTCCAACTAAAGGGGGATCACACTAGTTAGCCTTCCAGGAGAAGTCCAAATTCACCAAGTTCTGCCATCCCAAAGCAAGTCCTTTTGCCATGTCTCTCTGTCTGCCATGTATTGGCATGGTTCTCAAAGCTGCTTTGCTGTCTTCAGGCTTGAGGGAAGATTCTGTCTCAAGTGAAGGATTTCAAGTTTGTTGTGATTGTTTTGAAGTGAAGAAGAAACGGTACCTGAGAGACTAAAGGTACATATATTGAAGCCTAAGCAGTAGTAAACCCTTCAAGTCACCACCCTATAGTGGCCATTCATCTTAGTAAGAGTTAAGATGAAAGCAAAGGTCCCAAATTACCACTCAATCATCAGTCCTCACCCTTTCCCCTCCAGGGTGGTTGAGTGCACCGTCAACTGGGAAGGAACTTTCCCAGTAGAGTAGAGCCACTTCTCCACATTGAGAAGCTTGGAAATCTTTGTCGCATCCCTTCGGAATGTTTTCCAAAGGATGTGTTTTGGTATGTCCAAGCTAGAGGAGACGTAGAACAAGACCCAGGACTCATGTTGGTCTCTCATCTGGCCTAGGAATGTCTAAGTAAATTCCACAAGAGCTGGAATAGCTGGAGAGTGTTGTCTAGGGATCGCCATGACTCTCTCTGGAAAGCTGTAGTAGAACAGATGTGCCATGCCAACATTTCTCCGTCATCTTCTTCCCTATATCTTATTAACGCGTCTCCCTCTGTCTTTTCTTTGCACTCCAAGGAAGAGAAGTTTGTATTTTGACCTTTACATAAGGTATCTGATCTCTGAACCTTTACCCTGTTTCTGCATATGATTGGCTGTCTATCTCCAGTCACCTGACCTCTGGTCACACGCATTACTGCCTGGAGATCTTCAACCTGTGTTAGATCTTCATTCATTCTGTGGAGCCATGAAGAGTGTCGCTCACTCTCAGACACAAGAGAGGAAGACAGAGATAGAGAGAGAGTGAAAGAGATAGAAGGACAGGTAAGGCAATAAAGAGGAACAGAGAGACAAGAAAGAGAAAGTATAAAGAAGAAGAAAAAGAAGACGAGAGAGGAGGACAAATAGATAGAGAGACAGGTAGGATGAGGCAAAAAGAAAGAGACAGACAGGGGGGATGAGAGAAAGACAATTAGGTAGAACCATTAAGAGGAACCAAGAAAGAGCAACAAAGGAGAGAAAGACAGGTGGTGAAGGACAAGAGGGTGGAGCACGAAGAGAATCAGAGAAATAGACAGACATGGAGGAACAGAAGGAGAG
>CM051500.1:26051036-26073193 GCA_028031935.1 Paedocypris micromegethes
ATACTCTCTCTCTCACACACACACACACACACTGAATCACTCGCGCTGTCTCTCACACTTACACACAATCACTCACACAAATACTCTCTCTCACACACACACACACACACACTGAATCACTCGCGCTGTCTCTCACACTTACACACAATCACACATGCACTGAATCACTCGCGCTGTCTCTCACACTTACACACAATCACTCACACACACACTGAATCAATCCATTAATCATGCAATCACACGCAGACACTTCCTCACACTCATAAACAGTACTTCCTTAATCACACACACACACACACACACACACACACACACACACACACACACACACACAGTGACTCTCGCACTGAACACTGAATCACTCGTTCTCTTTCTCTCCATCTCTCACACACACACACGCGCGCAACTCAAACACTCTCTTTTTCACTCAGACACATACACAAAATCACTCTCTTTCTCTCTCTCTCTTTCACACAATCTCTCACTTAACCTCACACTCACATATTCAGTATTTCCTTAATCACACATACACACACTCACTCTCTCTCTCTGAACATTGAATCACTCTGTCGTTCTCACACACACACACACACACACACACACACACACACTCTCATTCCCCCAAACACGCTCTTTCTCTCTCTGTCTTTTACACACAATCTCACAGTTAACCAACCAATCAATCACACACAGACACTTCCTCACACTCATAAACAGTACTTCCTTAATCACACACACACACACACTGAACACTGAATCACACGCTCTCTCTCTCTCTATCTCACACACACACACACACACACACACTCAATCAATCACTAACTCACACACAGACACCTCAATTACACACACTCAATCACTTTCTATCGCTCTCACACACCCTTACTAACACACCCATACGCTTACACTGTCAGTCAGGCACACTTTTTCACACCATCCCCCACTCTCAATCAATCAATCACACGCAGACACTTCCTCACAAACACACACACACACTGGTGTACACGACCTCTCACACAGAGCGTGACGTGAGTGTGTGTGTGTGTCTCAGTCTCTATAGACGGCGTGGAGTGGAACGACGTGAAGTTCTTTCAGCTGGCGGCGCAGTGGCCCACACACGTCAAGCACTTCCCAGTGGGCGTGTTCGGCTACAGCAAACCCCAGTGACCCGCCCACTTCCCCCCGCCTTGTGTCCAGGTGCATGATGGGACTGCGAGGATCAGTCAGTCATGTTTTGTAGTGTTTCTCCGTGTTGAACCAGTGTTTGTGAAGCTCAAGCTGCCGACCAGCCGCACCGCCACCAACGCAGAATGTCTCTCCGCACTTTACCCGCACTGGGCTGGCGTGTGGCGGGACACGCTTTGCACAAAAACCTTTTTAAACTGTCGTTTCTCCTGCATGTTGCTCATCCAGACGCTCAGACTTTGTGAGGCTCAGTGTTGTGACTTTTGCAGCCGTTTAATAAAACCTTTAGATGCCACACGTGTGTTAAAGAGAAGCCACGCCCACAGCGTGATGTCATCAGGACTTGGCGCTGATTGACGGGCGGTTGACGAAGCTCTTCATGGGGGGCAGCGGCTTGATCTTCCGCCCCGCCCAGCCGCCCTTCCTCTGCCACAGGCCGCTGGAGGGGCGGATGCCCAGCCACCGGTTCCGACCCGCTTTCCCGATCACCCGCTTGTTGTGGTCCACGTTGGACACGCGGCCCACCGTCGCCGTGCACGTCTCCAGCACCTGAGGCCAGAGGATGTTTAGATTACCTGGGCAGACAGCCACGCCCCCTGACCTGTGGCCACGCCTCTGACCTGGATCTGCTGTTTGGAGGGCAGCTGGACGATGGCGGTGCCGCTGACCTTCCTCAGCAGGACGCCACAGGTTCCTGTGGGCAGAGAGGCGGTCAGTGTAGCCGCGCGCAGAAATAGCGGGATTCGAGCCTTTTTACTGTTTGAGGTGGATTTGTATTGGACATTTTGGAGTTTTATTATTAGTATATGACTTAATTGTAATGTACAGTGGTACCCCGACTTACGAAATGAATCCGCAAATTTTCGTTAGCTGAGCCGCATTTTACATCTAATCCATTCAATTCGTGCCATGACTTCGTGAATTCAGACTTTTTTTTTTTTTATAAATTATTAAATATTTGTAATAAATGTATTAAACATGTTACATAGCAAATCCATGAGATTCTCATCGCCCTTCGGGAAGAAGACAAGTTTACTTTATATTTTGGAAGTAAAATCTCTGATGCTAACTAGTGTTTTTGTTGGGTTTTTTTATTTGACGTGAAAAGAAGATTACACAACTGTTTTACACAAGTCTGGACTTTCATCTCCCTGCATGGAACTCGAGAATTATCTGGGACCATTCGTATGTCGGGGTACCACTGTAATTGTTATAATATAATAATAATAATTATTATTATTATGTAATTGTGTTTTAGTTACAATAATAATATACAAGTATTATTATTCTACAATTATAAACGTGTAGCTAGCTACAGCTAATTCTATTATTTAAGTGTTATAGTGCGCTCAATGTTTGTACCTTTGCCTCTGTTTTGGTTGTAATTGTAAGATTATGTTCATATTTATTGTATTATATTTTTATTTGCTACAATTTTAATATTCCACAATTTATATAATTGTGAATATCGGATGTAGATCAAAAGGACAGACATTACTACCCAAAATGGAATGTTTTGAAGTATTTCCTTACCACTATGTTTTTGTAGGTGTTTTTTGACAATGAATTATCAACACTATGAACCTTTTCCAATAAATAATGTGACGCTTGAGTGTGTACGTGCTGATGACTGTTCATCAAACTGTCCGTCATACACTACTAAAAGCACAATCAGTTTGAGCAAAGGTTTATTTATTATTTATTGGCTAGTTTTTGATTACCACTTGAGCTATAAAAGCACAAATTTTTATTATACTAGTTCAAGCCGAGAGGAATAAAAATGTTCTGTAAAACTGTAAAAAACCCTCAATGAGGGGCATTTAAAACCGTGCGTTTAGTGGGACAATCTGCCTACATGAACAAATTAGTCCAGTTTCGTCGATTTAATTGATCTGATCTTGGGCGATTTAGATGGAACAGGCGTGTAGCAGAATCTTTTATCATTCAGACACCTACAACTCGAGGTTTTATGCGTTGATGTGATTCCCTCCTGCTCTTTTTTTTATTTTATTTGTTTTATTTAATGTGTTTATCTTTATGTCAAGTATGTACACATCTAAAACAAAACAACATGGAGCCAAACATAATAATGAATGAATTATTAATGAATAAACATAATAAAGAAAAATTATGTTTCATAGCAAATCACAGTTTTTTATGAATTAAATAGTTATGATACATTTTTGTGTATTTCCTTTATTTTCCTATTTTTGTTTTATCTCTCTTGTATTTTGGAATAAGAGGGAACAGAAGAATCAATAATTCCTTGTCGTCACGTACAAACTTGATCATTAAAGTTGATTCTGATTCTAATAATGATGAGGGTAACAACACTGGATCTCGTATTAAACGCTGGCCGTCACCTGCAGCCCGGATGTACTCAGCGCCTCGGCCCGGCTGCAGCTCCACGTTGTTGATGAGCGTCCCGACAGGAAGTGCGCCCAGAGGGTGGCAGTCCCCCTCGCTGGCCAGGACCGCCATGCGTCCGATGACCCCCGAGGACTTGATCAGGTCTCCGGCCTCCATGTTCTCCGTGGCGATGATCCAGCGTTTGCGGTTGCCGCCGGCGACCAGGGCGATGTCAGCTGACCTGAGGAGCGCGAGGTGAGATCGGAGACACCGGGCTGGCGGGGCATCAGGACCGTCACTGACCTGCAGGGGTCGTATCTCACTTCCAGAACCTTCTCCACAATGGGCTGACCCTCTCGGCCCGGCTCGTATCGCAGCCGCTGGAAGTCGATCATGCGGTAGCGCTGCTTGTGTCCGCCGCCGATCCCGTGAACCCTGATTTTGCCTGCGGGGGAGAAGGTGGTGGAGATCAGCTGGTGGATGTTCACCCAGCAGTCCGCTTCACCCACGCTTTAGGTGGTTGGACTAGCTCAGAACTGAATTCCACCAGGGTTTATAAACACATTAAAATATGACTTGTTAAAAGTAGTGAGAGTGAGAGAGAGAGAGAGAGAGAGAGAGAGAGAGAGAGAGAGCGTGAGAGAGAGAGAGCGTGAGTGGGGGAGAGAGCGAGAAAGAGAAAGACAGAAACAGATAGAGAGGGAGAGAGAGAGAAAGAAAGAGAGAGCAAATGAGAGAGAAAGATGGAAAGGCAAAAAGAGAGTGAAAGAGAATGAGAATGACAAAAAGGAGAGAGGGGGTGAGAGAAAGAAAGAGAGAGTGAGAAAGAGGGAGAAAGACAGAAAGGCAAAAAGAGAGCGAAAGAAAATGACAGAAAGGGAGACAGAAAGACAAAGAGGGGTGTGAGAGAAAAGAGAAAAAGGAAGAGAGATAAAGAAAAAGAGCGGAATAAAGACAAATAGAGTGTGAGAGGAAGGAGAAAAAGACAAAGAGATAGAGAGGGAGAGAGAGAGAAAAAGAGAGAGCAAATGAGAGAGAAAGACAGAAAGACAAATAGAAAGGCAAAAAGAGTGAAAGAGAATGAGAATGACAAAAAGGAGAGAGAGGGAGTGAGAGAAAGAGAGAGTGAGAAAGACAAAGGCAAAAAGAGAGCAAAAGAAAATGACAGAAAGGGAGACAGAGAAAGACAAAGAGGGGTGTGAGAAAGAAAAAAGAGAAAAAGGAAGAGAGATAAAGAGAAAGAGCGGAGTAAAGACAAAGTGTGTGAGAGACAGGCAGAAAGAAAGTCAGAGAAAGAAAACGACGAGGGAAGACAAAGTGCGAGGGGAAGACAAAAAGACAAAGAAAGAAAGAAAGAGAGGGAGAGAGAGAGAGAGAGAGAGAGAGAGAGAGAGAGAGAGAGAGAGAGAGAAGGACAAAGTGTGAGAGAATGTCAAAGACAGAGAACCAGTGAGAGAGACAGAAATAAAAGACAGAGAGACAAACAGACAGACAGACAGACAGACAGACGGAGAGTGCATGGCACTGGAGTTAACAAACGTTTGCAGGGTGTGGTGAGGGGAAGGGGGTGTGGGGGCGGAGTCTCTGACCCGTGTGATCTCGTCCGCCCGTCTTCTTCATGCCGATTGGCCGAACCGTGTATTTCTCTCTCTGCTTCCACAGAGTGCTGTTCTGCCACTGACACCCGCTCGTGCTGAAACCACAGCGCCACACGCTGGCACTCGCCGTCTGATGAGACACATGCGTGACATCACTTCCTGTAGAAACTTAACCTGGACCCCAGGAGACGCTTTCATGTGGAGCTTTAACTAAATGTATTACAATAATACAATGCTTTCTCGGCACTACTGAAATTTGGTTTTGATTATTCATGCTCATTTGCCCCACATTTCTGTTTTTGTATTGCAAATTTATATTTTCTGCCACCACCATTCTATATATTCCCCATATACCTTTTTATACCTTTTATTCCTCACCAAAATGCACTTTTATAACTTATAATTCATTATTGCTACTTCTGCACTTCTGGTTAGACCAAACTGCATTTTGTTGTCTTGTATCTGTACTTGCCAATGACAATAAAGTTGAATCTAATGTAATCTAATCTGACGACACACAAACTACAGATCCCAGAATGCAGTGTGTTAGCTGCCTTGATTCATAATTTAATCCCATAAAATTTAATTTCGATATTTATAGTATTTGCTTTAAATCACATTTTTCTGCAGCATGTTCATAGTTTTAACTTTTATAAATTTGGCAGGACGTACTTTTTATGGATTATAAAGTTGTTATTTAAATGTTTATTTTAGTTAGTTCATTTTGACTGAAGAGTGCTTTGTGTTTTGCACTATATAAATGCAAATTAATTTAAAACTTTGACTTGATTTAAATAAAATTAATTCAAAGAAAACAATATTTACTATATAATAGTTATTCTGGTCAAACAATTAATTACTCGACATTTATATAGACTCGTTTTTTGTTTATCTTTAACAAAAGCACACATTTGATGCCACCTTGTGGCAGAAAGTGGTATCGCAAGTCACTCAGGCGACATGACATTTTCGGAAATCATTTTTTTAATCTCTTTAAGTTCCACAAAACTTCAATGATTTGAAAGATTCTCTAGATTTTTATGTACGTAAAATGGCAATATTTCAATTAATAACTTCCCAATCTAGCACAGTTTACAGTATGTTTACTTACTCAGGCCCAGGAAATGTATTTTGTATTGTTCGCATTAATTTAATGCTACGTTAAACAAAACACTGGGAGGACCTGACAATATTTTATGTAAAACAAACTTAAGTAATGTTATTTTTTTAAATGATTTATTAAATTACAACGCTCTTTACAGCTCACAGGATTTATTCTGACGATTTCCCCCGTCAATGCATTTCGACAATCAAAACTAAAAGACATTACAATAACGGAATCTGCAAATAGAAAATTGAAAAATACAACATTTATGTAATATGTAAGAATGTAAAAATAGCATTAGATTCAGAAGGATTGCAGGATTTAAACCTGTTCTACTTCTGAATGCCCTTATCAGTATTTTACACATGTGAAGGAAGATCATCAATGTGACTTTAAAAGCAAAGTCCTGAAAGTTTAGGTATAAAACAGAATGTGAGATGATTAAAGTTGAGAGAGCTGAGATCACGACAGCTAACGATGTGGATGATGGAGAGTCTAACCTGTGAGGAGAGCGACAGAGAGGCCAACGCTCGCGTCAGGAGAGTGGAAGACATCTTACGGTCGACGAACGACGAGTATAAACCATTCAAAACGAATGAAAGGTTTCTGTTGTTCTAAGCATGCCCACTTTCTGTCCTTCTTTACGCACGGTGTCCGGTTTAGATGACGTCACAGTACTTCGGCGCGCCGCAAGGTCAAGTATCGCGCAATACCGCCACCGAGCGGGCCGCCGAAGAACTGCCTTGGACAAAAAGCTGAAACACTGTACTGTATAAATCTGTCTCTTTGTTTATTAATTGAAACGAATAATTAAATTTAGGTTACGAGTAAGAGCAAAAAAAAAGCTAGAATAAAGTAAACACGAGCCGGATACAAACTGTATACTAATTTTAATCACATGCTTGCTCACTATGGAGGACCAAAACCGCCAAAATCAAATATAAATGTCAAAGGAAATAAATGTATTATGCATAAAAAAATGCAGAAATGCATACGTACAAAATAAATGTATAAATACATATATGTATGTTATTACAACAAATTGGAAATAAAAGTACTATATATATATATAAATAAATACAGAAATTAATTCGTGCAAAATAAATGTATAAATACTGCTGACAGCGGTTAGTACAACAAGTAAATAAGGAAAACAAGGAAAATAATAAAAGAAAGTAAGAATAAGGAAATAAATGTAACTATTTAGCTTTTGTTTTTCTCAAGCCTATTTTCTTTACCTATATCGAGGAGCGTTGGCCTATTCCTTTATCTATATCAAACCGTGTAGGCAAAACGTCAGTACATTTCAATCAAACGGTTCTGACGAGTTCTGAATTGTAGCGAGTCTAGAAACTTTGCGTTGGTCTGGGACTGAGAAAAGCGCTATATAAATAAACTGAACTTGAACAAAGCAGAGACTTTTAAGAGGTTTCTTTGACTTTTTTAAATTTTAATCACAAGTTTCACGAATTTAAAGTAGTTTGTAATGACAAATTCAAAACAAGGAACTATAACCACGTCACAGTGGGATAAATCTATACTACTAAATCGATAGAAAGTGAATGACACTCAGATAATTAATTACATTCATTTGACGTAAGTAAACGGTCTTTTGGTCTGTTCTAAATTGTAGCGACTTTGCGTTGGTCTGGGACTAAGAAAAGCGCTAGGTAAAGAAAATTGAACTTGAACTTTGAAATTGAATTAACCAGACGTATTGCACTCTAAATATAATCTAAAAATCTAAATATTGATAATATTCATTTTTGTATTAAAATGTGGGCAATATTCATTGGCAAAAAACAAAACTATTTAGTTTGGTTTTTTTTAAAACGACTGGTCAAATTTGGACAATTACCTCACACTATTCTATAAATTACAATTACGTTGACTAGTTATATAATCGCCACCTTGTGGCAGAAAGTAGATTTGCACGTCACTCGATATTAATGAAAATTTGACAGATATAACCACGAACCACTACAACATTTCACTAAACTAAAAACATTAACAACATGAATGTTGTGTCAAGGTAGAGGTCATTTCTCGAGTGTCTTCTGCAGAAATAACAGCTGCTTGTGTATGTCATGCTGTAAAACATTGACCCGAGTCCTCTGACCGTCTGCGGCTGTAAATGCTGATACAGGGGATTGTTCTAACAGATCTAAGGCATTGGCCGACATTTTTCTCTCTCTCTCTCTGTGTTTTGGTTGATTATTTCCAACCGCGCCCGGTGAAACAACAGGGCGCGTGCAGGTGACGTCACCCTGCTGGTGCGTCAACACATGCGCATGCGCACAGTTAAACTTATGGCGGACATTTTGTCAGAGAAGCTGCGAGCATATCGGCGCTAAATTGAGAAGTTCAGGTAAAAGTCACTGATTTTCCTCCCTTCCGTGGTCAGCCGCCATGTCACGAGCAGCGTCTGTCTGTGTGTCCGCCTGTCGGTCTGTGGTCAGTCATCATTTCACAGAAAGCGTCTGTCAGCATGCCTACCTGTCTGTCTTTCTGTCTGCGGTCAGACATCATTTCACTGACAGCGTCTGTCCTCGTGTAACTGACGTGTCTTCACTTTTCTCTTAAATATTTTGCCTAGATATTTAGCGTCAGTCGTGTTAGTGCGAGGGAGTGTTAGACTGTTGTTGTTCTTGTGAGGGCGTGCCCCCCCCCCCCCTTGCGGTATATCTGCCTCTTTACCTGTCTTAACTTACCTCTGGTGTCTGTCTTGCTCTCTTTGCCTTTCTCATGCTTCTGTTCTCTCCTTCTCTTTCACAGTTTGTCTTTCTCTCATTTTTGATCACCCTTTTCCTGTTTCTCCTTGTCTTCTCTCTCTATGCCTCTAATTCTACATCCCACTGCCTGTCTTTTTCTCATTTATTGTTGCTTTCTTTCTTTCTCTCTCTCTCTCTCTCTCTCTCTCTCTCTCTCTCTCTCTCTCTCTCTGACTCTCTCTCTCTGTCTGTCGGTCTGTTTCTTTCTTCTCTTGCCTGTCTTCCTCTCGCTTCTGGCCCCATCTCTGCATCCTCTCTCTTTCTCTTCTCCAAGGTTGTTGCCATGGTGATGATGTTCATGATGTTTAACACTTCACTGTCTTTCATCTGCACTGATTGTCGTTTAGTTCTTCACTGTAGATGAAATGATCATCATGGTCTGATCAACCCTCTCGACTCCTGTCTATGTAGTGAGAGAACGGGTCAGAAATCTCCCACTCTTTTTTCAGCTTTCCCTCACTTTCTGTCTCTCAACGTCTTCAAAGTTCTGGTGTGACGGGTCCAGAGACTTCTGCACACCGGGTTTAACACACCATCTTCTTTTTCTGGCTCTGCTCCCACCTCAGGCTGGATATCTAGACCATGTCCATGATGGTGTACCCTCGTGAGGAGAAGCTGGAGAAGCTGTCGCAGGAGGAGATCATCTCCAACACCAAGCTTGTCATCCAGGGCCTGGAAGCTCTGAAGAACGAGCACAACTCCATTCTGCACAGCCTCCTGGAGACCATCAAGTGCCTGAAGAAGGATGAGGAGGCCAACCTGGTGCACGAGAAGTCCAGCCTCCTGAGGAAATCTGTGGAGATGATCGAGCTGGGTCTGGGGGAGGCTCAGGTGAGACTGGACTTCTCTCTGTCTGCCAGTGAGGAGAGACGTGTGATGGCTGTGTCTCCTGCAGGTCATGATGGCTTTGTCCAATCATCTGAACGCAGTGGAGTCGGAGAAGCAGAAGCTGCGGGCACAGGTACGTCGGCTGTGTCAGGAGAACCAGTGGTTGCGGGACGAGCTGGCGAACACCCAGCAGAAGCTGCAGAAAAGCGAGCAGAGCGTGGCACAGCTGGAGGAGGAGAAGAAACATCTGGAGTTTATGAACCAGCTGAAAAAGTACGATGAGGACGCCACGCCCACGGTCAGAGGAATTTCTCCGTTGCTCTCGCGTCTCTCGCTCTCCTTCTCGTGCTCCTCATGTCTCTCGCTCTCCAGGAGGAGAAAGACGGAGACGCTCCCAAGGATTCTCTGGACGATCTCTTTCCTAACGACGAGGAGGATCACGCTCAAGGCAGTGAGTCGGCCCACTCTTTTCCCCCTCCAGCTTTTTTTTTTTTTTGTATATTTTTTTATTTTGTTTTAAATGTAAATAAAATGTTATAGTAATACAGCAATAATAATTTCACATTTCAGGGTCCACAAAAATTCAATACATTCTTAAAGAAATACAATGTCCCACGTTTTTTCGATTAAATTGTTGAGTAACATAGAAGGCATCGCAACAGACCAAAAACAAAATTTGTACATGGCACCAGTTTTAGATAACAGAGTAACAGAACTAGAATCTGCAGTAACAAACCAAAATATACATTACAAATAAGCAAATAAATTAAGTTGAAGGAGGAAAGGAAAAAAAAATGAATAAATAAGACAATGGGGAGTGTATCAATCTCAGAGCAGGTTAGGGCTGACTGTTGTAACTTAAAGCTGGGGTAGTTCTTTAAAATATTCGATAAAGGGGGACCCCCCCTCCAGCTTTTGACCTCTGACCCTTCTGACCCCTGCAGTGCAAAATCAGCACAACAGTGCGGCGGCAGCGGCGGCTCAGCAGGGCGGGTACGAGATCCCGGCGCGGCTGCGGACGCTACACAACCTGGTGATCCAGTACGCGTCTCAGGGCCGCTACGAGGTGGCGGTGCCGCTCTGCAAGCAGGCTCTGGAGGACCTGGAGAAGACCTCTGGACACGACCACCCTGACGTGGCCACCATGCTCAACATCCTGGCGCTGGTGTACAGGTCAGTGACTCGTCTGCACGGGGGAGGGGTTTATTTCAGATGTTATTCCTATTATGCAACAGTTTGGAGAGATTAAAAATGTGTGGCAAAAGTATGGCAAGCCAGGGTAACATTTAAAAATGTGCGAATTATTAAAATGTTCTAGTTACTTTTCATTTGTTTGACACATTTTGACACACGTTTGTCTTCCGTAACCAACCGCCAGGGTTCCTACTGGTGCTTGAAATCCTTGAAAATGCTTGAATTTCAGTTTTGTGTTGTCCATGCCTTCAAAATGCTTGTATTTTAAATTAAGTTCTTGAAAATGCATGACAAATTTCACAAGAAATAACTATCCGACTAAATAGTTTGCATTTTTAGAAGAAGAAATGAAAATTAATTTGTGGAGTCAAAAATTCAAACTTCTCCGGATGAGCCTTTCTCCGTGTGCGTCACTGCCTGGTGATTTTTTTTTTAACTGACTCAGATCTATGACTCTGGAACAGTAAAGTGAAGTGATCAAATCATTTTGATTCATTAGTTCATTGCAGCGGTGCGCATGGTGCGTGTGCGCCTTTAAATAATGGTTTCGAGGTTTGAATGTCAAATTGTCTCGACATAGCTCGCCATTCTTCTCCGTGTCACGTGTTGCTCACAATCACTCGAGTCACCGTAATGATCCACAATTAGTCAAGTCAAGATGAACAATATCGCTGAAACATTCCGACAGACTTTTCATCTACAATTAAACCCAGACCCAATAAAGTCCCAGATTATAAGGTTATTGGTTGACTTTTTAAGGTTTTCAGTGTTAAAAACAGAGTATTTGGCTTTTTATCTGAATGCCTTTTATGAGGATGGTATTTATCCAGAGCTACAGTCCAACACATGTCCTCTACTAGTTTCTCCTAAATGAGCAGAACATGTCAGAACTCTGATGTGACACAGGGAAAATCTCTCTGTCTCTCAGGGATCAGAACAAATACAAAGAGGCGGCACATCTGCTGAATGATGCTCTGTCCATCCGAGAGAAGACCCTTGGGAAAGACCACCCTGCTGTGAGGCTTTTCTGATTCTGATGTGTGTGTGTGTGTGTGTGTTTGTGTCTGTGTGAGTGTGTGTTTGTGAGTGTGAGATGGTATTTGTGTGTGCGTGTGTGTTTAAATGTGTGTGTTGTGTGTGTGTGTGTTGTGTGTGTGTGTGTGTGTGTGTGCAGGTGGCAGCTACTCTCAATAATCTGGCAGTGCTTTATGGAAAGAGAGGGAAATACAAGGAGGCGGAGCCACTGTGCAAACGAGCGCTAGAGATTAGAGAGAAGGTGAGTGTGTGTGTGTGTATTTTTCAGTATGAGAGCTTGACCTTGTGTGTGTGTGCATGGTCACAGGTGCTAGGGAAAGACCATCCTGATGTGGCCAAGCAGCTGAACAATCTGGCGCTGCTGTGTCAGAACCAGGGCAAGTACGAGGAGGTGGAGTATTACTACTGCAGAGCGCTGGAGATCTACGAGTGCCGGCTCGGCCCGGACGACCCCAACGTGGCCAAAACCAAGAACAACCTGGTGAGCGTCTTCAGATGTGCCTGACCCACTCTCGTTCTCCATTATCAGTGTGACGAATCTAAGGGCAGTTTACATTGGTTATGCAGTGCAGCGGTTTGATTGGCTGTGGTGTGTTTTATTTAGTGCAGTGATTTGATTGGTTGTGCTGTGTTTAATCAGTGCAGTGAGTGGCCTGATTGGTTGTAGTTTTTTGATCAGTGCAGTGTTCTGATTGTTGTATGTTTAATCAGTGCAGTGATTTGATTTGTTGTTTATCAGTGCAGTGTTCTGATTGGTTGTGTTTATCAGTGCAGCGATCTAATTAGTTGTAAATCAGTTCATTGTTCTGATTGGTTGTATTAATCAGTTCATAGGTCTGATTGGTTGTTAATCAAGTCAGTGTTCTGATTGGTTGTAGTGTGTTTAACAATTCAGTAATTTGATTGATTGTTAATCAGTGCAGTGTTCCGATTGGTAGGGTGTTTGTTTATCAGTTCAGAAATCTGATTTGTTGTTTATCAGTGCAGTGTTCTGATTGGTTGTGTTTATCAGTGCAGTGATCTGATTGGTTGTGTTTATCAGTGCAGCAATCTGGTTGTGGTGTGTTTATTCACTGCAGATTAGAGCTGCACGATTCTGGATACAATAAAAATCATGATTTTGTTTTCATGATTCGAGATCATGATGCTTTCATGATTCTGGATATTTTTTTATTTTAAATATTTAAAATTTGAAAATCAGTTCGTCAAAGAGCAATATAATAACACATATTATTATTTGCTTTAAAGTTAAATCAATGGAATGAAAAATAATGTAATGCAATGTAAAAGTAATGCTGTGAAGAAAATAAAGCACTGTCAATAAACATACCACAGTATTATGCACGATTTTGAGAAAAAACCTAATTGCAATTTTTCTGAAAAATATTTTTCAGAAACAATTTTTCGGTTTTTGCACTTAAGTCGTGCTCTTTTTGATTGGCTAATAAGTGTGTCACACAAACGTCAGAGCCGTGGCTGTGTTGAACAGCATTTCAAACAATGATTACTTTGTAGGGTGGTTAATAATTTAGTCCTCAACTGTAGATGTTTGCTGTATGTGGTTTACTGAGTGTCGTCTTCTGGATTGAAGCTGCAGTAAAAACACACACACACTTCAGATTAAAACCTTTTTTCAGGTACTAAAATGTTCGGGTTGATAGCAGACTTACTTGACCGTTGCATTTCCCTACTCATTCCTTCTGTCTAACTGAAGTGACTAACTGCCTTTTCCTGCAACACGTCAGCTTTCCTTTTAAGCCTTTTATACTTCATTTCACCTTCATTTTAAGTTTTCATTTTAACAGTTTCAATTTTCAGTTTTTTTTTAAACTCGACTAGTGCAGGTAATAAGTTCAAGTTCTGAGCATTTGTAAGGCTCTTTTCACAGTTTTAACTGTCTCATAATAAGCGCACGTTAGCGTTGTGCAGCGTTTCACCTATTATTAACGGCGACGCCCCAAAATACGACAGAAGAAATGCAAGATCATCTTTTTTTTTTATCATATTTAAAGTGTGGCGGATGTCCTCCCTAAAGCGTGCATACACACACAAGCTCGTCTGAGATCAGAGTTTGTCAGAATTGTGTAAATTCTGGATTAAGATTGCGAGGGGGGTAAAATCGAGATTTATCGTGCAGCTCTAACTGCAGATTTATAGAATGTTTGTTCATTAGTTGGGTATGAATAAAGATATCAGATTGGTGTTGTAATGTTACTCTTTCTCAGTCTTTTCAAATTGTGCAATTTCCCATTATCTTATCACTCTTTGTCTCACTTTCTTTTTTCCTGCGCAGGCGTCCTGTTACCTCAAACAGAGCAAGTACAAAGAGGCTGAGATCCTGTACAAGGAGATTCTGACCCGAGCTCACGAGAAGGAGTTTGGCTCAGTGGATGGTGAGCGTGTGTTTGTGAAGCTGAGGACGTCAGACAGACAGATGTGAAAGATGTTTCTCTCTACAGCTCAGAACAAGCCTATCTGGATGCTGGCGGAGGAGAGAGAGGCCATGACGGACAGTGTGAGTGACCTGTGTGTGTGTGTGTGTGTGGGGGGGGGGGTGGTAATGATCATCCTCCTCACTCACACTCGTTCTTCATCATCAGTGTTTTGCTTGACGTGTTCTTGTGTGCGAGCAGGGCAAGCAGAGAGACAGTTTGCCTTATGGAGAATATGGAGGATGGTACAAGGCCTGTAAAGTCAACAGGTATCTCACACATACACACACACACACACAAGCCCAGGCTGAGTGTGATCTGATCCACAGCCCCACGGTGAACACCACGCTGAGGAATCTGGGAGCTCTGTACCGCAGACAGGGCATGATGGAGGCGGCCGACACACTGGAGGATTGTGCTGCTCGCTCACGCAAACAGGTGCGGAAGAGTCACGCCTCATCCTCTTTCTCTCCCTTTCTCTTCGTTCTCTCTGTCTGTGTCCTTCGCTTTTCATTTCCATCTTTGTAACTTGTCTAACCCTTTTATCATCAGTCGTGTGTTGCCATTTTTATCTCTCTTCTGTCCTTCTCTATTACCCTTCTCTGTCTCTTTCTCGTTTTGTGTCTCTCTCATCGACTTTTTTCCGCTCTCTGTCACTTTTTAACACTATTTTGTCTCTCTCTTCATTTGTTTCCCTCTGTCTCTTTAAGTGTCTCTCTCTCTCTCTCTCTCTCTCTCTCTCTCTCTCTCTCTCAGTCTCTCTTCTATTTTTTTCTGAAGCTAGTTCTGTCACTTCTTTTCCTCTTTTGGTCTCTTTCCTTCAGTTTCCTGCTCTCTCGTGTTCTCTCTGTCTCTCTCTCTCGCTCTTTGTAACACTCAGTATCCTCCCTTGCATTCATGTCATTTTTTTCTTTCATTCTCTCTCATGGTCTCTTTGTCATTCTCTTTTTTTTTTCATCTTTCTGTGTCTATCCCAGGTTTTCTCTCCTTCTCACTCTGTCTGTCTCATGCTGTTTTTGTCTCTCTTTAATTGTTTTTTTTATCTCTCACTCCTTATTTCTGACTTTGTCACCATCTCCCTCATATTCACCATTTTCTCTCTGTCCTTCTTTATCCACAGGTTCATTCTCTTTTTCTCTTTCTGTCTGAGGCTTTCCAACTCCCTTCACTCTCTTGGTTTTTATATTTTTCCTCATTATTTTGGTCTCTTCTTCTTTCTCCCCTTTGATCTGGCTCTCTAACTTTTTAATACACATGCTCTCTCTCTTTCCTCTCATCTCTCTTTGTTTATCTTCCCTGGATCTCTCACTCTCGTCTCCTTTTTCTCTTTTGGTTTCACTCATCTGTCTCACTTTCACAATCTCTCTCTCTCTGTGTCTTTGCGTACGTCTCCCTATGTCTTTATCTCTGTTGTCATTGGCTCTCGGAGCAGCACTATCAGTGGCTGTTGGTGTAGTGCTGATGGATCTGTCCTTTGATTGGCCGCAGGGCGTGGACCCCGCCCATCAGACGCGCGTGGCTCAGATGCTGAGGGAGGGCGAGCGGCGGCGCAGCAGAGACAGCCTGTCCAGTGTGAAGTACGAGAGCGGCTCCGAGGCCGGGGACGAAGTGAGTATGTCGGTGGAGTGGAGCGGGGTGAGTACAGATCCACACATCCACCAATCACAGCGCAGCGGCCACACCCATTCGTGATGTCATCAGAGGCGTTGTTGGGTGTGGTCGCTGTGCTATGACGGAGCTGATTGTGCGTCATGGCTTGCGAGTGTGTGTCGTTTTAATGACTAATGTGCTTCTTTACCTTGACGTGCATGTGCGAATTTGTTGTGTTTGTAAGGTTTGCGTGTAATATATCGTCTTTTTCACACTATAAGGTGCAGCAATAATATTTTTCTAACTTTTCCTAATATTTTTTCCACGCACAGCTCCAGATTGTAAGACGTGTGAAATAAACTAAGCAACACACAGCTTTATCTGTGTCGCATCAGTATCTTGAGTTTAACAGTTTGTTATATGGCAAGCTAAATTAACATTTGCCATATTGTCAGTATTAAACGCACTAACAGACGTCGTGTTTCATGCTAGTGACAGTAACTAGTCACTATCCTAAACTCACATTATTCACAGAGGTTTAAATCTTAATGTGGCTCATCATAGCTTACTCCTCTTCTCCGTGTTACTCCATAAGTCACCATAATTTAACAACTATAGCGTGTAACTTATAACTAAAGTCCCGGATTTTAAGCCGCATGGTTGATTTTTGAAAAGATAAAATAGATTTTAAGCGTGACTTACTATATATAGTATATTAGTCTACATTATATAATTATATAAAACTACATTATATAGTTTTACAGTTTACGTCAATAATGAAAGTTCCAGAGCCTGTGAGTCTGATTTACAATCTGATTTAGTGCGATACAATCCAAAGCAAGTACAACAATACGACAAACATCTCAGAGAGTTAAACGCAACTTACAAACACCACAGAACATTCACTGCACGTGGATTATCTTGCGTTAAAATTGCGTTCCTTGTTTAGATTTGTTCACATTAATTCTTACGTTTAACATTTCTGAACATCTTAACTTGAATGTTTGAGTCTGAATGTGTGTGAGTGTGATGTCATTTCCTGCATGCGCTGCTGCAGCTTTTTTCAACAGTGTCTTCAGATGTGTCGCTCTCACCATCAGAAACATTGAGGTGGTGGTGTGTGTGTGTGTGTGTGTGTGTGTGTGAGAGTGTGCGTGCGTTGTGCTTTTGATTGTGTGTTGGTGTGTGTGCGCTCTGTGTGCGTGTTTGTGTTGTGCTTGAGTGGTGTGATTTTGTGTTTATGCTGTGTGTTGGCAAGTTTGTCGGTGGTGTGTGTGTGTGTGTTAGTGTCCCGCATGAAGCCGTTCTCTCACCTGCACTAACCAGCGCAGCATGCTGCTGATCTCATGACAGCCAATCAGAGAGTGGACTGTACTCGCACTGTGTGTAGCGAGCGAGAGAGAGAGAGAGAGAGAGAGAGAGAGACCCGCCCCTCTAGTGGAGCTCTGCAGTCGACCCACTGCTCCGTGATTTATTTCAATCCCTCGGTTTGGTCTTTGTGTGTGACATCACACTAATAAAAGTTACGGGGAAGTGCAGACAGGAAGTGATGTCACAGCACTGCAGGGGCGAGCGAGCAAGAGGGCAGGCGGACAGGCCACTGGTGTTTTTAACGGTTTCTTTCTTTCTCTCTCTTTCTTTCTCAGGCATAGGGTTCTACTTCCTCCTCACACAGGAAGTGGCGTGTTTTTTTGTCTCCCTGGAAATTCCTCCTCTGCCATTCCGGGTGTTTTGGAAAAGATTTTCCTTTAACCCATCGCCTGCTCCAGAGGCTCTGCAGCTGGACACTCCTCTGTCTCTTTAACTGTTTCCGCTTCCTGCTGTTGTTTCCTATGCTGCTGTTTGCTTTTCCTCCTCATTCTTCCTCTTCCTGGTGTCATTTCCCTTTTCTGCTCATTTGTCCACTTCCTCCTGTCATTTCATGTTCCTGCTCTTTCTTCCTCTAAACTCCTGCTGTTACAGATTCATGCTCTTTCTTTCACCTCCTGCTGCTGTTTCCTCTTCCTGTTTCCTCTTCCTCTTCATGCTACTTACTTCCTCTTCCTGCTGTTTCCTGTTCCTGCCGTTTCCCCTTCTGCTGCTTGTCTGGCCCTGTGATTGGGTGAATTAGATGGGTTTTCCTCACATCATGTGGATTCTGGGTATTTATTGAAGCTTTTCATTTTTTTGTGATTTTGAAGCTCCGCCTTCTCTCACTGTTACCCACAATACAACGACGTGTTTCTCAGAGCTGATTCTCTGAATAAAGTTTGTGATGCTCCTTCTGATGTGTGTGTGTGTGGTTTGCTCTGAGGTCAGAGGTCATCTGAAAGAGACACTTCCTGTGAACTGATTTGTAAAGCTGTAGCAGTGTGTGTCGGCAATGTGTATGTGTGTGTGTGTGTGTCAATAATTTGTGTAATCGTCAGTGACGAGAGTGTGTGTCAGTTATGCACGTGTCACTAATGAGAGTGGGGGTGTGTGTGTGTGTGAGTGCTGAGTGTTGTCAGTGACACGAGTGTGTGTAGATTGGTGTTCTTCAGTGATGAGATTGAGAGAGTGTGCGTGTGTGTGTGTGTGTGTGTGTGTGTGTGTAGATGGGTGTTCTTCAGCGCAGCGCCTCTATGGGGCGTCTGAGGGACGTGTTGAGGAAGAGTAGTGAGCTGCTGGTGAAGAAGCTGCAAGGAAGCGGGTCGGAGCTCAGACCTGTGGATAACAGCCGGTAGCAGATCCGTCTCAGCGCAACACACTCTTAATCACACTCTTTCTCTTTGTTTCACACTCTACACCACACTCTCTTCTCTCTGTTTCACACTACACCACACTCTTCATCACACTCTTTACACTTTTCACCACACTCTACACCAGTGATTCTTAACCTTTGTTGGGCCCTGAGCACCACCTTGTGGGCCACAAGAGAAATGTCAGTTCTGTGACTTTGGGCCGCAGAACCACAATGTAGCTTCCCACTACTAGGTGACAGAGTTCTTAGCACAATCCAATAAGCAGTAGCTGCAGACTTTTGACTGAAGATGGAAGCGTTCTTAAAAAGAACAAATGAAGATGAAAGTTACGACCTCTATACATTTATAATAATGGCAAAAATATCAAATGTAAGTTTCTTGGTTTTCTTGTTTTTTGTTTTATTTTTTTGCTCGCAATCTTTACATTATTTTTGTGAAAATGCAGGTAGAAAATCTGTAACAATGAAAAATGAAAACCTTTCACTCTTCATCAGACTCTTAACCACACTCTTCATCAGACTCTTAACCACACTCTTCATCAGACTCTTAACCACACTCTTCATCAGACTCTTAACCACACTCTTTATCAGACTCTAACTACAATCTTACTCTTCATCGCACGTCTTTGTCACAGTATGCGCCACGTCTTCGTTACACTCATCAATATATATTCAGTATTTTTTTATTTGTTATTGTATATATAATTACATTTATTTCTCCATTTATTTATAAAATAATGTCTCATTTTGTGATGTGTGTGTGTGTGTGTGTGTGTGTGTGTGTGTGTGTGTGTGTGTGTGTGTGTGTGTGGCGACATGATCCCACGCCTCCTGCGGTGTGTGTGCAGGATGAAACGTGCCGCCTCTCTTAACTACCTGAACCGGACGAGCGAGGATCCGAGTCAGGTGAGCCAGAGACGCTCGGCCCATAAGTCATGAGCGACAGTTCTGACTGTCTGTCTGTCTGTCTGTCTCTCAGAGTCCGGGAGAGCGACGCTTCCGTGACACTCGAGGGTTGAGCTCCAGTAATGTGGATCTGTACAGTGGGAACTGAAGATTCTGCCAAACACTCCTCCAGCACTTTATACCTGTCTCACTGTCTCTCTCATCATCTGTCTTTCTCTCTCACTTTCTTCCTCTTTCATTCCCTCAGTCTTTCTCCCTGTCTCGCTTTCTCTGGCTTCATGTCTCTGATTCACTTTTCCTGTCTGCATCTCTCTCTCATTCTCTCTGTCTCACTTTCTCTTTTACACTGTCTCCCTCTGCCTGTATATTACTCACTCTCTGTGTTTTTCCCTCTCTCTCTTTTTCCCCGTTTAATTTTCTCTGACTCCCTGTCTCCCGCTATATTCTTTTTCACTCTGTCTCACTGTCTTGACGGGTGGAATAAACTCTGGAATCTAAACACCAAGAGACAAAGATATTGCAATGATTCTATACTTGATTTACTTACTCTAATGTCAGATTTTAACTCTGTAAGACAAATAAATTGTGCCATGATTCTTCTTGCTCGTCACACTGTTTTGATTTGACTCTGGATGAATGATGAACTGTGTGTGTGTGTGTGTGTGTGTGTGTGTGTGTGATAGAGAGAGATCATATGTTGTATTAAATATGAACTCAAACTTCATATTTACAGTATGTTGAGTGTTTCTCGCGCGCGATCCGCGTGAATTGTGTTTCCACACACATCCAGCGGGAAGCAGCAGTGCGCGCGCGATTCCTCGCGAGTGAAACCGGAAGTCCCGGCGAGCCGAGGGGGAGAAGACGGCGCGAGCGGCGAGGAGCTGCTGGAGAAGAAGCGCGGACTCTTCCGTTCCTCGCTGGAGTTTAATGAGGAGATTCTCCGGCGATCCTCCCCCACGAACCAGCGCGCAGCCTCGAGCTAGTGGCTTCGTGGGTTCGTGTAACGCGATTTGTTTGTTCGCCATCGTGAGGGGGAAAAGTCGCCCGTTTCGGCGTAAAAGCTTCTTGCTCCCGAGGAAAACATGGACGGATCCGCGGGGACCGAGGACGCCAAGGGCCGGAGCCGCTGTGGAGCGTCGGGGCGGAGGAGGTCGGACGGTCTGCTGGCCTTCTTCTTCTTCATCTGCTCCAGAGGTAACGGCGCGTCTGCTGCAGCGTTTTAACTCGATTAAACTCGCTGGCCCGAGCCGACCGCACTTCACCCACCGCGGGGTAGTTTTTCCTCCACCTGTGGGCTCACCAAGAGCGGCTCTTTGTTCGGTCTCCTGCGGCTGGAGGTGGTCGTCTGTCGGAGGAGCTTGTGTTCCAGAGTTTCGCCGTGTTCATCGGAATCTATCGATTAGTTGATGCAGTTCGTTAACTTCGGCTTTGCTAGAGAGAGAGAGAGCTTTGGTGAAAGAGAAAGACAGAAGGAGAGAGAGCGACTTGGTGAGAGAGAGAGAGAGAGAGAGAGAGAGAGAGAGAGAGAGAGACTTGGTGAAAGAGAATAAAAGAGAAGAGAGACTTGGTGAAAGAGAATAAAAGAGAAGAGAGACTTGGTGAAAGAGAATAAAAGAGAAGAGAGACTTGGTGAAACGGAGAGAGAGAGAAAGGATTTGGAGAAAGAGAAAGAAAGAGAGAGAGAGTTGGTGAGAGAGAAAGAAAAACGGAGGTAGATATAGAGATGGTGAAAGAGAGATGGAGATAGACTTTAATGGGGGTGGTGGGGGCTTGGTGAAGGAAAAAGAAAGACAGATGGAGAGAGAGAGAGGTAGAGAAAGTCTTTCTCTAGCCTTAGAGAAAGACGTAGAGAAAGAAAGAGAGAGAGAGGTAAAGAAAAACTTGGTGAAAGAGAGAGAGAGTGAAACTTGGTGAAAGAGAAATAAAGAGTTCATTCATTGAAAACTTTTCCTTCTAAAACGAGTTCTATTTGCGAGAGAGAGAGGGAGAGAGAGATGGATGGAACGACAGAACGAGGGGTTGAGAGATGGAGTAAAAGGTTTGGAGAGAGGGATTTTTTTTGTTGATTATCTTGGGGGTTCTTCTAAAATGTGTTGACATTTGTGAGAAAGAAAAGATAGTGATAGTGTGAGTGAGTGAATGATGTGGAATGCGTGGAAGAGGAAAGATACAGTCTTGCTCGTAAAAGAGAGAGAGAGAGAGAGTGAGATTGAGTTAATGAGAGAGAGCAAGAGAGTCTGAGACGTGTGTGATGGAGAAACAGGATGAGTGAGTGAATGGGATTGAGAGCGAGAGAGAGTGAGAGTGATGTGAGAGAAGGAGAGACATGTATAATGTAAAGAGTAAGAGAGCTTTTTTCATTTCTTATTGTTTGTGTTTTTATCAGTGTGATCAACCGTAAAAATATTTTAAGCTCAACATGTTTAGCTTCTCCTCTCTCTC
>CM051500.1:26074117-26093604 GCA_028031935.1 Paedocypris micromegethes
CACACACACACACACACACACACACACTCTTTCTTCTCTCACCACTTTGTCTCACTTTCTATCTTCCACACACACTCTGTCTGTCACTCACTCTCTTTCTATCTCACTCTCACACTTTCTTAAACACATATAATTCTCACACACTCTTACTTACACTCACGCTCACTCTCTCTCACACTCTTACTCAGAACTTACAATGCTCAGAACTTGAACTTACTCACGGTCACACACAAGCACTCTCTCTCACACCAGTTTCTTTTTTTTTGTGTCTTTCACACTCACTCTCTCTCTCTCACTCATTCTATCTCACTCTCACACTCTTACACTCTTACTCATACACACACATTCAATCTCACACACACACACTTTCTCTCAGGACTTTCTATCTCACTTTCTATCTTACACACTCTCTCTCTCTCTCTCACACACACTTTATCTCTTGCTCTCACACACTCTTATTCATACACAAACATTCTATCTCACACACACTCTTTCTTTCTTTCACCACTTTCTGTCTCCCTTTCCATCTTTCACACAGACTGTCTCTCACACACACTCTCTTACTCTCACACGTACTCTTTTTCTCTTACTCTTTCACTCACACACACTCATACATTCTCTCTAGCTCTCTCACACTTACGCACACACACAATCTCTCAGACACTTTCTTTCAGTCCCACTTTCTATTTTATGCACGCACGCGCACACACACACACACACACACACACACACACTATCTCACTCACAAACTTGAAACATACAAACCCACAACATCCTGCACATAAACCAATCTTTCATTCTCCATTATTAAATCAGTTTGAGGCAAGGACAGATTTCATCAGATCCCTTGGAATCCGCGTTAAACCACATACAGAAAATCTTCTAGAACTAAACTGTTCTAACCCAAACCCTAATATTCCCAGACGCCCCGTGGACTCTCCACAAGCTAAACATTAATTTAGATTTAAGCCGTATGAAAAAATGTGAAACATTCCCCCACACATTTTGATGGCGTAAGAGAACAATGTTTTGTACAAAAACACATCTATACCGATGGATCAAAAAGCGAAGTCCGTGTGTCTCTGCAGAAGTGATATGTGACTCATTTCACACTGGCGTTCGTATTTCAGAACAAAGCTCCAGCTTTACTGCTTAAGGGCAAGCAATACTATACATTGAAAAAGCTAAAGATCCAAACTTCATTATATCTACTGACTCAAATTGTGCCACTCAATACTAATAGGTGTTTTAGTCAAAGAAAACAAACTGCAAAAAAGGTCTGTTTGAAATACAACCTGCAGTCGAGAAAAGAAAGACTTAAAATCACGACATGAAGTCGTGTACATGAAGTTCGATTGATCTGCACGTAAGTCTTCGGCCTCGTTTTTAATCCCATTCAAAAATAAGAAAGCTGCAACATCTGATTACTGCAAGCGTGCGTTTGTTCCGGACTACAAAGATAGCAGATTATTTCTTTATAATAGTGCTGTGAGAGATGTGAGAGCCTGTGTGGACTGGTCTACTGTAGCCTATTGTAGACAAATTGCTTCACTTGCTCCTCTTTTTGTGAGTCGCTTTGGATAAAAGCATCTGCCAAATGACTGTGAAGTACAAAGAGACACATTAATTTGACTTTGGATAAGTGCAGGTTGCCGGGATGAGGTGCGCACACGCACACACACACACACACACACACACACACACACACACACACAGACTTCCAAAGTCTTGTGTGTTACAACAGTTCTAGAATGTTTATTTACATTACATTTATTGTAATTATTTACATGACAGATAACATTAACAAAACAATAATGCATTATGTGCTTTCTCATTAATGTGACGTTTTAGTAAGATCAGAGAGAAGACAAATCAATTTTGATGATTGAAATACAGTCTGTAGTTGTAGTATGTGGTTTAAAAAGAAGTGGGCGTGTAGTCATGTGACTCCAGTTTTAGCGTCCACTCCGGATTAGTGCAAGTTCGTGTTTGGTCCCCAGGCCATGCTCTTATCAGGAGTCGACTGTACTCGAGATGTCGCCAGATTAACACATAGACATTTGCTCGTTGGAGAACAAGCCCCAAAATGCCAGAATTGTGGTGTGGTTTCAAATGTAAAACACACATTCTTAGAGTGCCCTGTTTTTATAACTGCGAAACAACCTTTTTAAACTCGAGAGACACTAGACCAGGGGTGCCCATTGCGCCAAGGCATTGTGAGTAGATCGCATGACATTGGGAAAAAAAAGTCGAGGAAAAAAAAAGTTTAAAAACTCTAGCAACTTTGCGAGTAAGAGATCGGCTAAAATGAGTTTAAAAGATGGCGATTCTACCCCACACGCATTCTTAATCCAGCATTTACACGATTCTGTCAAACTCTAATTTCTGACGAGCGTCTCTCTGTCAGCTGTGTGCGCGCTCGCATGGGGGCGGAGTTCCGTGCGCAGCAGCGGTCACGTGCGCTTGTTACCTATGAGTCGGGTGCTGGTCGAGATTAAAAAAAACATACAATAAACAGAGAGAATGAGTGAGCAAACACAACGCTCAAGTATATCTGCTATCAACTCGGACATTTTCGAACCTGAAAAAGGATTTTATTCTGAAGTGTGTGTTTCCTGCGTTTTAAAACCATATATAAAGTGAGGTGATGGCAATATACAGCAAACATCTACAGTTGAAGACAAAATAATATACTAATATCTTTATTAAAGTAACAAAGTATTAAAACTGTGTATATATATATATCGCGAACCGAAAAAGTGTGGGCACCCCTGCACTAGACCTTTTCTCAAGTGTTTGTCCAGCAAAGATTTTAGATTTTTTCAATTTATTGTCAGAAATACACATAATCAAGCTTATTTAAACATTTTATGTATATATGTATGGACATGTTTTATTAATCTTACCATGGCATGATACAATGATGTGTGTTTTTTTATTGTACAGTACATACATTTTTCTTAAAAGTTTGTGAATGCCTAGAAATGAATTATTTTGTTTTTGCCATTTCAGCTTCAATCAAATCTCTTTCTCTCTCTCTCTCTATCTCTATCACTCACTATCTCCCTCTATTTTTCATCTCTGTCTTTCTCACTGTCACTCATCCTCTCGCTCTCTCTTTTTTCCTCTTCTCTCTAGCTCTTTTACACTATCTTTTATTTTTTTTAATACACTCTCTCCCTCTCTCTTGTACTCACTCTTTCATCCACTCACTCTCTCCTTCACTTTCCATCTTTCTCACTCACTCTGCCTCTTTCTAATTTACCACCACTCTTTCTCTCTCATTCCCTCTCTCTGACTCTCTTTGGCTCATTTTCTCTCTCTCTTCCTCTCTCTCTCTTCAACACATCTGTTTTGACTGCTAGTGTTTGACCTTTAACGTTGATCTGCGCTGTAGCGGCATCGTCTCAGTTGTTATTTCTATAAGTGTGTGTGTGTATGTTTTGTTTTGTTCCACTGTACAAACTTGTGATGTAGTAACTCCCCCAGTGCCACATTCGATGTTTTTGACAAGCGATATCTCCAACTGAGGATTACAATCTATGTGTGACCCAAAGGCGGGGCTTGTGGGAGACAGGAAGTGATGCGATGTGTGTGTGTGTGTCAGTGTTGTGTGTTCAGGTCTCGGCGCTTCAGTTTGTCAAGGAGCCGCGCTCTCAGGACGCGCAGCAGGGCCGCGGGGTGATCCTGCGCTGTGAGGTCAGCGAGGTGGGCGGAGTCTCGTACTCCTGGACGCTGAGCGGTCAAGCGGTGCTGGACTCGGAGCGGCGCTTTCAGGAGGGCAGCAACCTCAAGTTCACCGCGGTGGACCGACACCAAGACGCCGGAGCCTTTCAGTGTGTGGCCTTCAGTAACCTGACGGGGGAGACCATCACCTCCACCAACGCCTCCATCAACATCAAGTGTGAGTCTCACAGACTAATGCACACACACACACACACACACACTCTCACTGTCTGCCTGTCTCTCTCACTCTTTCTTTCTCTCTCTCTCTCTCTCTCACTCTCTCTCTCTCTTTCTGTCTCTCTCTGTCTGTCTCTCTCAGTCTTATTCTCATCACTATCTCTCTTTTTCTCACTCACTCACTCACTCACTCACTCACTCACTCACTCACTCACTCACTCTCTCTCTTTCTGTCTCTCTCAGCCTTATTCTTATCTCTTTCTCACTCACTCACTCTCTTTCTCACTCACTCTTTCTCACTGTCTGTCTCTTTCTCTCTTTTAGCCCTATTCCAGGGGTCGGGAACCTTTTTTGCTGAGAGAGCCATAAACACGGCATATTGGTAAAAATGAAATCCAAAAGAGCCATACCTGTTTAAAACTAAATACAAGTAAATCTATGCATATTTGTAAAACCAGTATGAAATGCTGGACTTTCAACTGGTTTTGATAACGCTGTTATTATACGTATCACACTCGTGTGGCTCGTTTTTAACTTCTAACTCTGACCAAACAAACGGGCGGTCAAGGCCAGAAACACGGTGCACATCGGTACTGACACACAAGTACCGCGTGCATGCGCGCGACTGGAACGCAACGGTTCCCGCTATTAGGTAGCGAACTAACGAATATTAAAAGAAGGGCGGGGACGTTAACGTCCTGACGTCACGACAACGTTACGCATTATCCAATAGAAAACATGGTGTTGTCTGGAGGAAAGCTGTGATTGGCTCTATGGCCGACAACCAGGAAATTAATGAATTGAAATACCGGCGAACGTTTTAAATGCTTTACGTTATTATTTATTTTTAAAGCTTTGTCTAAGAGCCATATGCAGCCACCAGAAGAGCCATATATGACTCGCGAGTCATAGGTTCCCGACCCCTGCTCTATTCTCATCTCTCACTCTCCCTCTTGCTCTCTCTCTCTTGCTCATTATCACTCACTCTCTTTCTCTTGGTCTTTCTCACTCTCTCTCTCTCTCTCTTAGCCTTATTCTCATCTTTCTCTCGCTCTTTCTCACTGCCTCTATTTTTCTCTCACTCTTTCTCTCTCGCCCTTTCTTTCTTTCTAGTTTTTTCCTCACACTCTTGTCCTGTTTCCAGCTTTCTCGCTCATCTACCCTCTCTCACTCTCGCTCTTTTTCACTCTATCTCTCTCTGTCTGTCTGTTGCATCTCTATTCTCATCTCTCTTTTTGTCACTCATTCACTCTATCTCTCTCTTGCTCTTACTCTTATTCTCTCTTACTTTCCGCTCTTTCTCACTATAACTCCCAGTTTCTCTCTCCCTCTCTCACTCTTACTCACTCACTCACTTTCTCTCGCTGTCTCTCTTAGCCCTTTTCTCATTTCTCTCTCTCACACACACTCTCTCTCTCTCGCTCTCTCTCTCTCTCCCTCTCTCACTCTTACTCACTCACTCACTTTCTCTCGCTGTCTCTGTTAGCCCTTTTTCATTTCTCTCTCTCACACACACTCTCACTCTCTCGCTCTCTCTCTCTCTCTCTCTCTCTCTCTCTCTCTCTCTCACTCACTCACACACTCTTTCTTGTTGTGCACGTTTAACTGAAAGGGTTTTAATTAGATGATGTCCAGTTTGCCCTTCTTGCCCCTTTCTGTTGTGTGCGCTTGGAACATCACACGTTTACTGAATGTGCAGCGTTCACTTTTGTCCAGAGAGCCAGACAGACAATCAGTTCCTGTTAGTCTTTTAATTACATAGACAAGCCGAAGAATGGTGGTTTTGTTTCTCTGTCTCTCTTTATCACTCTTTCTCCCTCTCTCTCTCTCTGTCTGTTATAAACCTTCTGTCGGCGGTGAGCCCTGTCAGTGATGTCACAGAAGCTGTGTGTGGTTTCCTGCTGATTGCTCACATGTCGTGCTGTGTGTTGCTGGTTTTCTTAATGCCGCTCACATGCTGCTGTGATTGAGTCTCTCTCTCTCTCTCTCTCTCAGGGCTGGAGACTGGTCCGGTCACCCTGTCTGAACCCGAGTCCGAGCTGCAGGTTCAGGACGCTCAGCAGGTTGTGCTGCAGTGTCAGATCGACGGACACCCTCGGTGAGTCTCCTCGCTCGCCCCTCGCTCGCCCCTCTCTCCTCACAGGTCTGATCTCTTTGTGTCTGCAGACCCACCAGTAAATGGTTCAAAAACGGACTTCCGCTGGGAGGAAAGGACCGAACTCTGGCGCTCACCAGCCCCGGTCCAGAGGATTCTGGGACATATCACTGCTGCGCTCGCAACGCCGTGGGACACGTGTGCAGCAGCAAAAACGTCTCCCTCAGCATCATCGGTCAGACTCACCACACACACCTACAGGACACGTGACGCTTTAGGAGAATCTCGTGCTTCGTTTGGTCTCAGTGTCTTCTGTGAGGAGCTTTTAACTTGCACCAACCACCAGAACTCACAGGCTTCTTTAGTAGTTCCGGGTCGGGTCGCCTTTTGCCTTCAGAACTGCCTTGGTTCTTCATGTCAGAGATTCAACAAGGTGCTGGACACGTCTGAGATGATATGCGCTAGGACAAAAACAGTCAGTAGTCAGAATGAGCTGGACATGGTCAGCAACAATACTCAATACGACTGTGGTGTTGACATGATGCTCAATTGATACTTGTGGGTGGATGGATAGACAGACAAATGGATAGAGAAGACAGGATGGTTGGTTATACCGACTTATGGATGGATGGATGGATTGATTGATTGATTGATTGGTTGGTTGGTTGATTGATTGATAGAGACGGTTTGAATATATGAATAGAGACTGTTGATAGATTTATGGATAGTTGGATAGATGAATAGTGAGTTTGATACACGGATGGATGGATGGATGGATGGATGGATGGTTAGACCGACATGGATAGATAGACCGATAGATATACATACTGATGAATGGAAGGACGGACATGGATAGATAGATATATGGATAAAGACGGTTTGATAGATACAGTAGATGGATGGATGGATGGATGGATAGATGGATAGTTAGATATACTGATAAATGGATGGATAGGGAGAGACAGGTAAATAGACAGACGGATGGATGGATGATTTGACTGACAAGTATAGATGGATAGACAGATATACAGACAGACATTTGTCACAAAAATGAGAAAATGAAACTTCAGCAATCATAAAAGAATAAAATGTCGTCAATAAGCAATAAAAATAGTTCCATTGAAAGCTATCCTTGTTGAAATGTCTGACAGAAGAAAAGACCTTCTGCAGCTCCTTCAGACATTTTTAGGGTGTAGACAGCAGTCTGTTCCTGAAGGATGAGGTCCACCCTCTCAAATTCTTCATCTTCTATGTGTACTGACGGTGTTGTGGTTTTTTGGATTCTACGAAAGTCCGTGGTTTCATGTCGTTGATGGCAAACTCTGACCCCGCCATCTGAGCGGTGGAGAGGAAATTGAAAATCATCAGATCAGGCAATGTTTTTTCGTATTCTAGTAAGATATTTTCTAGTTTTCTGATGTTCAACCCAAGAGATGGTTGTGCTTGGAAATCCCACAAGATCATTTTCTGAAACCATCAACCATTGTTCAAAGACACTTACATTGCCTTTCTTCTCTGTTCTTTGTTTGAACTGCACAGACCGTGTCGACTATCACTATGTGCATTGAGTTTCTGCTCTGTGATTGGCTGATTAGTAATTTGTGTCATTGAGCCGTAGCCGAAGCACGATTTTCTTTGTAAACAAAACTCTGAACTTATTTTGTGTGTGACTGACTCCTAAGATTCAGCTAAATGTTTGTAACACATACACAATTTTATGACACACACAATCACAAACGTGTTTCTTAATCAATCACACATTCTTGCACACACAATACACACAAACATTTTTATCAATCGTGCCGCACAATATCACGGCAAACTCTAGGAAATACTAAACCGTGTGTATGTGTGTGTGTGATTGAGAGGGAGTTAGTGCAGCTGTTGGTCTGGTCATATAGTTGGTGATCCAGTGTCACCCGACACCTGCCGTTTTCCCATCAGCCACCTGTCTGTCTCACACAGCTGCTCTTCAGTGGAGTGTGATGTCATCTGCTTTCTCCAGTCTGACCACCGTGTGTGTGTGTGTGTGTGTGTGTGTGTGACTCTACAGACAAGACAGTCCCTCGCCTGCTCGTGGCTCCCGAGGATCAAGTGGTGCTTCGGAATGAGGAGGCAGCGTTTCACTGTCAGTTTCAGGCCACGCCCCCGCTGCCGGTGCATTGGCTGCACGAGTCCGACCCCGTGGTCAACCGCTCACGGTGAGACTGGCATCTGATTGGTCCTCTGACTGTCGCCGTCCCTCACCGGCGCTGTGTGTGTGTGTGTTGTCCAGGGTCGTGTTGTACCAGAACGGGACCTTACGCATCACACAGGTGAAGCAGCGGAACACGGGTGTGTACAAGTGCGTGGTGCAGTACGGCGAGAACAAAGTGGCGCATGCTGAGGCCACGCTAAAGATCGCAGGTGACAAAGCGCACGGCTCGGGATGTGGGAAGTAGAGCTGCACATTTCTGGAGAAAAGGAGAATCACGATTTTTTTGCTTAGAATAAAGTCGTGATTCTTTTCATGATTTTTTTCTGGGTGTTTTATTATTTTTAACATTCAACAGGTTGTCAAACAGCAATCTACCGGTAATAACACATATTACTAATTTGCTTTAATTATAAATAAATAGAATGAATATTACAATGTATTGTAAAAGTCATGTTGAAAAGAAAAAAAAATCACCATTAAACATAATAAATATAAACATTTACATGAACAAGTACAGATTATGTCCAGTTGAGGATTATTAGAATTGATTAAAATGATTAGCTCTGTTTAAAAGCACTTTTGAAATACTTTTCAAACGATGATTATTTCCGAGGGCTGATAATTTGGTCCTCAACTGTAGATGTTTGCTGTATGTGGTTTGCTGAGTGTTAACACACACACACACACTTTAGAATAAAATCCCCGTTCATTTTATTTATTTTTTTTAACTCGACTGCTGCTCATCTCACATACACTAGTGCAGGTAATTAGCGTGCAAGATCGCAGTGAAGTGTCCGTTACGTGCGTCCCGCGTCATCACGCCCCAGAGAGGCGCCCCAAAATATGACAGAAGCGATGCAAGATCATATTTTATTCATAATATTTAAATGATCGATCGCATTGAGCGAAACTCAGCGGATCGATCAGACAGTTATAATAGGCAGAATCGTATAAATGCTGGATTCAGATCGTGAGGAGGCAGAATCGAGATTGCGATCTTTTAACGATTAATCGTGCAGCTCTAGTGGGAAGTCGCGTCTGGATGAACCGCTTCACTTCCTGTGGTCTGTGCCGGCAGAGATCGAGGAGATGGCCTCGCGGGCGTCCCACACCTTCTCGGTGAACGCCAGAGAGCGCGTGACCTGCGACTCGCCTCGTGGCGTGCCGGAGCCGGAGGTGTGGTGGGAGCACCAGGGGGTCCGTGTGCCCTCTGAGGGGCGAGTCCTGCAGCGGGACAGGGTTCTGCTCTTCAATCCCACGCAGAGCTCCGACTCGGGCACCTACACCTGTGTGGCGCAGAACCGCGCGGGACAGCGGCGTCAGGACGTGATGGTGACGGTGGCCAGTGAGTTGACTTGTGACGGGACGTCCTGTGCTGCCGAGCTGATGCTCAGACGAGTGTGTGTGTGTGTGTGTGTGTGTGTGTGTGTGTGTGTGTGTGTGCGTGTGCTGCAGCCCCTCCAGAGTGGATCGTGAAGCCTCAAGACACGGAAATGGAAGAGGGGAAGCCAGGGTTCCTGCACTGCCACGCCCGCGGCAACCCTGAACCACAGGTCACATGGTTCCGCAAGGCTGTTCCCATCACTGAGGAGGTGACCCATCACTTGCTCACACACTTTCTTTCTGTCCCTCTCTCTACCCGTGTCTCTCTCACTCTCTCTCTCTCACTCTTTATCTGTCTGTCTCTCTCACTCTGTCTGTCTATCTGTCTCTTTCCCTGGCTCCCTCTGTATAATATATAATAATATATATATATATATATTATATATATATATTATATATATATATATATATATTATATATTATATATATTAGGGTGGTCGATATGGTTAAAATTCATATCACGGTATTTCTAGTGTACAGACGGTATCGGTATTATATCACGATATTGTGTGGGGGGGTGTATATTTATATAAAGTACGACATTACAACGCAAGGGGAAAACCTGGAGAAGCAGCTGTCATTTTTAATACCGTTATATCTTAAACGTAGTCCCAAGCATTTTTTTAAAAAAAAAAAACATTAAATTAAATGTCCGGGTCTATATTTTAAGAGCGTGCAAGAGGGGAAAGAGAGAGAGGAGAGAGAGACATAGACAGAGCGAGAGAGAGGAGAGAGAGAGAGAGAGAGAGAGGATAGACAGCAGTGAGAGAGAGATAGACAGAGAGAAGATAACAGCGAGAGAGAGGACGAGAGAGCGCGAGTGAGATATTGCGAGAGCGGAGAGAGAAGAGAGGAGAGATGGAGAGAGAGAGGAGGAGAGAGGAGAGACCGTCGAGGAGAGGAGAGAGGAGGGAGAGAGAGAGGAGAGAGGAAGGGGAGAGAGAGAGAGAGGGAGAGAGAGAGAGAGAGAGAGAGAGAGAGAGTCGGAGAGAGAGAGGAGAGAGAGAGAGAGAGAAACTGGAGAGCCAGGGCGCGCGTCACGCTTCCCTTCTCTTTCGCGCGCGCGTGGAATATCTCAAAGTTGCGTGAAACCAAGGTTAACAATCGAAAACAGACTTCGACCAAATAAAACGAGCAGAATTTTCTCGTGCGCGCGTTTTTTCGGAATCGCGCACACTAAAACAGCCGCTCTAAAAAACCGGAACATTACAGACATGGAGCGGCACAGCGCATGCGCGACCCATGCGCCTCGCGGGTGATCTATAATTTCAGTTTCTTACAACGCTTTCTGTATTCGATTAGCAAAGTATCTGTGTCGTAATTAAAAGTTCTAACGAAACAAATGTGTTTAATGTATTAAAGCGTTGATATGTGTGTATAAAAAGTACATTCATGAAAGTGCCACGGTATCCACGATATTGCAAAATCCATATCGTGGCGCATCTCAATACCGGTATTCACGTTAAAACCGGTATACCGCCCACCCCTAATATATATATATATATATATATATGTATGTATGTATGTATGTGGTACCTCTCTTTACAAATTCATTTTACTCTTTACAAATTCATTCCAACAACTGTTTTGTAAAATGTAAATTTTATAAAGTGGGCTGCATTTTGCATGTAAATCTGATAATTCGTCCTGGAATTTTTTTTTATTATATGATCAAATTTCGTAATAACTGTAATAAAAACATGTTACATTCGCCATCTTGAATCTCACGCTTATCTTGCAATATCTGTAATGTAGCCGGACCCTGATATCACCAGGATGTTAGCCGAGCGTCTTACTCGGGTTGTCCTTTTGTGTGTAAACGTAATGAAACTGCACATACACTGTTCTGGAGGTCTTTTCTCTGTAATGTTGTTAAGAACACAAAATCACACGACAGTTGAATGGACTTGCCCCAATTTTGAAATATTTGTTAACAGAGTCATTTGTAAGTGGAGGTACCACTGCATTTTGTTTAGTGTGTTTAATCAGGACAGTGATCTGATTGGCTTATTTGGGCAGTAGTGTGGTGACATAGTAGGAGACATGAACTCGTGTCCAACTAAATCCTTGTCCTTAGGCACGACACGAACCCCCACATGCCTTTGGCTGCCCACTGCTCCGGGTTTGTGTGTGTTCGCTTCACTGTGTGTGTGTGTACTTGAATGGGTTAAAAGCAGAAGCACAATTTCCATATGACCCTAGTGGCCATTTTGACAATCTCCCTTTACTTCTCACTGATCTACTCTTAACCGGCGGACTGTGTTTCTCCCTCAGGGTTCTCGCTATAAACTCTTCTCCAACGGGACGCTGCGCTTGAACAGTGCGGAGGTGAATGACGGACAGATGTACAGCTGCAGGAGTGAAAGTCATGGCGGTTTCCTCTTTGGACTCGCCCGGGTTTCCATACTGGGTAAGAAGAGTGTGTGTGTGTGTGTGTGTGTTAGGGCTGCACGATATATCGAAAAAATATTGTTATCGCGATAAAAGGATGCGCAATACCCATATCGCAAACAGTTAAAAATATCGCAAAGTTAATTGACCTAGCGGATCAATCCAAAAGTGGTTTATTTGCAATAAACAAACATGACTGGATATGTTTAACAAATATCAGACATAAAACTATTTTGTGTTATTAATTTTATAAAAAAACAAAAGACAATCAAAGAACGTTTTTTGTTTAAAAGATGCTCGTTTTAAGACCGTCTTGGTAATTGTAAGGTTTAAGGCCTGAACACTTTGTTTAATATTTTGCATTATTTATTAGTATTTAAAAGCAGGAATGGCAAGGACACATTTTGTTAAAAAGATGCTCATGTTTATCTTGATGATTGTATGTTTATACTGTATGTGAATAAAATGTAAATGTTTGAGAACAATGCATTTTATCTTTGCAAGTCTATTGGTAATAATCATAAATCAATATATCTGCTGAGGTTTTTAGTCTTAATGTTTGCCTCCTACTAGACAGTTTTTAGCCCAAAATTAAGCTCAATTTGATTAAAAACATATTGCCTGTTTATTTTAGTATAATTTTAGTCATCAGTAGTTTTACTTTTTAGATAGTTTTGTTTTTTATTTATGGGAATATGTTATATCGCAAGAAATATCGTTATCGCAATATTCAACAGCAAAATTGCATATTTTTTCAATGTCTAGTGCATCCCTAGTGTGTGTGTGCACTCACTCGCCGTGTGTTCCAGAGAAGCTGAAGTTCACGCCCGTCCCGCAGCCGTCGCAGTGTCTGCAGCTGGAGAGAGAGAGCAGCGTCACGTGCCTCGCCCAGGGCCAGGAGACGCCCGTCCTGCGCTGGAGCAGAGCCGGTCAGACCCAAACCACACACCTCCGTGTCACAGAACCTCAGCTGAGGACGTGTCCCTGTGCGCAGACGGCTCGCTGTTGCCCTCTCACGTCAGTCAGAAGGCCGGAGTCCTCCACTTCCACTCGGTCGTGCGCACAGACGGAGGAAACTACACCTGCACGGCCTCCAACAGCGTCCAGGGGGAGATCCGGGCACACGTGCAGCTCACGGTCGGAGGTGAGCAGTGATGGGAATAACAGCGTTAGAAATAATCGCCGTTACTCTTTTTCAGTAACGAGTAGGGGTGGCACGAGCAAAATAAAAAAAAATCTTTGATTAAAATATAAGGAGAGCAATATTTTATCTGTATTTTATTTATAACTAAAACGTTCAAAACTCTTGCATTTCGCTCTTTCTATTTTCATCAATTGCATGCAGTGATAACCAGATAACCAACATATTATTGATCATACAAAATATGATGCCATAAATTGCCAGGCAAGTAATTTCACAAAAAAATTAAATTGTCTATAGTATAAAAGAAATTCATTAAGAGCAGACATTAAGCACACTATTTATCGACAAAGACAAGTCTTCCAGTAACTTGCAAAGAATGGTAGAATCATTTTGGCATCAAGTTCAACTCAACATCAAAGTACTTCGTTATGATTAAATTCACTGTGTTCATTTTAGCTCTAAAAACCGTAGTTATTGAAAGTGTCCAGTCAATTATTGTTGTCTAGAACAAGTCAAGGACGCGAGGTTCTTTCCCTTCATGACGCGCAAATGTAATATAAACGTACAAGAAAGGAGCAAAATATACCGCAGGAGAGAGATTGCGGAATTAACAGATTCATGTGTGAACAAGAAAGTGTCTGGGGTCTCTTCACTGCTGACAACTTATTTGTTGGCCTGCTCTAGTGCTAATACTGTATATAAATAATAAACGTTCTAAACCATCTATTGTGTTTTATTTTTCATCATGATAATGATAATATTTACAATACTATTTTGAATTTGGTGTCTCTCACATTGTCCCACAACAATATTAACAATACTTATTATTTTATATCAATACTTTATATCAATCTTTATATCCCTTTATATAAATATCAATACTTAATATTTATTTTTTAATAATGTATTTTATTTAGTGTCCATTTTATTCATTTACCATATTTAATGTTGACAGCAGCCAAGTTATTTGACAAATAAAAAAAAGAAAAAACAATTTCACAAAAAGCAATGCAATAGTTACTTTCCCTGATAATTAGTTACTGTTATAATGATGTAACTCAATTACTATTTGTTAGAAGTAACTAGTAACTGTACCTCTGGAAAAAGTAACGTTCCCAACACTGAAGGTGAGTGGGCCAGGACAGGAAGTGCTTGGGCTCAACCTGCCGTGCGTGTTTCCACAGTTCACGTGGACTTCCAGAAGGCTCCGGAGCAGACCACCGTCTATCAGGGGAACACGGCCGTCTTCCACTGCCAGGCCACCGGTGACCCGCAGCCCTACGTCCAGTGGAAGCTGAAAGACAAGCTGCTCACCGGCGCCTCCAGCAGGTGCTTCCTCGCTCCGCGCCTGCGCTTGTGGTGAGAAGGTCCGTGACCGAGCTGTGTCTGCACCCACAGGTTTCAGAAGATGCCCAATGGCTCTCTGGTCATCAGTGATGTCACCAGTGAGGACACGGGGCTCTACACCTGCATCGCCGGCAACAGCTGTGACATCCGAGACGCAGCGGCGCAGCTGTACGTCGTGGGTGAGTGTCGCCAATCACACATCTGGCTCACTCTTCTGTTCACTCGAGCCTCAGAAACCTGGGTGTCATGTTTGACCAATCAATGTGGCTGGATCATCATGCGAGACAGTTAGTCAAAAACAGCTTTCACCACCTGAGAAACATTTATAAAGTAAGGAAAATGTTATCTAAGGCAGATAGAGCTGCACGATTAATCGTTAAAAGATCGCAATCTCGATTCTGCCTCTTCACAATCTATGTCCAGCATTTATACGATTCTGCCTATTGTAACTCTCTGGTCGATTGGTTGAGTTTTGCTCTACGAAACTCAGCTAATCGATCCTTTAAATATTATAAATGAAAGATGATCTTGCATTACTTCTGCCGTATTTTGGGGCGCTTCTCGTGGGCGTTATGACGAACATTACCTGCACTAGTGTATGCCAGTTGAGCAGCAGTCGAGTTTAAAAAAAAAAAAAATCAATCAATAAATAAACGGTGTGAAGGAATGATTAAATACAACGGTAGAGTGTCAACTCCAACATTTTATTACCTGAAAAAGGATTTTATTCTGCTGTGTGAGTGTGTGTGTGTGTGTTTACACTCAGCAAACCACATACAGCAAACATCTACAGTTGAGAACACAATTATTAGCCCCTCTAAAATAATCATTGTTTGATAAGTATTTTTTTTAATAATTGACAAGTAAGTGCTTTTAAACAGAGCTAATCATTTTGTTCTCAACTGTACATAATACTGTACTTTGGAATATTTATTTTTATTATGTTTAATGGTAATTTATATATTTTTTTCACCATTACTTTTACATTACATTATATTTTTCATTCGATTTTTTTTTATTTAAAGCAAGAGTAATAAGTGTTATTATATTGCTGTTAAACAACCTGATTTTCAGGGTTGAATATTTAAAATAATAAAATATCCAGAAAGAATTGTTAAAAGGATGAAATGAGAATCACGAATTTTTTCGCCTAGAATAGTGCAGCTCTAAAGGCGGATCTCGCAATGGTTGTCTGTGCTTTTATTTAGTCTCGTGATGATTATTGTAACTCTGTTTTTACCTGCTGTAACAAGTCAACCTTACACTGACTCCAGACTGTCCAGAATGCTGCTGCAAGGCTTTTAACAGAAACTTCCAGAACAGCACATTTCGCTCCAGTCCTGTTTTATATTCACTGGCTCCCAAGTATAGGATTGATTTTAAATTTTAGTGATAACATTTAGATCACGGTCAGGCTCCTCAATATATTACAGATCTTTCAACCCCGTACACTTCAAACCGTGCTCTCCGTTCCTGTAGTGTGTAGTCAGTCCCTCCTGAAGATCCCCAAAACTCGGCTAAAGACTCGGGGAGACGTGTCTTTTCAGGCCAAAGTTCCGACTTTTTATGATTTTTTTATTTTATTTTTCATACTGTAGTTTTATACTGTTGGGTTTTATCCTGATGATTTTATTGTCTTTTGTTTTTTTTTTTAATCTGCGCATTGTAAAGCGCTTTGTGATTTTATCTGCGAAAAGAGCTATATAAATAAATTGTACTTCCGTCTGCGTTGCGGTTCCTCAGAGAAACCTGTGCACCAGCACGAGGACGAGGACAAGAGCCAGTTCAAGATGTTCCAGACCATCGCTCTGTCTGTGGCGGTGGCGGTGGCTTACATCATCGCTGTGCTCGGGCTGATGTTCTACTGCAAGCAGAGACGCAAGAGCAAGCGCCTGCAGAAGGGCAACGGCGGAGACGAGCCGGAGATGGAGCGGCTCAACGGTCAGTGTTTACGTCAACTGTTGTGGTTTTTTTTCCCGTTCTGTTTCTCTTCATTACATTTATTTTGCTGCAGGTGGCGCTGCTCAGCTGAACGGCCGCTCCAGCACCGAGCTGCGGGACGAGATGCCCCTGACGGAGATGCAGCCGGACGCAGACAGACCGCTGCACTTCCCCCGGGCTCAGCTGCACGCCATCACCACGCTGGGTAACACCACACACACAATACCACACTAATACACACCGACTACACAAACACATACTCATCATCATACACTCAGACTACACAAACACACACTTGCCTTCATCACACACTCAGACAACGCAAACACACTTGACATGACGCACTTGCACTACACAAACACACACTCCTCATCATCATCATACACTCACACTAGACACACACACACACACTCGTCGCCATCATACACTCAAACTACACAAACACACACTCGTCATCATCATACACTCAAACTACACACACACACACTCTTCATCATCATCATACACTCACACTACACAAACACACACACACACACACACACACACACACACACTGGTCGCCATCATACACTCAAACTACACACACACACACTCGTCGCCATCATACACTCAAACTGCACACACACACTCTTCAGCATCATCATACACTCACACTACACAAACACACACACACACACACACACTTGTCACCATCATACACTCACACTACACAAACACACGCACACAGTCGTAGCCATCATACAATCACACTACACAAACACCCTCGTCATCATATACTCATACTACACAAACACACTCGTCATCACACTCTTACACTACACAAACACACACTCTTCATCATCATCATACACTCCCACTACACAAACACACTCGTCGCCATCATACACTCAAACTACACAAACACACACTCGTCTTCTTCACACACTCAGACAACTCAAACACACTCTGGTCGTCATACACTCACACTACACAAGCACACACTCGTCATCATCACTACATCAGAGGTTCTCAATTGTTTTTGTTCGTGCAGCCCTTTAAACCTATGGAAAAATTTTGCCATCATACACTCACTTTACACAAACACGTCATCATCATACTCTCACACTACACAAACACACACTCGCCATCAGCATATACGGAGACGGAACACACACAATCTCCACACACACGAAAAACATTTTAACGCACACACCACCATTACCCAAACAGCGATCACACACAGAGCTCACAAACACACATGCACTGTCGCACACACACAAGTTACTGAAACACACACACACTCACTCGTCTTACACAGTTGTGATGCGCTTAAATGCATTTTCCTGATTTGAAATGATGTGTGTGTATGATTCTAGCAGCTCACGTGTGTGTGTGTGTGTGCTGGGCAGGTCGTGGGGCGTTTGGTGAGGTGTTCCTGGCTAAAGCCGCGGCGCAGGACCAGGCGGAGGAGACGCTGGTGCTGGTGAAGAGTCTGCAGAGTCAGGACGAGGCGGCACAGGCTCAGTTCCTCCGCGAGCTGGAGATGTTCCGCGGCCTGGATCACGCTCACGTGGTGAAGCTCCTGGGAGTCTGTCGAGAGGCGCAGCCGCACTACATCATCCTGGAGTACGTGGACCTGGTGAGTGACCCCGCCCACTAGGGCTGCGCGATATATCGGGAAAATATCGGTAACGATGTGCGATATCCATATTGTAAAGTGTATATTGTTACGATAAATAAAAAAAAAGTGTGTCAAGTTGCATCGTCCAAATTTGACCAATCAAACAAAGCCTTAATATCTTTATGCCCGCCTCCTAAGGGTGGGCAGTAAAACGGTTTTGAGTTGTACCACGATATGGATTTTGCAATATCGTGGATATCATCGAACATTCAAGTTCAAATTCAAGTTTTTTTATATAGCGCTTTTCTTAGTTCAAGAGACGCTCTGCATATTCGTGAATTAAATGTTTGCACATGTATATACACTTTAATACAGTGTGTAACTTTTGCTTCATTACAGTCTTTAAAGACGACACGGAGACATTACTAATCATGCACAGAAAGCGTAACAGGCTGAATTAATAGATCAGCTCCGATGTCTGTGTAGTTCAAGAGCGGCTCTACTAAGAAAGATAACCGTAAAGGCCAAAGCAACGAAATGCTGTTTTGAGACAATCTTGATGATTGTATGTATTATACTAAATATGAATAAAAAGTAATGTTTCAGAACAAATGGATTTTGTCTTTGCAAGTCTATTGATATTCATGAATGGTTCTTAGTCAAATGAAGGTTTTTGGTCAAAATATTTGCCTCCTACTAGACAGTCTTTAGCCCGAATTGTATTAAAAACATATTGCCTGTTAATTTCAGCATGATGATTACTTTTAGGAATCAGTAGTTTTACTTTTGGGGTTTTTCTGAATGCCAGAGGAGACTGGCACCAGTGAGTCGAGTTTAGAGAGGTTTTTTACCTGGCCACTGTCGCGTATGTACTTGCTCTCTGGTCTTTGTCATAGTCATAGTCATAGTGATATTCATAGCCATATTTTTAAACACCAACTAACTACTAATGAATAAAAAGCAACAATCCTCTTACATGTTCACACGTGTGCTTTGAGACAGTAAAAACTGTGAAAAGCACCTTACAAATGCTCAGAACTTGAACTTTCTCTATAGGAAAATGCAATATCGCCATCGCAATATTCAACAGCAATATCGCGTATCTTCACGTCTTGTTGCTCCTCCGCAGGGCGACCTCAAGCAGTTCCTGCGCATCTCCAGGAGCGGCGACGACAAGCTGAAGGCGCATCCCATCAGCACCCGCACTAAAGTGAGTGATGTGATTAGCCACAGGCGGTCACGTGACTGACAGCCCCTCCCCCTCCACACAGGTGTCCATCTGCGCTCAGGTGGCTCTGGGGATGCAGCATTTATCTGCTCAGCGCTTGGTGCACGGAGACCTGGCGGCCCGCAACTGTCTGATCAGCGGCCAGAGACACGTGAAGGTGTCGGCCCTCGGCCTCAGTGAGGACGTCTACAAGAGGTGTGTGTGTGTGTGTGTGTGTGTGAGTGAGTCTCTCCGACACTCACCTCTGTGTGTGTGTGT
>CM051500.1:26098689-26171189 GCA_028031935.1 Paedocypris micromegethes
CTCTCTCTCTCTCTCTCTCTGCGCATGCGTGGGTGGTTGCTGAGCGAGTGTGTGGAGGTGTGTGAGAGCGTGGTTGAAGAGCGAATGCTTCTGAGTGAGTTGTTTCCAACTTTTTTCTATCAGTAGCGTTTATTCGTATAGCAAGGAGTGTAAAGTGTAGAGTGTGTGAGACGCGGTCGATCGGCGTGTCGCTGGTCGACATGGCGTCGTCTCGCGGCTCGGTGGCGTTCTCTCGCCGGCATGGTGTACGAATCATGCCCGGTGAGCGGTGCTCGGTGGAGGAGTGTATGGAGGCGGTGGCGGACATTGTCGGGTCCGAGAGCGTACATTATGCCGGGAGAGTGAACAGCGCGAGTGTGCTCTTCCTCGACAGCATAGACAAAGTGAACGAAGTTGTCGTGAGAGGGATCGTTCTGAACGGAGTGTTTACCCCGGTGATGCCGCTGGCTCAGCCCGCGAGGAGAGTCACCGTGTCGAACGTCCCGCCGCTCATTACTGACGAGATGATCGAGCGAGAGCTCTCACGACACGGGAAAATAGTTTCCAAGATTAAGACTATCACAGGCAGCTGGAAATCGCCGCAGTTCAAACATGTAAAAACCTACAGGAAACAAATGCATATGATTCTGAAGAACGAAAAAGAAGAGCTTAATCTAGCCCTCAAATACAACGTCGAGGGTTGTGATTATATAATATACGCGACTTCAGCGAACCTGAAGTGTTTTGGCTGTGGACAAGAGGGACACCTGGTCCGAGCGTGTCCTGAGAAAGTGACCCCCGGGCCGGTCCCTTCTGCAGTGCAGGAGCTGACTGATAACACCAGTAATCAGTCTGCTGAGAACCAGAACACACGAGAAACTAGTAAAAAACAAGAAGAAATAAGAGACATTGGCAATACAGAAACTACTAAAAGTAATGTCCAAGAAAAGCTGACTGAAACTGTAGAAATTAGACCCGATAACGAAACTGTGCAGAACAAACGTCAAGAATTTATACAAGACAAGCCGAATGGAATTGTAAAAAGCAAACTTGACAACAAAAATGTGCAAAACAAACCTCAAGAATCAATACAAGAAAAGTTGACCGGAACTATAAAAACAAGATCTAATACCAAGGCTGTGCAAAATAAACAGCGTGAAATAATTGAAGAGGAATCTAATGAAACTGTTAAAATCATACCTGATCAAAAAAATGTGCAGAGTAAACTTCAAAAAAGCACACAAGAAAATTCAAATGAAAGCGTAAAAATCAAATCTGATGAAATGGTGCAAGACGACAACTTGATAAAATTTGATGAAGCTTTACAACTGAATCAAAAGGAAGACAATAATAATAATAATAATAAAGAGACGGAGCTGGACAGAGGTGACCTTAGAAACGTCCATAGCGATCTCCACAACCAGATGGACTCAATCATGGAAGTCGAACAGAACCTGTTTAAAACTCCACAGAAACGTAAAAAAAGAAATGAAGAAACAATGTCAAAAATGAAAAAAGCAGAAGATTTTTGTGAAGAAATGGAAAGCCAGAGTGACTCCTCTGAATGTGGTTCCTCGTGTTCACAGAGTGAATGGCCTTGCTATGATTGCACCACTGAAAAAATAAAGACTTTCTTAAAAGTCACAAAAAACCAAAAAGGGGTCCAGATTCAGCAGTACTTCCCTAACACAACTCATTTTGTGGAAACAACAAAAAAATCAATGAGTAAAGGACTCTTCAACAATAAAGAAGTTTTTAGGCTTAAAAAAATTGTGACAAAAGTTCAACACGGCCGAACCAATAATATAGATGAAAGTGACTGAGACTTACAGACGCTTCCTGGTCATCCTCTACTTATTCGCAATGATGATGAGTGAATTCCGGATTGGAACTCTAAACATCAATGGAGCGCGTGACAAAAAAAAAAGGCTACAAATATATGAAACAATGAGACAAAAGAAAATAGATGTGTTGTGCTTACAGGAAACTCATAGTGACGTCAAAAATGAACTGGAATGGAAAAAAGAGTTTAAAGGTTCTGTCTTTCTCAGCCACAGCACGTCACGTAGTGGAGGAGTCGCCATCCTTTTTAATTCAATTTTCAGCCCTGACGATGTTAAAACAGCAGAAATAGTAAAGGGCAGAATGCTAAAAATTACGGCAAAAATGAAAGAAACCGTATTTACTTTCTTGTGCATATATGCACCCACTCAAACTCTGGAGAGGATGCTATTTCTAGAAACATTAGCAAAGACTCTAGAAGAACATGAAGGAGATGAAATGTTGTTTTTAGTTGGAGATTTTAACTGCACAGAGTCAAACGAGGACAGAAACCACTTGGAACCTCATCCTGCATCACGAAAAAGACTCATTGAAATGTTGACAACACATGAGCTGTGTGACGTGTGGAGAGTTTTTAACCCCAATGCAAGACAGTTCACGTGGACTCACGTCAGGGACAACACGCTGTCTCTAGCACGGCTAGACCGACTGTATGTGGCCAAACAGCATCTGAACAGTTTTAATAGGTGTTGTATTGTTCCTGTTGGTTTTTCCGATCACAGTCTTGTGTTTTATAATGTTACAACAACTGCAAAAAAACCGAGAAGCGCATATTGGCATTTTAATACCACGCTTTTAAATGACCCTCGTTTTTATGATATATTGCAATGTTTTTGGGGTAATTTTAAAAAAATGAAGAGTGATTTTAAACATTTAAAAAGTTGGTGGGATTATGGAAAAATACAGATAAAACAACTTTGTCAACAGCACACCCTGAATGTCACCAAAGATTTAGAGGGAAAAATCCAAAAATTAGAAGAAGAAATTTGCGTAATACAAGGGAAAATACCAACTGAAAATCATGATATAAGAGATTATAAAAACAAGAAATCAGTACTGGCAGATATCTTAGGTCTGAAGGCTCAAGGAGCATTGACACGATCCCGGTTTCAGAACTGTAACGAGATGGACATTCCCTCTAAGTTCTTTTTTAATTTAGAAAGAAAAAATGGTGTAAGACGTGTTTTGACTGCGCTGAAAAGCGAGAATGACGTATTGATTACAGAACCGATTCAGATACGGCAGAGAGCTGTTGATTTCTACACCAAACTCTACACCAGTGAGTTACAGGGCCAGACGAATACAAAACAAGGTTTTCTGAACGACTTACCGCAAATATCGGAAGAGTGCAACAAGGAACTGGAGAAACCAATAACACTAAATGAGATGTATCAAAATCTAAACCAAATGCAAAATGGCCGCGTCCCTGGAATCGACGGACTTCCAGTAGAGTTCTACAAAACGTACTGGAAGATAATAGGTGAAGACCTACTCGAAGTTCTAAACAGTAGCTTACAAGAAGGCTCTCTACCTCAGAGCTGCAGGAGGGCCGTCCTCACCCTGCTCCCTAAAAAAGGGGATCTTACCAGAATAAGCAGCTGGAGACCAGTGTCACTGCTCTGCAGTGATTACAAGATGCTTTCCAAAGTCCTGGCCACCAGGCTAGCAAAAGTGCTGGAGGAGGTCATCCACCCAGACCAGTCCTACTGTGTTCCAGGAAGGTCCATTCATGACAATGTGTCCCTAATCAGAGACATTTTTGACGTAGCAAAGGTGTGCGGGGCCAACATTGGTCTTATCTCATTGGACCAAGAGAAAGCATTTGACCGGGTTGAACATGTGTTTTTATGGAATGTTTTAAAAGCGTTTGGTTTTAGCTCATCTTTTATTCGGGTCATTCAAGCGCTGTACAGAGACATTCAGGGTGTGCTGAAGGTTAATGGTGGTTTATGCGCTCCTTTTCCGGTGGGTCGAGGAATCCGACAGGGCTGTTCCCTTTCTGGGATGCTGTATGTTTTAACCATTGAACCTTTTTTAATTAGACTGAGACACAGTCTCACTGGTTTTAAGGTTCCAGGTTCCACAAACTCTGTGGTTCTGTCAGCATACGCTGATGATGTGGTGGTAATTGTGGAAGGCAGTAAAGACATTAAGAGCCTCGAAAAAATTGCCAAGGACTTTGAAAAAGTTTCCTCTGCACGAATAAACTGGGCAAAAAGTGAAGCAGTCACACTGGGAACTAGAACATTGCAAAATCCAGATCTTCCTGGAGGCCTGGAATGGAAACGTGGTGGTCTAAAGTATCTCGGAGTTTTCCTGGGTGACGAGGAGGTGGTCCAGAAGAACTGGGAAGGAGTGTTTGAGAAGGTGAAGGGAAGACTGGACAGATGGAGATGGCTAAAACCAGCAATGTCATACCGAGGAAGAGTTCTCATCATCAACAACCTGCTCGCCTCCATGCTGTGGCATCGCCTGGCCTGTGTCCATCCTCCTGCCCCGCTCCTGGCCAAAGTACAAGCGCAGCTGACTGATTTCTTCTGGGACAAGCTTCACTGGGTACCCCAGGGTGTACTGTGCCTACCAAAAGACGAAGGTGGTCAAGGCCTGGTCCACCTACAAAGTCGAACTGCTGCATTTCGTTTACAGTTTCTGCAAAAACTTTTGTCCGAACCACAAATTCTCAGCTGGAAGCTTGTATCCAGATGCATACTGAGAACCATTGAGAAGCGAAACATGGACAGATCCCTGCTCCTGGTGGACCCAGAAACGATAGACACTTCTGAACTGCCTGCTTTCTACCAAAGTGTCTTTAAAACATGGAGCTGTTTCAATGTGAAGAGACCACCACCAACATCATCTCTGTTCTGGCTCCTAGAGGAACCACTAATGCCAGGAACAAGGTTGGAGACCAGCAGAAGCCAAGCCGAGGCCTTCAGCGAAGCTGGAGTCTTCAACCTGGGAGACCTGGTGACCCTGGCTGGTGAGGAGCTCAGCGACGCTCGAGCAGTGGCAGAGCTAACAGGGATCAGGTCTGAGAGAACAGTAATGCAGACACTGAACAAGTTCCACTCAGCCCTCACAGCACAAGAACTCACAATGCTAAAAAACTTCCAAAATCACAGCGTTCATCCTGACCCTACTGACCCGTTCCCAAAAACGCTCGTCTCCCCTAAACTGACTGGATTCTCAGGAATTTTCCTGGAGCAAAAAAACAATGATCTGAACTTCAATGAGACCACTGGCAAAGAACTGTACAGAGCATGCGTGAAGTTCTTTCACAAAAAGACTCTAGACAAGAAGCAGGACACGGTGTGGCGTGGGGTTCTGGGGGTGGACGAGGCGGTCAGGCCGCAGTGGAGGGCGATGTACAAACCACCATTAACTAAGAGAGCAGCTGACATCCACTGGCGGGTCGCACACGGCATTATCGCAGTGAACAACATGGTCCATCACATAAACCCTGAGGTGATGAAGAACTGTCCCTTCTGTCCTGAGACGGAGACGGTGTTTCACTGCTTCAGCCAGTGTTCCAGACTAAAACCTCTGTTTGAGGAATTAGAAAGGATTTTTACTTTTTTTAATGAACATTTTTCAGTGCAAGTTTTTATCTTTGGTTTTAAGTACGTGAAAAGCAGACGCAGTGAATGTCAGCTGCTGAACTTCATTCTGGGGGAAGCAAAAATGGCCATTTACATGAGCAGAAAAAAACAGATTGAGAACAACGGTGATGCTGATGTTGTGAGAACGTTTAAAATGTTAACCAAGTCCAGAATCACTGTGGAGTATAATTTTTACAAAATTGTAAACAATCTGCTGCAATTTGAATGTATCTGGTGCATGAATGAAGCGTTATGTTCAGTGGTGGAAGGAGAATTATACTTTTGTTTTTAACGTTACGCGGATATCCAATCGTAAAAAGAATACTGATTACTAATTAATGTAATAAAATGTACTGTTGAAAAAGTCAAAAAGTCTCTCTCTCTCTCTCTCTCTCTCTCTCTCTCTCTCTCTCTCTCTCCCTCTCTCAGGCGTATGAGCTCTCTACACTGACAGGGACGCAGGTGTTGTTGTTGGTGGCGAGTGAGACAGGTCACGTCTACACGTTTGCCACTCGTAAGCTGCAGCCGATGATCACGAGTGAGACGGGTAAAGCTCTGATCCAGACGTGTCTGAACTCTCCGGACTCTCCGCCGCGGGGCGACACGTCTGCAGACCAGCGCATGAGCGCCACCGGCTTCGAGGAGACCGACCTCACGTACCAGGTGTCAGAGTCGGAGAGTCTGGCAGAAAACAAGGTGATTTTCTTTAGATTTGTTTGTGTGTGTGTGTGTGTGTGTGTGTGTGTGTGGTGCTGATTGGCACACTCGTGTGAGTGGCAGCTGTGTGTGATCTGTCATTGGCTGCTGCTCTGAGTCCGGCTGCTTTTCCTTATATGGAGTTGTGAGTGTCTCTTGCTCATTTTCTCTTTGCCATTCCTCGCTCCTCTCTCTCTCTCTCTCTCTCTCTCTCATTCAGGAATTTTTAATGTGTGTTTTTCAGGACGCTTTGAAAGGTGCTCAGTGTAGTGCATCTTCCTCCTGCTCCTCATCCTCCATCAGTGGCACCGTGATGAAGAGCGCGGGAACCACCGGTGGAGTGATGCAGCTTGCTTCAGGATTCACCTTCATGTCAGGTACTCTCTCTCTCTCTCTCTCTCTCACTACCTCTCTCTATCTCTCACTCTCTCGCTCTCTCACTTTCTCGCTCACTCTTTTTTTACCTGTCCACTAAAGCATATATGCTTGCTCACTGGTCATAGTCATAGCCATCAACTTTACACCAAAGAACAAATGAATAAAATACATTAATCTTTCTCTTTCTTTCCCTCTCTCTGTCTCTCTCACTATCTCTCTGTATCTCTCTCTCTCTCTCTCTCTCTCTCTCTCTCTCTCTCTCTCTCTCTCTCTCTCTCTCTCTCTATGAGATGTTCAGTGTATGTGGAGTCTCGTCTGCTCTGTTTAATCCCGGCTTCTCTGCTGTGGTTGTGACCAGGCTCTCCGTTCACGCCTGGAGCTCCAGGCATTCCTCTGAGTCCACTGCACCAACACTCACTCGTCCCGTCTCCGGCCGCACAGCAGGCCGTGTTCCGACTGCCCGCTGCCGTCACACTCTCAGGTGTGTGTGTGTGTGTGTGTGTGTGTGTGTGTGTTTGTGTTTGTGTGAGGGGTTTCGTCTCTGAGGAGCTGCAGCAACTGATCTTTGTTTGTGTGTGTGTGTGTGTGTGTGTATGTGTGTGTGTGTGTTAGGGGGTCCGATTCAGGTCCAGTCCAGCAGTCCGTCAATTAGCAGTGTGGAGACCCCTGAGACCTGCAGCTCATCCACTGGTAGGACACTGGCTGATCATCTTCCTCTCTCTCTCTCTTTTATTATATTTGTCTTCTATTGACTGTTTTATTTTTCAATAAAAGATCTCACTCTCACCAAAACTTTTCGTGACACTCCCCCAAATGTCCCTATAATTAGTTTGATTAATATTAATATTATTATATTATTAATATTGCTATATAACTGTAATTAAATGGTCATCATTTTGGTCTACATGACACTGAATCTTCTGTAACATTGAAGAAAAACAAATTTAGATTGGCTATAATCCGTTACCTAGAGAGCGAGAGAGACAGGGAGTGATCGTGATCTAGATCTTGGGAATGAGAGAGAAAGAGAAAGAGAAAGAGAAAAACAGAGTGACCGTGGAAATCTTGAGAGAGAAAGAGACAGTCTAACCATGATCTAGAGAGAGCGAGAGATACTGTGATCTAGAAGAGAGAGACCGAGTGACAATGATCTAGAGAGGGAGAGAGAGACAGAATGACCGTGATCTTCAGAAAGAGCAAGAGATCGAGTGACCATGATCTAGTCCAGGGGTCGGGAGATTCCGGTCGTACGGCACTCGAGCTCAGGAGAAGAGTGAAACACAAAAAAACAAAGCAATTAGAAAAACTTGAAGTACCATAATTAAAGATTTTGACAGTTTTAAGAGGTGCGGGTGTGATTGGGTTCCGAGCACTACACTAGGCAGCCTTTCTGTACGATTATATTAACTTATTTCTGTAAGTTATTATAACAGGTCAATATATGCTTCGTTGAAGAGATGCGTCTTCAGTCTAGACTTAATATTTAGAGACTTAAAACTTGAGAGAGAGTGGGACAGACAGGTATTGTTCTCCTGGCTCGACCGTCGCTGTTGAAGCTGTTGAGGATCTGACGGCCTTGTGAAGTTCACCACCAGATCTTGTACCTCTTCTCTCTTTCTCCGCTGCTGCAGCCACCATCAGTCTGCCCACCACCATCGTCACCTCATCAGTGGCGGCGCCGGTGACGGGTCACATGGTGTATCCCGGGTCACAGACGGTGATGTACGGAGACCGCGCCCTGACTGTGCTGAGCTCCTTCCCACCCACGCCACAGTGCCAGGACGCAGGTGTGTGTGTGTGTGTGTGTGTGTGTGTGTGTGATCATGTTCTGATGTGTGTGTGTGTGTGTTCAGGTGTGGTTCCTCAGGTGTTCCTGGCGGCGCCGCAGGTTCAGATTCCCGTCTCTCCTGTGCAGCTTCACCCGGTGCAGCACCAACACAACTCAAGTGAAGCTCTTTAGTTTCCCTCCGTTTAGCCGTCACGTCCTGAACTGACCAGCACCCAGCGTGACCTCTGACCTTACTGATCTGCATGTACTCCTCACTGACACACTCACTCTCTCACTCACTCTCTCTTACTCTCTCATTCACTGTCTCTCACTCACTCACTCTTACTCTCTCTTTCTCTCTCTCTCTCTCATTCTCATTCTCTCTCTCTCTCTCTCTCACTGACTGTCTATCACTCTCTCTCTCTCGCTCATTCACTGTCCCTGTCCCTCACTCACTTTACTTTATAGTCATTTAGCAGTCTCTCACTCTCTCATTCACTCACTCACTCACTCACTCACTGTAATTCACTCTTTCACTCTCTCTCTGTCTCTCGTTCACTCTCTTTACCACTCACTAACTCACCCACCCCTTCACTCACTCTCTTTACTTTATAGTCATTTAGCAGTCTCTCACTCACTGTAGTTCACTCTTTCACTCTCTCTCTGTCTTTCTCTATCATTCACTCTGCTCATCAGCAGAGTCTCTCACTCTTTCACTCACTCACTCTCTCTCTCTCCTCTCTGTGTCTCTCTCATTCACTCTCTTTCCCGCTTGCTCACTCACTATCTCTCTCTGTCAGCAACTTCTGGATCAGAATAGTGTGTGTGTGTGTGTGTGTGTGTGTGTGTGTGTTCAGTGGAGGTCATGTGACTTTTGTGTGTTTCAGATGGTGATTGGTCAGCAGTACAGCGGGGGTCTTAACCTCACTGGGCTTTCGTTTCTGGATCATCATGGCAGTTTTTTCTCAGACTCTATCGTTTTCTTTTCTTTTTTGCTGTTCACTCCTTTTCCCCCCTCTGTCTCACTGTCTTTTTCTGTGTGTGTTTGTTTATTGAGCTGGAGTGTAATTGATGTTAGACTGTGTACTCGGATGTTTCATTTGTTCTGGAAGTGTGTGTGTGTGTGTGTGGGGGGGGGGGTTTGTTATAAAGATAATTTTTTAAACATGTTTACTTGAGATTTGATTTTTTACTCACTAAAATAATGTAATTCCGGCACTGGACACACAGACTGACTTTTTTTTATTTTTTATTTTTAATTGCCATTCGGCAGTTCAAGACTTTTAAATTGTTTTTAATAATTTTGTATTTTTATATATATATATTGACATGCTAAGCAACAAAAATACAATATATGTACAAATGTATTAATATATTTTGCTTAGCATGTTTTATATTTCATGACTGAGCATTTTCAACACTGGCTTTATATTGTGGGATTTTTGTTGTGTTGTTTGTTATAAATATTACAATTTTTTGTATTTATAATAAAAAACATGAGAAATACTGCTGTTGATTTTCGTAAAAGATCAGTGTTTTGGTGTTTATTGTGCGTTTATTACATTGTATATTTCATACGGTGGGTCTTCTATTCTGTGAGCGGTGACGTCATTTCCGGGAGTCCTGTTCTCTATGGTGACTGGTCATGGCTACAAGCGGCAACAGCGCGTTTTTCCGCAGATCGAGTTTTTTGTGGATCACGTCAGTGACGCTTCTCATCAGCTTCTTCACGGTGAGTCGGAACCGCTGTACAGTAGATGACACCTGCGGATTTACGCTTCTTTTTTTACAGTGTGTCATGACTTTATTAAAGTTTAATCGCGATGACGGATGTCTTTATTTTCCGACACGATACACACACACACACACACACACACACATGGTAAATAAAGCGACTGGCCATGAAAAAGCCGCCGTGTTTGTGTGAACTTTCCTCCTCGACCAGGTCAAAGTCCAAAATGTGTCCGAAGTTTACAGAACTCAATAACATGTACACGAATGTGGCGGTAATAAGCACCAAGTACAATTCGTTGTACCGTAACACACACAAACTACAGATAACATGATAAACTGTGTCTAGGAAGGTAACTGACTTGAATTGTTATGAATCTGATGTGTCGGAAACCGCATCGCTTCTTTTAAAACATTGTAATTCCGCGATTCCTAGGCTTTACCGTAAAACCTCGTGCACGCGCGCACAGAGAAGCGCAAGCGCGGTGAATCCTGTCCGACTTAGTTCTGCTTTGTGATGAAAGAGAGTCGTTGTGAGTCACACACACACATTTACGCAGCGTCGGCGTGAATCCTCATGTGATGAGTGTGTGTGTGTGTTTAGTGGACGGTGTTCTGGCCGCAGCACGTCCCCTACGACAGTCTGGGGCCCCTGGGAACTGTGGCTAAATACTGCGTGGACTATCATTATTCGCTCATGTACTATGGGTGAGTGTGTGTGTGTGTGTGTGTGTGTGTGTGTGTGTGTGTCAGGCCTCGGATGAGGATGATGATGATGAAGATGCTGACGTCTGTGTTGCAGGTGGTTCTTGGCTCTGCTCATTCACATTGCTGAAGCTTTCTACGCACTGAAAGTCTGCAGGTCAGCGACCTTTGACCTCCACGAGCTACCAAGTGTCAGGGTCAAACACGGTCGTTTAGTTTGTTATGCCTGGCCTGATCAGAATGTGGTGTTACGGACATACACACGCACACACACTAATGTTACACACTCACACTTATGTCACACACTTGGGTGTCACAAATAGTCTTGTCACTTACACACATTTGTCACACACATACACACACACACTCACTGTTGTCCCACACACTTTCATGTCTGTCACACACACTCACTTTCATGAGACACACACACTGTTATGTCACACACACTCACTCACTTTATATCTCACACACACACACACTCACTGTTATGCCCCCTCTACTCACACTCTATCACACAAACACACACTGTTATGTCTCTCCAACACACACACATTCATGTCACACACACACACACACACACACTTATGTCGCAGACAGTCATATCACACGCACTTTGGTCACAGACACAGTCATATCTCACACACACATTACACACACACTAATGTTACACTCTCACACTTATGTCACACACTTGGGTGTCACAAACACAGTCATGTCACTTACTGTACACACATTTGTCGCACACACACTCACCGTTGTCCCACACAATGTCATGTCTCACACACACACACACACACACTTTTATGTCACACACACACACTCACCTCCACACACACACACACACACTGTTATGTTCCCTCCACACACACAGTCACACACACACCGTTATGTCTCCCACACACGCACACACACACACATTCATGTCACACGCACACACACACTTATGTCACAGACAGAGTCATATCACACGCACTTTGGTCACAGACACAGTCATATCTCACACACACACACACACATGGTTGGCGTGGTTGTTATGCATCAGGTGAAACAGTAATGTCACACACACACAGTTCGGCGTGGCGTGACGTGTGTGTGTGTGTGTTCAGGGAGAAGGGCATCAGCAGCATCAGCGCTCGCTCCCTGTGGTTCCTGCAGACGCTGCTGTTTGGCTTTGGTTCTCTGGGTCTCCTGCTGAAGCACCGGCCCGACGGCAGGTCCAAGCGCCGCTGAAGATCCACTCGCTCCTCCAGAACTTCATCTCAGTCAATAAACCCACTGTCCTGAAGCTGCGTCTCACTCCTCCTTTAACGTTCAGAGCGAGTTTCAGAACTTCAGTTCTTCTCTCTTTATCTCTCTCTCTATTGTAGTTCTTTCTCTTGTAGGTCACTTTCTCTCTCGTTGTTCTCTTTATCTCTCCTGTAGTTCTCTCCCTTAACTCTCTCACTCTCTCTCTTGTTGTTTTCTTTATCTCTCCTGTAGTTCTCTCTCTTGTAGTTCTCTCTCTCTCCTGTAGTTCTCCCCCTTAATATCTCTCTCACTCTCTCTCTTGTTGTTTTCTTTATCTCTCCTGTAGTTCTCTCTCTCTCTCTCCTGTAGTGTTCACTCTGTTTCTCCTGTATGTAGTTCTCCTTCTCGCTCTCTCTTTGCTGTAGTTCTGTCTCTCTTTCTCTCTCCTGCAGTGTCCTTTATCTGCAATATAGTTTTATCTCTCTTACATCCTCTCTCTCTCCCTGTCTCTTCTCTTTCTCTTCTGCAGTTCTGTCTCTCTTTCCTGTAGTTCTGTCTCTCTATCCCGCTCTATCTCCCTCTCCTGATCTTTGTCTTTCTATCTCTCCCTCTTTCTTTGCGGCAGTTCTCTCTCCCTCTTTTTCGGTAGTTTGTTCTCTCTCATCATCTCTATCTCTCACTCTGTAGTTCTCTCCCTCTGTCTCTCATCCTATTGTAGTTCTGTTTCTCTCCCTCCTGCAGTTCTCTCTCTCCCACTCTTTCTCTGTCTTTGTTATCTTATCTCCCTCTCTCTTTCTCTATCCAGCAGTTTTCTTCTCTCTTTCTCTCTCTCTCCCCAGGGTTTTTTCCTTGTTAGAGAGGTTTTTTACCTGGCCACAGTCGCGCTTGCTCACTGGTATCACAGTCTTAGTGATAATCATAGCCATTTACTTAACACCAACAAACAGACGATCAAGTGAATAAAAAGCAATAATCCTCTTACATATTCACACGTGCGCTTTGAGAGTTAAAACTGTGAAAAGCGCCTTACAAATGCTCAGAACATGAACTTGAACTCTCTCATGTCTGCAGTGTTCTCTATTTCTCTGTTCCCTTTCTCTTTTATCTGAATCCATTCTCTCTCTCTCTCTTACTCTGTCTCCACATATATCTCTCTTCCCACGTCTCCATATCTCGTTCTCTTACACATTCTCTCCATCTCCCTTTTTCTTCACAATCTCGTTTTGTCTCACTTCATTTAGTCACTCTTTTTCTCACTCCTTTTCTCTATCTACCGTCTCACTCTCATTTTCCCCCCCCCCCCCCCTCCCTCCATGTGAAGGGAGGATCAGAGGTTTATTCCCTGATCCGAGTGACTGATGGTTAAATAAAGAGTCGGAGTGACGTAGAGGATGAAAGTGATGTGTGGTTTAATCATCGGGTGTGTGTGTGCGTGTGTGTGTGTGTGTCACCGCTCCAGCCAGCGCAGTGATGGGTAGCGGTCCGACAGTGTCCGGCGAAGCACAGACTTCTGACTCTTGTCCCGCATCTCCACCACACACTCCACCTGCGAGAGCGTCAGGACATCAGCTGACCACACACACACACACACACACACACACGTGTCAAACACTGACCAGCGCCTTGAACAGCTCCGTCTTATCGCTGTATCGCCTGTGACACACGTCCAGCAGCCTGAAGAGACACTGTAAACATCTAATGGTCTTCCAGTGGGGGTCCAGAGGGACTCACCGGATGTCCTCGCGGGCCAGAGTGTCCAGGAGCTTTGCCATGTCCCCGGGCCAGTCTCCCAGCTGGACCGTGAAGCGACTGACCCTGTCGTCCAGCACCCGCGCCCGCTCCACACACTGAAGGACCAACTCCAGCTCCATGTTGGCGCTGCTCACCAGCACCGCCACTCTACACACACACACAAGTTCACGTTTATTTATATAGCGCTTTTCTTAGCTCCAGACCAATGCAAAGTCACTATGTGAATTAGGGAAAAAAACAGTCTTTAAAGCAGAAAAATTTTGAAAAAACGACTAGGAAAACTAAAACTGTAAAGTGAGGTGATGGCATAATGGCCACTAGGAACCACACTGAATTTGTGCTCTGCCATCCAAGTGCACATACACACAGTAAAGTGAACACACACACAAATCCGGAGCAGTGGGCAGCTCAAGCCGTGGCACCAGGTTAGTGTCTTGCCCAAGGAAACTCAGTTGCAGGACTAACCATAGGGGGATTTGAAACTGAAACACGTCCACGTCCCCAACCACTGGACCACAACTCCCATGTGGGAGACCCAATATATAACCATATGTTCCATCACAATGCTGGTGAAGCATGATACCAGAAGGAGGAGAAATCCTGCTTTTCAAGCTCACGGAAGATAAAAGTTGACACCAGTAGAAGTGAGGACACAAAAAAGTTGATAATGTTGACACTCTGAGAGGCTCCAATTAATGTATAATGTTAACAAATGAAGCATTCACTCAAAGTGTAATATATATTAAGAAGCAGATTGTAGTGGATAAAGATGTAAGTCTTTAGAGACATTTAGAGTGGGAACGACATTTCTTTGATGAATGTTGACTAGACGAGAACCCGTGGAAAAAAGAGATTGAAACTAAATGATAAATCCCATTCAAAGCATTTTGAGTTAAAACTGTGAAAAGCGCCCTACAAATACCCATATTATTATTATTATTATTATTATTATTAAAGCCATTATGGAAAAAAAAAACGAATAAAAAGTTGAAAACAAGAAGGGCATAAAATATAAAGTTTTTCAATAGAATCGAGAACGCACATTTAAGAAGTTGAGCATATGAGATTGCATAAAAAATGACTACTACTCAAAGTTAATAGGAAAAACGATGGAAATGTTAAAAAAGTGGAAATCTGAGAAAAATATATGGCATGATGAATAAGCATGACGTGAGAACATTCAGGACTAGTTGAACTGTAATTCTACAACAAACCGTTGGTGACTCAAAAACAACCGAAAAACAGCGTGAATATAAGAGAACAGCATCTCAACAGTGAAGAGCAGTTTTCCTCTCATCTCTCCCACTAGAAAGCAAAGCGATAGAATACAACCTACCTTTTCCCTTTTAGCTCTGGCAGTTGACCAGCCAATATGGCTGCCAGGCCCATGGCTCCTTCCATGTCCACAGTAGAGCGCTCATACTCCTGAAACCTCAGCATGGCCACCAGGGCGTCCTCCTCCCTGGAGAGTGGAGATCCCACACATTACACTCTTCTGATGAGGAGTGAACACGAGCAAGCACACGCCAAGGTCTGAGAGGCAGGTAACCTCCGACCTGAGAACTTCCAGCCACAGATCTCTAGGCATCATCTTGATGTGTGTTAAGATCATCACAGAATTCCTAGAAACCTCCAGGCAGTTGAGATGCCTCATTACACAGCTTATTTTTTATAGTGTCTCTTATTGCAGCTTTATTTTATACATCTTATTTGTTTATAGTTATTTATACATCTCTAATTCTGAAGATCAGCACGTCTTATCCGCTTTGCAATGAGCCCATGATCATTCAGATACCTGACGGAAATAACCTTGTCCACCATTTTCTTGGTGAGCTTGAAGGAGTGTGTCCCCAGAGAGTGATCCACTAGATCTGTGTGTGGAGCACAGGCAGAATTGGTTGGGTCCCAGGTCAAGCTGGAGAACCAATACCTCTGTAGAGCTTCTTGTTGGGGTTGCTGTACAGGTCTTTGATGGGCGAATCTGTTTTTAGAGACTGTAGGAGAAGAGGAAACTCCTCTGGTTCAACCCCCTGAACAACACAGGAAAAGCTTCAGTCGTGTTCCTCTGAGATCTTTCAGGCCTTGAAGTTTCACGTAGTAAGGGTTCTGACTCACTATGACAGCAATACGAGGGTTCAGATGTTTGATGGCAGTTGCAGTTCCAGCGAGGAGCCCACAATGTCCCCCAGCTGGCACAATGACGGCATCGAGTTTGGGCACTTGGTCGTAGATCTCCAGACCCACTGTGCCCAGACCTGCCAGATACACGGCGCTGTCGTCCCTGCAAGTGAGAAGGGTCAGATTGAGACAAGGATGCTTGGAGATTCGCTGAGATCGTAACAATCTTGTGAACTCATGAACATCCTAGGCTCTCCGTGTCAAGGGTTTCTAGAAACTCTAGAAGCTTGAGGACTGAGGAGACCCTCAAAGGTATTGCAAGTGACTCACTCCTCCAGGCACAGGTATCCGTTCTCCTTGGCCAGGTGCCTGGCGTGGTTGAGGGAGTCTCGGGCTGTGCTGCCATACGAGATGACCATGGCTCCATAATCCCTGTAGATCCGGAGGCGAGGGGAAGAGCTGTACGCTGGCATGATGACAAACACGGGAATCCTCATCTCCACGGCATGGTACGCCACGGCCATGGAGAAGTTGCAGTCTGTGGCTACAATCACTCCCTTCCTCTGCTGACCCTTCCAGTGAAACAGTCCTTCAGCGGCGTCCCCTGTGAGGTAAAGTGGACCTGAGGGTCTTACCTGTTTGAGTATTGACAGCAGGTACACCACGCCTCTCTCCTTCGCTGATCCGGTGTAATGCAGGAGCTCTTTCTTCAAGTAGATGTCCATGCCATACTGTTTGGACAGTCTGGAGTACTGAAAGCAGAAGGCAGCAGCAGGTTATTTCAGTTCCTCACAAGGTTCTTGTGTTGTTGAGAGCATTCAAGTCATGCAAAAGGCTTCAAATGGCTTGAGGGGTGTGACCCTTGTCCTGGAGCAAAACTGGTCCAGTAATTTTACAGGTGATTTAGAAGACAAATTCCTGGTTCCTTTGCTCCGGGTCTCAGCTGTTCTAAACGTTAACAAGTTCAAGTTCAGTGCATTTGTTGGGTGCTTTTTCACAGTTACTACTGTCTCAAAGCGCATGTGTGAGAATGTAAAACCTAAATTGTTGGAGAGTGAGTGAAGATGGTCTTACGGTACCGTGCAGGGAGTCTTCTGGATCCCTGATTCTTGGAGCTTGAAGGCAGCAGCACTGATGTCCTCAAAGTGCAGATGTTCTGAAGGAGGGTTTGCATCGCTGGATTTCTTCACAGGTGCTGGTGGGCTCGACATCAGCGTAGTGTCCGCCTGCTCAGACACGGTGGTCTCGAACACCCTGACGTCGCCGTTCAGATACTCTTCTGCCCCAAAGTCCTTCAGCCGGTCCGGGCAGATGAGTGTGGAGCGTCTCCCACCACGGCCACCACAGGGGGCACCACTGGGACCGGAGCAGTCGGGTCTGCTGGACCTTCGGCTCTGCTCGCTACTGAACACACCAGCAGAACGTTATTCAGGGATCATTTTTATTTTTTAGGATGAAACTTTTCTGGACTTTTGTTACGACATTGACTCGCCCAGACCAATCACAGACCACAGGATGTCTCGTGTTTATGTTGAAATCGTTGTTTATACGGACATAACAATGGATTATTATTATTATCATCAAGAATAAGTGTTGCAATTTTTTATTATTTTTTGTTTAATTAATTAATTACACGAATGTGGCAATTAATTAATTAATAAACAAAAAGATTAAGAAAATCATTTGTTTATTATTTTTAATGTAATTAAAAAAATGTATCATGTCATATGTACACTGTAATTTAAAATTAAAGCTTTGCAAACAGTGTTTAGAGTATTAATAAAAGCATTGTTTGTGAAGTGATTTTGAAAAAATAATGTATGCAAAATCTGGATATCGTCTGCTGTACATTCGACCTTTTTCTGAAGGTCATACACTGTAAATGTCTCTCTCACACTCTCTCTCTGTCACACACACACACACACACACGCATGCATGCAAATGATGAGGGAGCAAGTGACAGTGGCACAGGGTCTGACCTTTCACCTCATATACTCTTGGAGAGTCTCACACACACACACACACGCACACACAGTGACACAGGGTCTGACCTTTCACCTTTGACCTCACTTTACTATGAAGAGTCACACACACACACACACACACACACACACACACACACACACACACACACACACACACACACAGCGATGAGAGGGAGAGTGGTCCAGGTGGAGGAGCTTTGGGAGTCTGGAGGTCTGAGGTGATGGAGGCTGAGGTTCTACTGGAGTCACACACAGGGACTTGAGAAAGTTTCCCACCTCTGCCAGAAGGGGTCGTAGTCCTCACCATCCGTGAAACTCCTCCGGGTGCCATCTTTCACAAACTTAGAGAAGAACTGCGCCGCAAAATTCATCTTGATGCGCCAGAAAGAGTGCGAGAGCTTCCCTGTCCACGGCCGGACCTCTGTCTGTCTGTCTGTCTCAGGGTTATTTAAGACGGATTAGCGCTAAGCAGCGCCGCGGGTGCTTGACTCCGCCTCCAGCGCTATTCCTGTACTAAAGCAGCGGTCACGCGGGAAGACTAACCAGTTACCGCTCACTAATGACCTTAACCTGCTGTCCGGCGGTGAGAGAGTGTTTCTCCTTCAGAGCTTAGACCGGATCAGAACCGTCTCCCATCACCTCGGCCAGAGCCAGTTAAACCCTGATCACACTGTCTCACACCTCAGTACCATAACGGAGTGGTTCAGAGGTCACATGTCTGGTGCTGAGGCTGTCTGTCTGTCTGTCTGTCCCTCTGTCTGTCTGTCTGTATGTCCTCTCTCTCTCTCGCTCTCTCTCTCTCTCTCTCCTCTCTCTCTCTCTCTCTCTCTCCTCTCTCTCTCTCTCTCTCTCTCTCTCTCTCTCTCTCTGTCTGTCAGTCCCTCTGTATTATAATCTCTTTCTTAATGCCCCTATTCTTTCTTTTTACTATTATTACTAATACACTTGATAAAACAAGGGAAATCAATAATTTTTGTTTTAGCGTTTCTCTCATCTTCACATCAGACTGTCTGTTTACAGTGAGATCGGCATCAGCTCGCCGCGACCAAGAAATGGAGTAAAAGGTAGAAAATGGATGGATGGAGATTCTATTTATTCTGTTTATTTGGGTTCAGTCTGACCAGACAGTTACACATCAGACAGACAGTTACAGACAGCTACATGTTAGACAGAGAGTCACATGTCAGACAGTCACACATCAGACAGACAGTTATAGATCAGACATGCATTTGCACATCAGTCACATATAATAGATTTTCACATCAGACAGACAACTGCATGTCAGACAGACAGTCACATATCAAACAGACAGTTATACAACAGACATGCATTTACACTACAGAAAGACAGTCACATATCAGACATTTACACATCAAACAGACAGTCACATATCAGACAGACCGTCACATATCAGAGATTTTCACAACAGACAGACAGTTGCATGTCAGTCAGACAGACATTTGCATGTCAGACAGACAGTCACATATCAGACAGTAACACACACACAACATACAGTCACACATCAGACAGACAGTTACACATCAGTCAGTCACACATCAGACAGACAGTTATACGTCAGACAGTCACACATCAGACAGACAGTCACACATCAGACAGACAGTTATACGTCAGACAGTCACACATCAGACAGACAGTTACACATCAGAGAGTCACACATCAGACAGACAGTCACACATCAGACAGACAGTTATACGTCAGACAGTCACACATCAGACAGACAGTTATACGTCAGACAGTCACACATCAGACAGACAGTTATACGTCAGACAGTCACACATCAGACAGACAGTCACACATCAGACAGACACACATCAGACAGACAGTCACACATCAGACAGACAGTTACACATCAGAGAGTCACACATCAGACAGACAGTCACACATCAGACAGACAGTTATACGTCAGACAGTCACACATCAGACAGACAGTTACACATCAGAGAGTCACACATCAGACAGACAGTCACACATCAGACAGACAGTTATACGTCAGACAGTCACACATCAGACAGACAGTTATACGTCAGACAGTCACACATCAGACAGACAGTTATACGTCAGACAGTCACACATCAGACAGACAGTCACTCATCAGACAGACACACATCAGACAGACAGTCACACATCAGACAGACAGTTACACATCAGACAGACACACATCAGACAGACAGTCACACATCAGACAGACAGTCACTCATCAGACAGACACACATCAGACAGACAGTCACACATCAGACAGACAGTTACACATCAGAGAGTCACACATCAGACAGACAGTCACACATCAGACAGACAGTTATACGTCAGACAGTCACACATCAGACAGACAGTCACACATCAGACAGACAGTTATACGTCAGACAGTCACACATCAGACAGACAGTCACACATCAGACAGACAGTTATACGTCAGACAGTCACACATCAGACAGACAGTCACACATCAGACAGACAGTTATACGTCAGACAGTCACACATCAGACAGACAGTTACACATCAGACAGACAGTTATACGTCAGACAGTCACACATCAGACAGACAGTTACACATCAGAGAGTCACACATCAGACAGACAGTCACACATCAGACAGACAGTTATACGTCAGACAGTCACACATCAGACAGACAGTTACACATCAGACAGTCACACATCAGACAGACAGTCACACATCAGACAGACAGTTATACGTCAGACAGTCACACATCAGACAGACAGTTACACATCAGACAGACAGTTATACGTCAGACAGTCACACATCAGACAGACAGTACACCAAGGTCAACATCAGACAGACAGTCACACATCAGACAGACAGTTATACGTCAGACAGTCACACATCAGACAGACAGTCACACATCAGACAGACAGTTATACGTCAGACAGTCACACATCAGACAGACAGTCACACATCAGACAGACAGTTATACGTCAGACAGTCACACATCAGACAGACAGTCACACATCAGACAGACAGTTATACGTCAGACAGTCACACATCAGACAGACAGTTATACGTCAGACAGACATATACGTCAGACAGTCACACAAGACAGACAGTCACACACAGACAGACAGTTACGTAGCAGTCACTCAGACAGACAGTTATACGTCAGACAGTCACACATCAGACAGACAGTTATACGTCAGACAGTCACACATCAGACAGAAGTTACACATCAGAGAGTCACACATCAGACAGACAGTCACACATCAGACAGACAGTTACACATCAGAAGTCACACATCAGACAGACAGTCACACATCAGACAGACAGTTATACGTCAGACAGTCACACATCAGACAGACAGTTATACGTCAGACAGTCACACATCAGACAGACAGTTATACGTCAGACAGTCACACATCAGACAGACAGTTACACATCAGACAGACAGTTATACGTCAGACAGTCACACATCAGACAGACAGTTATACGTCAGACAGTCACACATCAGACAGACAGTTACACATCAGAAGTCACACATCAGACAGACAGTCACACATCAGACAGACAGTTATCGTCAGACAGTCACACATCAGACAGACAGTTACACATCAGACAGACAGTTATACGTCAGACAGTCACACATCAGACAGACAGTTATACGTCAGACAGTCACACATCAGACAGACAGTTATACGTCAGACAGTCACACATCAGACAGACAGTTATACGTCAGACAGTCACACATCAGACAGAAGTTACACATCAGACAGTCACACATCAGACAGACAGTCACACATCAGACAGACAGTTATACGTCAGACAGTCACACATCAGACAGACAGTCACACATCAGACAGACAGTTATACGTCAGACAGTCACACATCAGACAGACAGTTATACGTCAGACAGTCACACATCAGACAGACAGTCACACATCAGACAGACACACATCAGACAGACAGTCACACATCAGACAGACAGTTACACATCAGAGAGTCACACATCAGACAGACAGTCACACATCAGACAGACAGTTATACGTCAGACAGTCACACATCAGACAGACAGTCACACATCAGACAGACAGTTATACGTCAGACAGTCACACATCAGACAGACAGTTATAGATCAGACATGCATGCACAGTCACATATAATAGATTTCACATCAGACAGACAACTGCATGTCAGACAGACAGTCACATCAAACAGACAGTTATACAACAGACATGCATTACACTACAGAAAGACAGTCACATATCAGACATTTACACATCAGACAGTCACATCACAGACACGTCACATATCAGAGATTTTCACACAGACAGACAGTTGCATCAGTCAGACAGACATTTGCATGTCAGACAGACAGTCACATATCAGACAGTAACACACCAAACATACAGTCACACATCAGACAGACAGTTACACATCAGTCAGTCACACATCAGACAGACAGTTATACGTCAGACAGTCACACATCAGACAGACAGTCACACATCAGACAGACAGTTATACGTCAGACAGTCACACATCAGACAGACAGTTACACATCAGAGAGTCACACATCAGACAGACAGTCACACATCAGACAGACAGTTAACGTCAGACAGTCACACATCAGACAGACAGTTATACGTCAGACAGTCACACATCAGACAGACAGTTATACGTCAGACAGTCACACATCAGACAGACAGTCACACATCAGACAGACACACATCAGACAGACAGTCACACATCAGACAGACAGTTACACATCAGAGAGTCACACATCAGACAGACAGTCACACATCAGACAGACAGTTATACGTCAGACAGTCACACATCAGACAGACAGTTACACATCAGAGATCACACATCAGACAGACAGTCACACATCAGACAGACAGTTATACGTCAGACAGTCACACATCAGACAGACAGTTATACGTCAGACAGTCACACATCAGACAGACAGTTATACGTCAGACAGTCACACATCAGACAGACAGTCACTCATCAGACAGACACACATCAGACAGACAGTCACACATCAGACAGACAGTTACACATCAGACAGACACACATCAGACAGACAGTCACACATCAGACAGACAGTCACTCATCAGACAGACACACATCAGACAGACAGTCACACATCAGACAGACAGTTACACATCAGAGAGTCACACATCAGACAGACAGTCACACATCAGACAGACAGTTATACGTCAGACAGTCACACATCAGACAGACAGTCACACATCAGACAGACAGTTATACGTCAGACAGTCACACATCAGACAGACAGTCACACATCAGACAGACAGTTATACGTCAGACAGTCACACATCAGACAGACAGTCACACATCAGACAGACAGTTATACGTCAGACAGTCACACATCAGACAGACAGTTACACATCAGACAGACAGTTATACGTCAGACAGTCACACATCAGACAGACAGTTACACATCAGACAGTCACACATCAGACAGACAGTCACACATCAGACAGACAGTTATACGTCAGACAGTCACACATCAGACAGACAGTTACACATCAGACAGTCACACATCAGACAGACAGTCACACATCAGACAGACAGTTATACGTCAGACAGTCACACATCAGACAGACAGTTACACATCAGACAGACAGTTATACGTCAGACAGTCACACATCAGACAGACAGTTACACATCAGAGTCACACATCAGACAGACAGTCACACATCAGACAGACAGTTATACGTCAGACAGTCACACATCAGACAGACAGTCACACATCAGACAGACAGTTATACGTCAGACAGTCACACATCAGACAGACAGTCACACATCAGACAGACAGTTATACGTCAGACAGTCACACATCAGACAGACAGTCACACATCAGACAGACAGTTATACGTCAGACAGTCACACATCAGACAGACAGTTATACGTCAGACAGACAGTATACGTCAGACAGTCACACATCAGACAGACAGTCACACATCAGACAGACAGTTATACGTCAGACAGTCACACATCAGACAGACAGTTATACGTCAGACAGTCACACATCAGACAGACAGTTATACGTCAGACAGTCACACATCAGACAGACAGTTACACATCAGAGAGTCACACATCAGACAGACAGTCACACATCAGACAGACAGTTACACATCAGAAGTCACACATCAGACAGACAGTCACACATCAGACAGACAGTTATACGTCAGACAGTCACACATCAGACAGACAGTTATACGTCAGACAGTCACACATCAGACAGACAGTTATACGTCAGACAGTCACACATCAGACAGACAGTTACACATCAGACAGACAGTTATACGTCAGACAGTCACACATCAGACAGACAGTTATACGTCAGACAGTCACACATCAGACAGACAGTTACACATCAGAGAGTCACACATCAGACAGACAGTCACACATCAGACAGACAGTTATACGTCAGACAGTCACACATCAGACAGACAGTTACACATCAGACAGACGTTATACGTCAGACAGTCACACATCAGACAGACAGTTATACGTCAGACAGTCACACATCAGACAGACAGTTATACGTCAGAAGTCACACATCAGACAGACAGTTATACGTCAGACAGTCACACATCAGACAGATAGTTACACATCAGACAGTCACACATCAGACAGACAGTCACACATCAGACAGACAGTTATACGTCAGACAGTCACACATCAGACAGACAGTCACACATCAGACAGACAGTTATACGTCAGACAGTCACACATCAGACAGACAGTTATACGTCAGACAGTCACACATCAGACAGACAGTCACACATCAGACAGACACACATCAGACAGACAGTCACACATCAGACAGACAGTTACACATCAGAGAGTCACACATCAGACAGACAGTCACACATCAGACAGACAGTTATACGTCAGACAGTCACACATCAGACAGACAGTCACACATCAGACAGACAGTTATACGTCAGACAGTCACACATCAGACAGACAGTTATACGTCAGACAGTCACACATCAGACAGACAGTCACACATCAGACAGACAGTTATACGTCAGACAGTCACACATCAGACAGACAGTTCACACATCAGACAGACAGTTATACGTCAGACAGTCACACATCAGACAGACAGTCACACATCAGACAGACAGTTATACGTCAGACAGTCACACATCAGACAGACAGTCACACATCAGACAGACAGTTATACGTCAGACAGTCACACATCAGACAGACAGTTACACATCAGAGAGTCACACATCAGACAGACAGTCACACATCAGACAGACAGTTATACGTCAGACAGTCACACATCAGACAGACAGTTATACGTCAGACAGTCACACATCAGACAGACAGTTACACATCAGAGAGTCACACATCAGACAGACAGTCACACATCAGACAGACAGTTATACGTCAGACAGTCACACATCAGACAGACAGTTATACGTCAGACAGTCACACATCAGACAGACAGTTATACGTCAGACAGTCACAATCAGACAGACAGTTACACATCAGAAGATCACACATCAGACAGACAGTCACACATCAGACAGACAGTTATACGTCAGACAGTCACACATCAGACAGACAGTTATACGTCAGACAGTCACACATCAGACAGACAGTTACACATCAGACGCATCAGCACAGTCACACATCAGACAGTACTCAGAAGTCACACATCAGACAGACAGTTACACATCAGAGAGTCACACATCAGACAGACAGTCACACATCAGACAGACAGTTATACGTCAGACAGTCACACATCAGACAGACAGTTACACATCAGACAGTATCGCAGACAGTCACACATCAGACAGACAGTTATACGTCAGACAGTCACACATCAGACAGACAGTTAAGCATCAGACAGACAGTCACACATCAGACAGACAGTTACACATCAGACAGTCACACATCAGACAGACAGTCACACATCAGACAGACAGTTATACGTCAGACAGTCACACATCAGACAGACACATCAGCAGACATTATACGTCAGACAGTCACACATCAGACAGACAGTTACGTCAGACAGTCACATCAGACACAGACAGTCACACATCAGACAGACAACATCAGACAGACAGTCACACATCAGACAGACAGTTACACTCAGAGAGTCACACATCAGACAGACAGTCACACATCAGACAGACAGTTATACGTCAGACAGTCACACATCAGACAGACAGTCACACATCAGACAGACAGTTATACGTCAGACAGTCACACATCAGACAGACAGTTATAGACAGACATCATTGCACATCAGTCACAAATAGATTTCACATCAGACAGACACGCATTCAGACAGACAGTCACACATCAGACAGACAGTTATACACAGATCATTACACTACAGACAGACATCACATATCAGACATTTACACATCAACAGACAGTCACATATCAGACAGACCGTCACACATCAGAGATTCACACAACAGACAGTTGCATCAGTCAGACAGACATCATGCAGACAGACAGTCACACATCAGACAGTAACACCCAACATACAGTCACACATCAGACAGACAGTTACCATCAGTCAGTCACACATCAGACAGACAGTTATACGTCAGACAGTCACACATCAGACAGACAGTCACACATCAGACAGACAGTTATACGTCAGACAGTCACACATCAGACAGACAGTTACACATCAGAGAGTCACACATCAGACAGACAGTCACACATCAGACAGACAGTTATACGTCAGACAGTCACACATCAGACAGACAGTTATACGTCAGACAGTCACACATCAGACAGACAGTTATACGTCAGACAGTCACACATCAGACAGACAGTCACACATCAGACAGACACACATCAGACAGACAGTCACACATCAGACAGACAGTTACACATCAGAGAGTCACACATCAGACAGACATCACACACAACAGACATTATACGTCAGACAGTCACACATCAGACAGACAGTTACACATCAGGATCACACATCAGACAGACAGTCACACATCAGACAGACTAACGTCAGACAGTCACACATCAGACAGACAGTTATACGTCAGACAGTCACACATCAGACAGACAGTTATACGTCAGACAGTCACACATCAGACAGACAGTCACTCATCAGACAGACACACATCAGACAGACAGTCACACACATCAGACAGACAGTTACACATCAGACAGACACACATCAGACAGACAGTCACACATCAGACAGACGTCACTCATCAGACACAGACACAATCAGACAGACAGTCAACATCAGACAGACAGTTACAACATCAGAGAGTCACACATCAGACAGACAGTCACACATCAGACAGACAGTTATACGTCAGACAGTCACACATCAGACAGACAGTCACACATCAGACAGACAGTTATACGTCAGACAGTCACACATCAGACAGACAGTCACACATCAGACAGACAGTTATACGTCAGACAGTCACACATCAGACAGACAGTCACACATCAGACAGACAGTTATAAACGTCAGACAGTCACACATCAGACAGACAGTTACACATCAGACAGACAGTTTATACGTCAGACAGTCACACATCAGACAGACAGTTACACATCAGAGAGTCACACATCAACAGACAGTCACACATCAGACAGACAGTTATACGTCAGACAGTCACACATCAGACAGACAGTTACACAATCACAGAAGACGTCACACATCAACAGACAGACATCACACATCAGACAGACAGTTATACGTCAGACAGTCACGAAGACATCATTACGACGTCCACACATCAGACAGACAGTTATACGATCAGACAGTCACACATCACACAGACAACAGTCACACACATCAGACAGACAGTTATACGTCAGACAGTCACACATCAGACAGACAGTTTATACAACAGTATACATCAGAGAGTCACACATCAGACAGACAGTCACACATCAGACAGACAGTTATACGTCAGACAGTCACACACTCACAGACAGTTATACGTCAGACAGTCACACATCAGACAGACAGTTATACGTCAGACAGTCACACATCAGACAGACAGTTATACGTCAGACAGTCACACATCAGACAGACAGTTAGACATCAGAGAGTCACACATCAGACAGACAGTCACACATCAGACAGACAGTTATACGTCAGACAGTCACACATCAGACAGACAGTTATACGTCAGACAGTCACACATCAGACAGACAGTTATACGTCAGACAGTCACACATCAGACAGACTGCCACACATCAGACAGACAGTTGTACGTCAGACAGACAGTTATACGTCAGACAGTCACACATCAGACAGAAAGACCTAAGTGAGAGAGACAGACCTATATGAAACAGAAACACTTCAGACTGACAGTCACACGTGAGACTGACAAACATCAGATAGACAGATATACGCTGTAGTAAAATACAATGTAATAAATTAATAATAACTATCGAAATAAGTGGTGGAGTCAGTAACAAGAAATACGTTAAACGACTTAGCTATGTCGGTAACGATGAAGCGAGTAATTCTGGAATGAGCGATTGTGATGTGAAAGCAGCTGTGAGACTGAGGTGGACCTGAGGATGGTGACTTGGAAAGTTGAGGTGGAACAGTCTACGTGAGCTTCTTTCTTATAAACCATCACAATCGTTTGTTCACAAAACTCAGGCTGGATATTAATGGATTTCTAAAGCGGGAGGATGATCTTTATCTCCAAAAATCTAGGACAATTATGGTACAAATCAGATTCAGACAGTAAATCAGTCTCAGACTGAAGACCATCTCATCTCTGTCTCAAATATAAAATGAACCAGGAAAAAAATGAATTTATGACAATAAATAGACACGATGCGGCAGAATCAAGAAGTTTAATTCAACGAGAAAAACTAGACTCATCCAGTTATGCAGTCATCCAGAGCTTCATCCAGTTATGCTCTAGTCTAGAATCTCTCCAGTAGTCGTCAGTTCTTCAAATATCAAAGCCATCAGAAGATGCTTCCCAAGGGTGAGACACAGAGAGTCTGTTCGGTCTCTTATTTCCTCTTATTTCTTACTTCTTATTTTACTTATTTCTCTGTGTCTGAATCTCTGGTGATGAGGGCGTACAGAACGTGTCCCAGATGTAGCGCTCGTGCGGAGCCACATACTTGATTTTGGAATATTCGTCCAGAAAATGTGGCCTGCAATACATTGTAGGGGTTTGCTGAGTGTCCTCTGCAGTGACAGTAATCCACCACTAGAGTCCGCTGGAGGAACAGCTTCCTGATCAGGGCTCCTGGCAGAGGGTTGTGCTTCGCCATCTGACTTGGTTGGTTAAATGGCGTGTAAACTGTGACAGAACAGTCTAGAATGAAGCTCTAGTGCGCACTTGCGCGCTCAGTTGCTGTAGAAACGTTCTGGTTATACTTTTTTTGTTGTTAGCAACGTTCTGTAAACTTTGGGGTTGCGATCAACTATCTATCTATCCATCCATCCATCCATCCGTCTATCTATTTCGTGTTCAACGTTTATTTTACCTAAATGAACAAGCAGAACAAACTAAAAGTCTTTATCAAATGGTGTAATTTAAGAACATAAACACTCTGACCCATTGATGCAGAATTACTACATTACTTTTAACAATGCCATTTCTTCTTTAAATTGTCAGCAAATGTTTTTTTCTTCTTCTCAAATGCTTTTTTATGTGTTGTTTTGCTAGAAGGTACAAGAACATCTCATCCAGCTGGTCTTCTGGGACCTCAGTGTCATATTTTTAATAGGATAAATAAAATATATTTGCAAATGTTTTTATTGTTGGTCTGTGTGATTGTTAAAAGTAAATTAGCAGAATTTACCTAAAAACAAATGTACCAAAATGTGAATGTGGAAAAAAAAAAAGTTCAATCAGAGACAATATAATGGATCATAAACAAAACAAATTTAATAAAACAAAACAAACATACTTGATAATATTAAACAATCACAACAATAAAGCAATGTCTGAGGTCAAAATATTAATTAAATAGTTAAATGGATTTTGTGGTCCTGACTGAAGGTTTGCGTCTGAACTTGAACCGTTGTATCAGTTTTTGATTTCTCCAGCGCCTTCAACACCATCCAGCCGGTGCTTCTGGAACACAAACTGGAGGAGGCTGGTGTGGACCTCTATCTGACGGAGTGGATCATGGACTATCTGACAAACAGGCCACAGTTTGTGAGAGCCAAGGACTGTGTGTCTGACACTCTGAGCTGCAGTGTGGGGGCTCCACAGGGGACTGTACTGGCTCCTTTCCTCTTCACACATCAGACTTCAGACACAACACGGACGGCTGCGTTCTGCAGAAGTTCTCTGATGACTCAGCAATTGTTGGGTTGATCACAGGAGCTAACGATGCTGAGTACAGAGGACTCACTCAGGACTTTGTGGACTGGTGTCGGCGGAACCACCTCCTGATCAACGCAGGGAAAACTAAGGAGATGGTGGTGGATTTTCGCCGGCGACAGTCTACTGTCATCCCACCGATGCACATCCAGGGAATGGACATTGAGAGAGTGGAGTCTTATAAATACCTGGGTGTGCATCTGAACAACAAACTGGACTGGACTCACAACACAGACGCACTGTACAGGAAGGGTCAGAGCAGACTCTACCTCCTGAGGAGACTGCGGTCTTTTGGAGTGAGAGGGTCACTCCTGAAGATCTTCTATGACTCTGTGGTGGCATCAGCAATCCTGTACGGTGTGGTCTGCTGGAGCAGCAGCATCTCAGGCAAAGACAGGAAGAGACTGGACAGGATCATCAAAAAGTCCAGCTCTGTCCTGGGCTGCACTCTGGACACAGTGCAGGAGGTGGGTGAGAGAAGAGTCCTGGATAAACTATCATCCATCCTGGACCTGGACTCTCACCCACTGGTGGACTCACTGTCTGCTCTGGAGAGCAGCTTCAGTGGCAGACTGATTCACCCCCGCTGTGTGAAGGAGAGATATCGCAGATCTTTCCTACCTGCTGCGATTAGACTCTACAATTTGAACTTAAATTTAAACTGGTGACTGGAACTATGCTTATGACGGGCAGGTTCATTTATGGTCTGTGTTTGTTTGTTTGTCTATTATGATGTGTGCAGTGCGTTATGGTGATGTTTGTTTATTTATTTGCTTGGATTTGTTTTTGCTGTTGTGACGTGAAATTTCCCCGCTGTGGGACTAATAAAGGATTTTTCAATTCAATTCAATTCAATTTCAGTCATAAAAGTGGCTCCATCTTCTCAGCAGAACTAGCGAGGAGGTCCAGATAGGTCATCTCACACGCGTCCGGCCACGAGTTCTGAAGGACCGACCCCATCAACAGATCATCATCGGCTCCTTCCCCGCTGCTGTGGCTCTCCAACGTCTCCTGATGATCTTGGACGCTGAAGTGGCTCCTGTGAGTTATGAAGTCCTCATCTACTTGAACGGGGCTCAAAGGACGTCCATAATTCACACCCAGGTCTTCATTCCAGACTGAGGTCAGCAGTGGGTCCAACAGCAGTGGGTTTGAAGAGCTCTGGCCTTCCTTCTGGTCTAAGATAAATGATGGAGGACTGCGGTCATCACTGTGGCCAAAGAGATGTTCTGTCTCTTCTGAGATCCAAGTGTCTTCAGCAGAACAAGAGTCCTGGTATGTTGCCATGAGGTTGTTGTTGAGCAGCTGATGGGACTCATAGTTCACTCGTGTGGAGACAAATGTCGACTCGGGCTGGACTGTGATCCTCACGGGAGGCATGTGCCGGTTCTTTTTGGCCCACCTGAGCAGACGCTCCGCATGCTGAGGATCTATCGTCCAGTATCCACCTTTTCCACGCTCGTTCTGCTGCCTCGGCACCTTCACAAAACATTTGTTCAACGACAAAATGTGTCGGATGTAATTCTGCAATGAAGAATACAAAACGGTAAGATTTCGTTGTCAATGGCAGATACATGAAGTTAAGATGGTGTTAGAGGTTTCCAACATCTCACCTTCCAGGTGGGATCAGCAGAGCGGTAGTAATTGAAGTGGTCCATGATCCACTTGTATATACCAGCGAGCGTGATCTTTGGTTGGTCGCTGGCCTGCATGGCCATGTAGATCATTTTGACATACGTGTAAGGTGGCTTGACGGATGGGTTGGTCTTGTGGTCCACCTCATGGTCAGGCCTTCTGTACGCCACAGCTTTGCTTGGGATCTGCGGGACATCAGTGAATGCTGGCTCTTCGGGTGAGGAAGACTGGGGAGCCTCCGCGTGGTGACGGCTGGAAGCAGAGAAACCCAGCAGCCAATTGAGGTTGGTCAGATCCTGATCTGGATCCAAGCTGCTTCTGCTGATGGAGAGAAGATCTGAGCTCCTGTTCTGCTCTTCAACCTTAGCTGCGGCAGTGACCACCTCCTCCTCTGAGACCCCCTGCCAGGGGTCTGCTTCAACGTAGCTCATACTCATGGTCCTGAAAGAGTAGAACACTGTGAGATCCAGAAGAGGGAGATGTTCCAGAAGTTATCAGAAATCTCACTAGTTCCAATTTTGCCACATGTACAAATGCAACAACACAAAGTTACTGAAACTCATTAGTGAACAAAAAAAAAAATCCAAAACACTTTTCACGGTTCTCTGCTTCTCTCTGTATCACGGTTGTTTCGAGTTAAGTGTTTTATTTCCACCAATTTAATTGACGACACATTTTGGAACACTGATAATTAACTTAAAACAGATAGTGATGAGCTCATGAGCAAATGAGAAACGATGATCAGCATCCGCTTTAAAACACTGATATTTACAGTTACATGAACATTAATGATCTGATAATGATCTTACCGGTCTGAGTGATGAGAGTCTTGAGGGATAGACTGAACAGAACAGACCTTCCACTTGCACTAAAGCTGCTAAACGACTTGAGAACGTTCTTCGCACCAGCGTGTACGTACTACAAACGTGCAGATTCTGAAGAAACGGACAAAAGTTTGAATTTAAACCACCTCAGATCGCGACGTCACAAAGATAGCCAATCAGCGCCAGGAAACAGCCGATTTGGATGTAACGTCACTGACACCTGTCTGACGTCGGATAACGCAGAATCTACAGAGAAATAATTGTCATTAACTTATTGGGCGAGAATGTAATATTCTTACACTATTTTACCGATTATCTCAACTTATTCGAACATAAGCGTATTAAAAATACAGTCAGGCGTGCAGTAGCCCCGCCCCTGGGCGCTGATTGGCAGGTTCTGTCACCACGCGGACGTCCTGTGATCTCACCACGACTAAGGCCTCACGTTTGCGTAACGCAAACGTTCGTGTTTCAGTTAGAAATGCGCCATACCAAGCGCCAATACAGAATGCCCGCAAATGCAAAATAGTTTGAAAAGTCTCTGGTATTGATTGGCAAACGAAGCTTTTTTGAAGCACTGAAGTTCGAGTCGAAGAAGGATTCACTACTCGTTTCTTGAACATTTCTTTAGTGACATCTGGTGGCCAGAAAAATGAACAGCAGCGACTGAAACGAGCCGCTTCGGCTCCGAAGTGATTGACATCTTCACGTCATTTGACTATGAACAAACATTTTAGGAGATTTATTCAATTAAACAATTTTTTCTTGTGTAAACGCCTTGTTGACTCGGATCAGTACATATATTGGCCAGTCAAATGCTTTTGACAAATGCTTAAAAATGCTAAATATGCAAGCTTTTATTTTAAACAAGTAATTTATTTAGAAATAGAATTTGTTCTTGTGTCGCTTCTTTTTGCAACGATTTGAATCGCACATTGAAGTGGTTACAACTGAAGCTGCAGGCGTCATTGATCCCTGTGAACCTGAAACTGAGGAAGTGGAAGAAAATGGATGGATAAGGCTTCATTGTCAACATTTTTTAAAACAAATGGGAACGTTTTCGAGACTCAACAAACTGCAGAGCATACTGGATGAAATCAATAATCACACTTTCTTGGTCCTTGTACTCGTAGCCCTCAAGTGTGTGTGGGGGGACAAATTCTCTGTTTGGCTCTCACCCTGGCTTCCTGTAGTGTCTAGCGGGTTCACCGTCACTGTGATGTCTTCTCCTAGTAACTTCTGAAGTTACTGAATTGTCGCTTTTTGTGTCGTTGAAGGAACCATCTTCACCAATGACTTTGTAATGCTAGCATGCCAGAGGAGACTGGCACCAGAGAGTCGGGTTCTCCCTAGGTTTATTTCCTCTTACCGTGCTAGAGAGGTTTTGTTTTTCTAGCCACTGCAGCTTGCCAAAATGCTCATAGCCATAGTCTGAGCACCGATGAACAATGGACACATTTGCAAAGGACTTTTTTTTCCCCAACTCCTCATAGCGGCTTTGAGTTGATCTTGAACTGAGAAAAGCTCTGTACAAATAAAACTGAACTTGAACTTCTAAACCATTACAATTTTTGGCTCACAAAACTCAGGCTGGATACTAATGGACTTCTAAAGTATACCAGCTGAAGGAAAGAAGCTAGAAGGCAACAAAACTAGAACGTTCAGTGCACAAATCCATATTTAGACAGTAAATCAGTCTGAGCTTGGACTGTAAACCATCTCATCTCTGTCTTAAACATTAAAAAAACAAAACAAAAAAAGAACGATTCCGTGACAATACATAGACACGATGCGGCAGAATCGAGAAGTTCAATTCACCAACATATCAATAACTTAAATTTAGGACTGAAACTAAATCAAGTACAAAAGAACAGACATCACTTTCAGACTCAAACAAGAAAATCCTCCTCTCCTGAGTTGAGAAATACTAGACACCGCTTCATCCTCTAGTCTAGAACCTGTCAGTAGTCGTCAGTCTGAATCTGAACACATCTCAAGTGTAATAAATCTCGTATGACCAAAACGTTATCATTTGTGGAACGAATAGGTGTCTTTAAATTGTCTGGACAGAAAGTGTGCTAAATCAGGTGGCCGTTGCAAAGCATTTTGCCGTTCATCCTAGCCAAATTTTACACATTCGAAAACACAAAGTATGTTTTATTTTCAACATATAACTAACCATGACAGAAAACGTGAACAAAAGAACAGTCAAAAGTCTTTGTTTTGATGATTGGATGTGTAGTCGTCCACATGACACGTCTAATATGGAAACTGTGTGCTCTGTGTAAGTTCGGGTCCGGTCCCGGGGACGTGTACTTATCAGGATTCCACAGTAGAATTACATTTTCAAGTATTTTCAAGCACTTTTTAAAAATTCAAGCATTAATACATTGTTGAAATTCAAGCATTTTCAAGGATTGCCTCAAGTCCCGAGTCAAGTCCCAAGTCAAGACAAGCGAGTACCTGCGTCAAGTCCAAGTCAACAGCCAACAAGTCTCAAGTCAAGTCCAAAGTCTTATGTGTTGACTTTCGAGTCATTTAACAGAAAAACAAAACGTTTGCAGATTATGTATTGTTATAACATACTGTACCGTACCGTCTTCTGCCGCTTATCCGGGGCCGGGTCACGGTGGCAACAGCCTCAGCCTCAGAGGCCCAAACTTCCCTTGTTCCAGCTACGTCCTCCAGCTCCTCCGGAAGAATTCCGAGGCGTTCCCTGGCCAGCCGGGAGACATAGTCTCTCCAGCGGGTCCTGGGTCTGCCCCTGGGTCTTCTTCTGGTGGGACATGCGCGGAACACCTCAGCAGCAAGGCATCTGGGGTGCATCCTTACCAGATGCCCGAACCACCCCATCTGGCCCCTCTCGACCTAGAGGAGCAGCGGCGCTACTCTGAGCTCCTCACCCCATCTCTGAGGGAGAGCCCAGCCACCCTGCAGAGGAAGCTCATTTCCGCCGCTTGTATCTGGGATCTCGTTCTTTCGGTCACCACCCACAACTGGTGGCCATAGGTGAGTGTAGGAACGTAGATCAACTGGTAAATCGAGAGCTTTTCTTTTTGACCCCCCCCTGCAGGGGGCACTCCATCCTTTTCCGGTCGAAAACCATGGTCTCAGACATGGAGGTGCTGATTCCCATCTCGGCCGCTTCACACTCGGCAGCAAACCGATCCAGTGAGAGCTGGAGCGTTGTTATAACATCTGCATTTATTAAATACATTATTATCATTATTATTATTAACATTGAACATAGAACATTGCTTAGATACATTAATGTGAATTTTAAAGTGCTGAAAAGTGCTGCGTCTCCTCTCCCTGGATTCAATCAATATTGCACAAGAACGAGATGATGAACTGCGAAACAGGTCTGAAAGACTGGACCAACAGGGAGGCAAATAAATGAGCATAACATGCTTTTCTGTCAAGGCCCTACACCGCATTGCATTTGCAAAATATTAGATTGCCAAAAGTCTGTCAGTCCTTTGTGCACGATGGGGACGCAGAATGATGGCTGAATACTCTAGACGCAGGCACTGCCAAGACTCTGATGGCCACTCTGAAGAGTTTTCATGTTCCGTGCCCAGAACAGAAGGGTGGTCTGTCCTTCTGCAATGGCAATGTAGTGACTCAGCTGTTCTCCTGGCGTGGTCCCTACATCCATTTTTTGCCTCTTTTGATATGCCCCTCCCCTTCTCCAGTGTCCTCTTGGTCTGTCTCATCAGGCAGAGGCACGGGTTTCTCAGTCTGTGCAGCATCTTGCAGGATCAATTCTGGAAATTCATGTTACAATGACAGCAGAAACAAGAGAGTCATTATTACAATGATGTTGGTGACAGTATTAGACTGAAAGATGTAATTAGGTCAGATTAAAATCAAATTATTAAAAATGTGCATTAAGTTTAATAACATTTACCTTTGACCAACTGTCTCCTCTGCCTTGAGGTCACAACCGACCAGCACATGGGGCTCCACCCACAGCAGAGCAAAGGCTGGATCCGGTGCCGCTGCTTTCAGGTAGACTGTGTCTGAAAACGGGGCAGTGATTCCTTCTAGAGACTGAGCCATTTTCACATTAATAAAAGTCCAAAGAAATCTTTTATTCAGGGACATCTGGAGACTTTTGACCAGGCTGCTCAGGGAACAAACTTGAGGATTCAGCTTCTTCGTTAAATATGGCATTGCTGATGGCTTTCTGCTGAGGGTGACTTGTGCTGTAATGACTTACACGAGTGTCCAGACGGTTCTGTTCATTTGGCATTCATCATATCTGTAACAGGTAAGCATATAAAACAAATGTCAGAAAATCTCTTATAACCACACGTTGTGTTTGGTTGTGTGAAACTACTCCTATCAATGTCATTGGGTTGTTATTATTATTATTTTTATTAATTGTATAGTTTAATGTACACTGTATAATACGTCTAATTTTCAGTGTGTGCAGTTTTGAGAATATTTTCACAGCTTTAACTTGCCATTCCCTCAAGAAACTGAAGTCAAATGCTGTTTAGTTCACTCTCTTCGAGAGGGTCCAATTAGCCTCGCATCAAACACAAAATGCAGCCCTGCAGTCTAATTCAGTAAGTTTAGTTGTGCTACGTTTGTGATAAGTCTTCAGTGATTCCCTTTTGATGAACAATTATCACATAAACGACCCAAATAATGCATCAGTAGACAACCAACTCCTGTATGCTGCAAAGTAAAATTGGGTGAAGTTGGTATTTTGTCAAGTGAATCTGTCTCGCATCAATGTAAAATGCTGGGACATATTCTGAAAAAAGTAGTTTTCTTTACATCTACGTAAATTAGTAAGAATCAGCAGGTGTAGATGAAAGGTGCAGATCAGTTTCAAAGCTGACGCTGAGAAAATGTACTGTACAGTCTCATTCATATAAACTACTATAGCTAGTAAGTTACTTAGCTTAGCAGATGAACTCGTCGTTACATTCATTCGAAAACTATCTCCTTTCTCCGGTACGTTGATTAAATGTTGAGCAGAATGCGCGTATGCGCTTTGCCACACACACAAACGAAGCGAATGGTTGGGCGCATGTGTGACAAAGCGCATACACATAAACAGAGAGAGCGCAGTCAACTTAACAATGTATGACCATGAATATGAACTTTTATTGACAATTGTTTTGTACAAAATGTTGTTCTTAAGAAATCATTTTGTCACGTATTGAGAAGTGCGCCATCAGCAGGGACGCGTCACTGAGTTTGTTTATTTGTTTCTGGGTGTTTGTTTCTAAATGTGTGGTGAAAACCAAAGACACATTTCCACTTTTGTGGACAATACAGTTTTTTAAAACCAAAATTTTAGGTATTTTAAGAGGCAATTCTATAGGGGGAAGTTCAAGTAAAAGTAAGTTATTTATTGTAAAGTCCAAGTTCGTAACCTGTCTAGCATTTCTTTATAGCGGGTCAAGCTGCTTCATAAATGTGAATTTCGGGTGGAGGAGAAACGCCCAGAGCGACTAACCTTGTTCAGAACGATCACGTCTTTTCCCAGATATGGTTTGGTTTTCCACCGCGCACGTGTTTTATTTGTATCCATGATTTAATGCATTTTAATCGGTATTAAACAAAATAAAACAAATTACCGTTGCGCACTCAGTTGCTATAGAAACGTTCTGGTTATACTTTTTTGTTCGTTGTTAGCAACGTTCTTTACATTTTGGGGTTGCGAACAGTCTATCTATCTTAAACTTGTTCAACATTTATTTTTCATAAATGAACAAGCAGTTTATGTGTTCAGTGGTTCATGCTGCTTTCCCTCACAATGCTGCTATAAGGTACCAAGACATCTCATCCAGCTGGTCTTCTGAGACCTCGGTACTATATTTTTATTGGGATAAATAAAATATATTTGTATTACTATTGGTGTGTGATTTTTATCAGAAAAGTACATTTATTAGCAGAATTTACCTAAAAATGTACCGAAATAATAATGTGAAAAATCTTTAATTGATCAGAGACAATAATGTATCATAAATAAACAAATTTAATAAAAAACAAACAAACTTGAACAATATTAAACACTCGCAACAACAAAGCAATGTCTGAAGTCAAACATTAAATGGGCTTAAATGGGCTTTGTGGTCCTGACTGAAGGTTTGCGTCTGAACTTGAACCGTTGTCTCACAGTCATAAAGTGGCTCCATGTTCTCAGCAGAACTAGCGAGGAGGTCCAGACAGTTCTGAAGGACTGACTTTAACAATGGATCATCAGCTTCATCCCTGCTACAGTGGCTCTCTAACATCTCCTGATGTTCACTGGAGTCAGACAGAAGTTCTTGGACACTGAAGTGGTTCCCATGAATTATCAAGTCCTTATCTACTAGAACGGGGCTCAAAGGACGTTCATAATTCACACTCAGGTCTTCATTCCAGGCTGAGGTCAGTAGTGGGTCCAACTCTGAGGGTCCAGTTGAAGAGCTCTGGCCTTCCTTCTGGTCTAAGACAAACGGTGGAGGACCTCGGTCATCACTGTGGCCAAAGAGATGTTCTGTCTCTTCTGAGATCCAAAGAACTTCAGCAGAACAAGAGTCTTGGTCAGTTTCCATGAGCATGTTCTTAAGTATCTGATTAGACTCGTGGTTCACTCGTGTGTCATCTCTGGTGGAGACAAATGTCGACTCGGGCTGGACTGTGATGTTGGGGTGATTGCTTAAGACCGGGTTGATCATATGATGGTTCTTATAGGCCCCGATGACGAGGCGAACCGCATGCCGAGGATCTATTGTCCAAAATCCACCTTTTCCAGGCTCGTTCTTCTTCCTCGGCACCTTCACAAAACATTTTTTCAAGGACAAATTGTGCCGGATGCAATTCTGCAATGAAGAAATCAAAAAAGTAAGATTTGGTTGTCAATGGCTGATTTTATGGTTTCCAACATCTCACCTGCCAGGTGGGTTCGGCGTAGCGGTAGTAGCTAAAGTTGTCCATGATCCACTTATAGATGCAGGAGAGCGTGATCTTTGGTTTGTCGCTGGCCTGCATGGCCATGTAGATCATGCTGGCGTACGTGTAAGGTGGCTTGACGGATGGGTTGGCCTTGTAGTCCACTTCATCTGGACACTGATGGTCAGGCCTTCTGTACGCCGCAGCTTTGCTTGGGATCTGCGGGACATCAGTGAATGCTGGCTCTTCGGGTGAGGAAGACTGGGAAGCGACCGTGTGGTGAGGGCCGGAAACAGAGAAACCCAGCAGCCAATTGAGGTTGGTCAGATCCTGATCTGGATCCAAGCTGCTTCTGCTGTTGGAGAAAAGATCTGAGCTCCTGTTCTGCTCTTCAACCTTAGCTGCGGCAGTGACCACCTCCTCCTCTGAGACCCTCTGCCAGTGGTCTGCTTCAATGTAGCTCATACTAATGGTCCTGAAAGAGTGAGGAACACTGAGAATCAGACACAGAATATGTTCAGTTTATTTACAATTCATTAAAATGCCAAAACACAAAATCGCTGAATTTTATTAGAGAACAAAAGGTAAATCTAAAACACATTTGATGGTTTTGCCTTTACTTTTTTTTTTTATATCATTACTCTGTTCTCTGTATCACGTTTTTTTCGGGTTGTGCTTTATTTTCACCAATTAAACTGACAACACATTTTGGAACACTGATAATAAGTGAAAAACTTATAGTTTTATGACACTATATTTGTTGATGTGTCAAATACGTTTCCCGTGTTTGAGAAAATGTGTAACGATGATCAGCATCTGCTTTAAAAACCTCATAATATTTACAGTTACATTAACATTATGAATCTGATAATGATCTTACCGGTCTGACTGATAAGAGTCTAAACAGAAAAGATCATCGACCTCGACAAACGCTGCTGAACAACTGGAGAACTTTCTTCGCATCTGCGTGTACGTACTACGCACGTTTGAACGTAAACCACCTCAAATCGCGACGTCACAAAAACGACCAATCAGCGTCAGGGAAGAGACAAATTGGCAGTGACGTCACTGACACCTGTCTGACCACGGGTAACGCAGATTCTACAGAGAATTATCATCAACTCATTGGACGAGAATTTTATATTCTTTCACTATTTTACCGTTTACCTCCATTTTTCAAAAACGGATGTGGCTTTCTAATCTTTCCAAACATAGTCAGCCGTGCAGTAGCCCCTCCCCTGGGCGCTGATTGGCAGGTTCTATCACCACGCGGACGTGCGTTTCCGTCAGAAAGGTGCCATTATACCAAGCGCCAATATAGAAATCTCGTAAATGCGAAACTGTTCGAAAAGAATCGTGAAGTGAAGGACAAACGAAGCTTTTATAAAGCACTGAATCTTGTACGGAAGGAGGATTCACTACTCATGTCTTCAAAATTTCTTTAGTGACATCTGGTGGCCAAAAATGAATAGCAGCGAAATTAGCCGCTTTATTTCGGAACTGATTGATTCTTTATCATGTCATTTTGACAGCTTGACAATGAACAAAACATGTTTATGAGCGTTATTAAATTAAATAATCTCTTTTTGTTTAAACGCCTTGTTGACTTGGATCACTAAAAATTGGCTGACGAAAAGCGTTTGACAAATGCTTAAAAACGCAAAACATGTAAGCATGTTTTTTAAACAAGTAATTTATTTAGAAATATAATTTGTTCTTGTGTCACTTCTCTTTGCAACAATTTTAATCTCACATATATGGTGAGGTATGATGATGGAGGCTTCAGATGTCATCGATCACATGATTCTATTTATTCTTAACAGAATTAATTCGTGTTGACAGTAGTTTTGTATGTTTCGTTATATGGACCACATTTGGCATGTTTAAGCCCTAATCCGTTCCGAGGATCTGTAAGTTCAAACTAAATGTTTTTATAATTGATAAAATAATGGTATTACATACTATATATATATTGGTATTAAAAACATTTTGCATAGCAAGTATTAAAAAAAAAGCTGAAGCAAAGAAAAAAAATAGTTTTCATGGTGGAGCGGCAAACGATGAGTGATTCTGTTTGTGACTCAAGTTGTGAGTTCGAGGCTGGAAATTGCATGTTCTCCCCGTGTGGGTATCCACTTTCCTCCCCCAGTCTCAAAAGACGCGTTTGAAAATGAATTGGAATGCATTGAAAAAAAGATCATTGTTATGAATGAGAGTGTGAATATGTATGTCAATTTTCCTGCTTTGCGAATTGTTTCAGCAGCCTGTACAATGGTTTTAAATATGCATTTATTTAATTGATTACAATCTCTCAAGTTAATTATGCCACTTGATGATGATGATGATGATAACAGATGAGTATTAATCTAGTCTTACATGCACAAATAAAGGATTGTCATCATCACACTGACCCATCATGATGAAAACACACTTCTGTCAGCTCAGTGTCAGAGATGAATATTATCACATTCACACGCAGACAGACTACAAACCATTTTGTTGTGCAAAGTGAAGAATCTTGAAAACACAAAATATAAATAATCAATTGCTCTAATGCGCAATAGTGTGGAAGAAAAAACAGGCTCCGAACAAGCGAACAAGTTCTGGGCAAAACTCAGAACAAGTTCTGTACAATTGTTTTTCTGCTTCATGGTAGTAACATGGTTCTCACTCCACCTCTCCTGCTCTTGTGTTGCTTCTCATTTTGCACCGCTTTCTTTCATCAGCATCAGCATCTCCGAAAACATCATCAGTATGTAAAAGTGAGTTTTGAAACACCTGGAAAAGAGAAAGAACGTAATGGGAGATCATGGAAAGAAGCAAAGGTTTTTGGTAGTGAGAGGATTCACTCACTGGACAATGGAGAAGTACTCGTCGAAGTAACTGTCATCAGGATGAATCTCTGCTTCACTCACCATCCTCTGGCTTTCGCACAGCACACCTAAGCAGAGCATCACCAGGCATCCGTAGTCATACACAGACCTCAGGCCGACGCTCGGCGAGGTGGAAAACATGAACCGGGAACCTTCGAAAGAACAGACCGTTTCAGCCAAAATCACGCGAGAAACACAACGTCAGGTTCTTACACGCAACACAAGCCACAACCGGGTTCCATCCAAATTGGAACGGACCGTCCATTGAGTAGAACATCTTGCTGCGATCAAAAAAGGCCACCAAGGTCAGGCCGCCCACAATGGCAGTGGTGGAGCAAGCTGCCCAAATCACCAGCATCTCCTCCAGCGGGGCCAGACGAGCAGCGCCAAAGAAGCCCAGCACACCTGCGGGGTCAGCGCAGAGGTCAGCGGGGTCATCCGCTCAGGTGGACAGAGGTCACTCGCCTGCTTCCAGTGCCCACGGCAGGTGAAAGGCCACGGAATCCCACGTGATCACATATTCGATGAAATACACCCACAAACCGGAACCCAAGATGCAGATGGACCCTGCTCCGATTGTCTAGGAAATTACAGGTTTTTAAGTGATAAGGGTAAAAAGGAAATGGGGCAAGAGTTCGAGTTCAAGTTCAAGTTCTGAGCATTTGTAAGGCGCTTTTCACAGTTTTAACTGTCTCAAAGCGCACGTGTGAATGTGCTTTTTATTCATTTGATCGTCTGGTTGTTGGTTACTGCTGGCTTCCAGACGGTAAGCTTAAAACATTTTATTTCTGATTTAACGTAATATTTCTAATACAAATATTAAAACAATAAAAAAACGTATAACCAGAAGATACACTGTGTAATAAAGGAAAGGCTTAAAATTTCAATCACAAAAATGTACCAGGGCCCCATTCAAGCAACCCACCCTACAACCCTTCTCTTAGAAATGTGAGTAAAAATGTTACTGTTCTCCCTCCTGGACCTCAAAAACTACCGTATTTACTCGACTATAAGTCGAGGATTTTTCCTTAAAATTTAGGGCTGAAAGTAGGGGGCTCGACTTACGCGCGGTCTACCAAAATAGAAAATATTTTACTCAGAACAGTGCGCAGATATTTCACCCTTTCTCACTAAAATAAATAGCAGAGACACACGCGCGGTAATTAAATGAACATTTATGACGCGAACTAAATGCATCTTTCAGAAAACGGCACAAGCCGTGCGGAGCACTGACACCGCTGCCGCTGCTCCGCGCGCGCACACACACACACACGCGTGCGCGCACTCTCGCACACTCTTTCGGCTCAGCGCTCTTCTGACTCTAGTCTGTTTGGCGTGATGCTTCACAAATAAACGAGTCACACGGTGGATTTCGAACATTGTATTTATTCCCAAAATACGAGTTAGCATTAACTCGTTAACATTAACGTTAACTAGTTAACATTCTCGTGAGAACTCTCTTAAAGGGGCAGGGCACTTTTCCCAAAAATCTTTAAAATGATAATGCAACTTAAACATAAATTAACAATAGGTTAAATAAATTAATACCAAAATAAACAAACAGGGTTACTTGATTTTTAGGTTTCCTTTACCACCAAGCATGTCTGAATACTTTTATTATTTCTATAGGAAGGAAGAGCATATGAACAAGTGTTCTATCATTATTTCCCTGTGTCCTAAAAAAACAGAATTGACTTTATATGAAACCCAAAATTGAGTTTCTACTAATTTCTATCTATTCACTTTTCTCTAATTTCTTTCCCCCGACTTATAAGGGGGTCTAAACAGAATACCACAATCTCACAGCTGAAGTGTGTGGGGGGGGGGGGTCGACTTATAAGCGAGTAAATACGGTAGTTTTTTAAAAATCTGAAAAAAATCAATATGTTCAAATTTGTAGCGGCTCCCTTAGTGGTCACTGCTGTGGAAAAGCAATGGAGCAGTTAATTGCTGCCACCTGTTGATCAAATTATGTAATACAAGTGTATGTTTGAATTTATTTAGTTTTTTTAAACAGAATTTTAATTTAAGGCCCTGTAATCTGACAATAAACCAAGTGTATCACCAGTGATACAAAACGCATTAAATGGCTGTGATTATCACTACGACTATGACAAAGACCAGTAAGCAAGCACATATGCGACAAAAGAGGAGAAAGGTACCAGCAAGGCCTTCTTCCTCAGGAAGCTCATGAGAACCGGGTTTTTGAGAACGGCCACGGCCGACAGGGTCGTCACGCACATGCTACCCGCTACGTACATGTAGGTAGAGCGTATCCGCTCTTTCACAAATGGCCGCCATTTTCTGAGAAACACAAACACCGTGTCCAATCCATGTCTCTCGTTACCCAGTTTTTCACCCGTAACTTGAGGTGTTGATCCTTACAATGCACGATCCACTGCTTTCTCCACCACTCCAAATCCGTAGTAGCATAAAACTCCCATTCCCACTGCAGCCCCTCCGGCGATCACCATCCGGCCCACGTCATCAGCGAAGAGTTCTGCAGACAGCAGCCATGTTTCTCTCACTCATGGACACGGTTCAGCGTACCTTCTGAGTTGTTGTGGTGAGCGAGATTCACACTGCATTTAGAAAGGCATCTTCAATGGATCGACAAATTCACAAGTCACGAGATTGATATAAATGGTACAAAAATGAGCATTGCACGTATTTATTTAGCCGGAGATAAAGGTTTTACTGCTGGAATATCAACAATCAATATTTCAAGCAGTTACTGTATATTAAGAAGCAACACTGCCGGGAAAAAGTATTCCGAGTTGTTTTGTCAGAAGGTCGAGTTTTAAAGTCAGGAATTTGACTTCATAACACACAATTCTGACTTAATCTCACATTCTGGGAGAAAAGTTGCAAAGTTTGTGGCGGAAATGACACTCTATAAAGCATCAGCTAAATGATAAGAATATGGCTTGGCACAAGTAAATGCACAAGTACAGTATTTAATCTCAGATACGTTCACTAAATCAGGTAAGAGCCTATATTGTGATTGACCCAATCACAGAAACCCTGAACAGGAAAATAAAAAAGAAAGTATGTGTGCGTGCACTGTGTTCGAGGGTTTTAAAATGTTTGTTCTCTGTGTAGACTATCATCGTATCATCGTAACGTGTTGCTTTACTGTGTCACTTTGGGAGAAGAACGAACACCTGCTGTATAACACAAAGTGCAGGTGTAACACTCCGCTAGTATTAAACATATTACATACATTACAGACTTTCTGTGGGAAACGCACATGCACGGCTTGTTAACATTTAAAAATAAAATGTTACAAAAAGTTTGTTACAAATTGACAATTATTTTGTAAGAACTTTTTACTGATGAAAGTTTGTAAAGTACAAGACCAAATCATACTATAATTCCTAAAAATAATACTTAAACAAGAACACAATAAAAGGGACTGATATATAATTAACCAAATAGATAGTTCACCAAAATTGTCTTTTCTTTTTAAAAGATTTTTGTTATAAAACTTTGTTAAAATTCTTCCCGACATAATCAAACATTGCTTTGTGGCTTTATAATTCTTTCACATGTATAATCTGCGTCTCCTCCTCCACTGAATCGTTGGAAAGGAGACGCAACCTTTCAAATAGACTGAACCATTACGCCTCTTCAGTGACTACGTTGATACAGTTACATGAACGAAACATGTGAATCTGAATTCTGCAGTTCACCATTTACTTACTCTGTAACTGAACCATAACTGGAATACAGTGTTTTCAATACACCCCTGGATTAGCCAGACGAGACACAGTGTGGAGACGGGTAACTAATGAAACCGTAAACAAACATTTATAGTATACAGGTTGTCATGGAAATTTCCTATGACAACCTGTATAATTGCATAACGGGAGTATGAACGGGAGTCCACCAACTTTGGAGAAGTCTACATATATGAAATGGACCCCCCCCCCACCAATCAATATTATTCTTGACTTTTTGGAGCGTCCAGACTGCGCATCAAGAATAAATAAAGTGAATGTCTGTCTTCATGTTTGCTTGCCTGCATATCAATCTATAGACTAAATTCTATTTCTATGTTTTAGTACAAGTCGGTCATTTATAGAAAAATATGATCGCTGTGTGGTTATTACCAGAACAAAATATTTATTAGCAGATTTTGGATAAAAACCAAAATGTTATTAATGTGATCTTTAATTCATCAATCAGAGGCAATAACATGTTTAATAAAGAACATAGTTTAATGAAAAACAAACAAACGTTACAATATTAAACAACCTCAACAATGAAGAGGTCAAAACATTTACAGGGTTTAAAGGGTTTTGTGGTCCTGACTGAAGGTTTGAGTCTGAGCATGAAACTTCCCTCGTGTTCAGAGCAGAGACTCAATCTTTGTCTCAAAGTCATAAAGTTGCTCCATGTTCTCAGCAGAACTAGCGAGGAGGTCCAGACAGGTCATCTCGCACACACCCGGCCAAGCGTTCTGAAGGACCGACTCTATCAATAGATCATCATTGGCTCCTTCATTGCTGCTGTGGCTCTCCAACATCTCCTGATGTTCACTGGAGTCAGACAGAACTTCTTGGACACTGAAGTGGTTCCCGTGAATTATCAAGTCCTCATCTACTGGAACGGGGCTCAACGGACGTCCATAATTCACACTCAGGTCTTCATTCCAGGCTGAGGTCAGCGGTGGGTCCAATTCAGGGGGTCCAGTTGAAGAGCTCTGGCCTTCCTGTTCGGTGTCTTTCGAGATCCAAAGGCCTTCAGCAGAACAAGAGTCCTGGTCAGTTTCCATGAGCATGTTCTTAAGCATCTGATTAGACTCGTGGTTCACTCTTGTGTTGACTCCGGTGGGAACAAATGTCGACTCGGGCTGGACTGTGATGTTGGCGAAGGCCGGGTTGATCCTCACGGGAGGCATGTACCGGTTCTTATAGGCCCCGCTGAGCAGACGCTCCGCATGCTGAGGATCTATTGTCCAGTATCCACCTTTTCCACGCTTGTTCTGCTGCCTCGGCACCTTCACGAAACATTTGTTCAACGACAAATTGTGTCGTATGGAATTCTGCAATGAAGAATGGAAAAAAGTTAAGATTTTATTGTCAATGGCATTTTTTATGGTGTTAGATGATTCCAACATCTCACCTGCCAGGTGGGTTCGGCGTAGCGGTAGTAGCTAAAGTTGTCCATGATCCACTTATAGATGCAGGAGAGCGTGATCTGTGGTTTGTCGCTGGCCTGCATGGCCATGTAGATCATGTTGGCGTACGTGTAAGGTGGCTTGACGGATGGGTTGGTCTTGTAGTCCACTTCATCTGGACACTGATGGTCAGGCTTTCTGTACGCCGCTGCTTTACTTGGGATCTGCAGCATATCTGTGAATGCTGGCTCTTCGGGTGAGGAAGACTGGGAAGCGACCGTGTGGTGAGGGCCGGAAACAGAGAAACCCAGCAGCCAATTGAGGTTGGTCAGATCCGGATCTGGATCCAAGCTGCTTCTGCTGTTGGAGAGAAGATCTGAGCTCCTGTTCTGCTCTTCAACCTGAGCTGCGGCAGTGACCACCTCCTCCTCTAAGACCCTCTGCCAGGGGTCTGCTTCAACGTAGCTCATACTCATGGTCCTGAAAGACTGAGGAACACTGTGAGAACCAGACACAGAATTATGTTCAGTTTATTTATAAAGCGTTTTATAACAACTGACAAAATGGAAGAGGAAGAGGGAGGGGGAGGGGGAGAGGGGGAGGGAGAGGGAGAGAGAGAGAGAGAGAGAGAGAGAGAGAGAGAGAGAGAGAGAGAGAGAGAGAGAGAGAGAGAGAGAAATGAGACATTGAGAGATGCTCCAGAAGCTTTCAGAAGTCTCACTGGTTACACTTTTGCAACATGTACAAATGTGTCAGATTTCTGACACAAAAACACAAAATTACTGATTTTTTTTCAAGAACAAAAAAAAAAGTCTAAAACCCATCTTCTTTTTCATCATTTCTCTTTGTTTCACGGTTGTTTTGGGTTATGTGTTTAATTTCCACCAATGTAACTGACAACCCATTTTGTAACGTTGATAATTTGATTGTTTTATGACACTATATTTGTTTGTGAGTGAAATATGTTTCCCGTTTTTGAGCAAATGTGAAACGATAATCTGAATCAGCTTCAAAACACCGATATTTACAGTTACACAAACAATATGGATTTTATAATAACCTTACCGGTATGACTGATAAGAGTCTGAACCAAAAAGATCATCCACCTCCACAAACGCTGCTGAACGACTGGACTCGGTTCTTCGCATCTGCGTGCACGTCGATAAAAAAGTTGAACGTAAACCACCTCAGATCGCGAAGTCATAAAGATAGCCAATCAGCGTCAGGGAAGAGACAATTTGGCTGTGACGTCACTGGCACCTGTCTGACGACGGGTAACGCAGATTCTACAGAGAATTATCATCATCGACTTATTGGGCGAGAATTTATTATACTTCCACTATTATGCCGATTACCTCCATTATTAAAAACTGATCGAGTGTTTTCGAACACAGACAACCGTGTGGTAGCCCCTCCCCTGGGCGCTGATTGGCAGGTTCTGTCACCACGCGGACGTCCTGTGATCTCACCATGACTAGGCCTCACGTTTGCGTAACGCAAACTTTCACGTTTCCGTCAGAAATACGCCATACCAAGCGCGAATACAAAATGCTCATAAATGCAAAACAGTTCGATGAGTCTCATATAGTGAATGGTAAACGAAACTTTATGAAGCGCTGAAGGTTGTATCGAAGGAGGATTCACTACTCGTTCCTTCAAAATTTCTTTATTGACATCTGGTGGCGATAAAATGAATAGCAGCGACTGAAATGAGTCGCTTCGGTTTGATACCACGTTAATATTTGACTATGAACAAAAACATTTCACGAGATTTGGCCAATGAAATAAACTTTACTTGTGTAAACGCCTTTTTGACTTGGATCAGTGCAAAATTAACAAATCAAATGCTTTTGGCAAGTGCTTATAAACGCAAGGCATGTGCGCAGGGTTTTTTTTAAATACGTAATTTATTTAGAAACATAATTTGTTCAAGTGTCGCTTTTCTTTGCAACGCTTTGAATCTCACATTGATGTGGTGACGTATGACGATTGAAGCTTCAGACATCACTGATCACGTGATTTTTTTGATATTTTGAGTACTTTTAGTAAGTTCGATTTTTTTTTAACTGATTCGGATCTTTAAATCACGGTCAATAAAGTGAACGAGTCATTTCGAGTCATTCGTTCATTTACAGCAGGCGATGCTGTAAAAGTGGCCGTGCTCTAAAACAATATACAAAAGACAACATGGTTTGCTTCAGCGGACAACATATAATACATATTGTCACAAAACTACGTATTAAAATCATGTGGAAACCTAGCAAAATTTGATCCTCCGACATCTGCCCTGCCATAGTTGTTTCAACAGTCACTTGATCCCGGTCACATATCAAGTGAACAAACGAATGATCCGTTTAAACAAATCACGAAGTAGTGCAGTGGTGAGGATGACCACTACTGAGTCTGCGCTGCTCTCCTCTCACATGAAAAGTGAGAAATGAACGAACAAATTAATGATGCGTTTGTAACACTGTTTTCGTTCTAGAATTGTTCACTGTGGGAACTTGTAAATTCTGAAATGTGAAAGAATCGTTTATTTTGATCGAATTGTTCACAAATGACACATCACTAATTTTGATTCTCTGAAGCTTCATCGTAGTGCAGAAGCTGTCACCTCACAGCGAGAAGGTTCTGTTTGTGACTCGTGGAGTTTGCAAGTTCTCTCTGTGTGGGTATCTGGTTTCTTTCCACAGTCTCAAAAGATGCGTTTCACATGATTTCGCATGGAGATGGGTCTCGCAAGCACATTGGAGCATCAGCCTTCTAACAGAGAAGAGGGTTTTGGTCCCCTGCTCTCTGGAAGCTTGGAAGAAGTGAGTGGGAAGGTGATCCTGTCACTGACACGGGAAAGTTGGCTCTAACCACCACTTGGTGCTTGATGGTGAATGTTTTGGGATGGGGAACCCAAAGCTTTAAGGTGCCCAAACCCAAAGGTGAGCTGCCCAAAACTCGCTTAATGACGGCGGGATGCCGAGGTGGCATATCAATCTATAGAGGAAATTCTGTTTTTATGTTTTAGAGTAAGTCAGTGTTTTTCATAAAAATATGATTACTGTGTGGGTTTTCACCAGAATAATACATTTATTAGCAGATTTTGGATGAAAAACCATAATGTGATTAATGTGTCTTTAATTAATCAGATGCATCAACATGTATAATAACATCATTTAATGAAAAACAAACATGACAATATAAAACAATACCTACAATGGAAAAATGTCTGAGATCATTTACAGGGTTTAAAGGGTTTTGGGGTCCTGACTTAAGGTTTGTGTCTGAGCATGAAACTTCTTTCGTGTTCAGAGCAGAGATTCAATCTTTATCTCAAAGTCATAAAGTTGCTCCATGTTCTCAGCAGAACTAGCGAGGAGGTCCAGACAAGTCATCTCGCACACACCCGGCCAAGCGTTCTGAAGGACCGACTCTATCAACAGATCATCCATGGCTCCTTCATTGCTGCTGTGGCTCTCCAACTTCTCCTGATGTTCACTGGAGTCAGACAGAACTTCTTGGACACAGAAGTGGTTCCCGTGAATTATCAAGTCCTCATCTACTGGAACAGGGCTCAACGGACGTCCATAATTCACACTCAGGTCTTCATTCCAGGCTGAGGTCAGCAGTGGGTCAAACTCTGAAGGTCCAGTTGAAGAGCTCTGGCCTTCCTTCTGGTCTAAGACAAACGGTGGAGGACTGCGGTCATTACTGTGGCCAAAGAGATGTTCTGTCTCTTCTGAGATCCAAAGACCTTCAGCAGAACAAGAGTCCTGGTCAGTTTCCATGAGCATGTTCTTAAGTATCTGATTAGACTCGTGGTTCACTCGTGTGTTGACCCTGGTGGGAACAAATGTCGACTCGGGCTGGACTGTGATATTGGCGAAGGCCGGGTTGATCCTCACGGGAGGCATGTGGCGGTTCTTATAGGCCCCGCTGAGCAGACGCTCCGCATGCTGAGGATCTATAGCCCAGAATCCACCTTTTCCAGGCTCATTTTGCTGCCTCGGCACCTTCACGAAACATTTGTTCAATGACAAATTGTGTCGGATGGAATTCTGCAATGAAGAATGCAAAAAAGGTGAGTTTTGTTGTCATTGGCAGATAAATGAAGTTAAGATGGTGTTTGATGTTTCAGACATCTCACCTGCCAGGTGGGTTCGGCGTAGCGGTAATAGCAAAAGTTGTCCGTGATCCACTTATAGATGCAGGAGAGCGTGATCTTTGGTTTGTCGCTGGCCTGCATGGCCATGTAGATCATGTTGGCGTACGAGTAAGGTGGCTTGACGGATGGGTTGGTCTTGTAGTCCACTTCATCTGGACAATGATGGTCAGGCCTTCTGTACACCGCTAATTTACTTGGGATCTGCAGCACATCTGTGAATGCTGGCTCTTCGGGTGAGGAAGACTGGGAAGCGACCGTGTGGTGAGGGCCGGAAACAGAGAAACCCAGCAGCCAATTGAGGTTGGTCAGATCCTGATCTGGATCTAAGCTGCTTCTGCTGTTGGAGAGAAGATCTGAGCTCCTGTTCTGCTCTTCAACCTGAGCTGCGGCAGTGACCACCTCCTCCTCTGAGACTGCCCACCAGGGGTCCGCTTCAACGTAGCTCATACTCATGGTCCTGAAAGAGTAGAACACTGAGAATCAGACACAGAATTCTTTTCACTGCAATAGCCAAAATCTGTCACAATAGCTAACTGAAAAACGACATTGACTAAGTAAAGCGCCTCAGATCGCAACATCACAAAGCCAGCCAATCAGCGTCAGATAAGTGATGTTAAAATTGGCAGTGAAGTCACTGACACCTGTCTGACCATGGGTCTTACTAAAGTAACGCAGAAAAAACAGATAATTAATAATACTTTTAATAATTATCACTTATTAATATTCTATTTTACCGATTAACTCAATTCAAATACTCTGATGTCGTCACAGTGAGGCTGTCTCGAGACTTGAGAGATGGATCCCTGTGAACAGCACGGAAGAGGGGTTATCGAGGGGTTAAATCCGTAAAAGCTTTATTCCAGAATCGTGGTCAGAAAACAGGCAATGGTCATACACGTGGGGCAGGTTCAAAACATGAACGAGGTCAAGACTAGAGCTGGGACAAGATGAGGATTGCGTGACGAGACGACAACCAACACATCAGACATGACAAAAACAACGTGGACAACGCGAACTATAAATACTTAATATAACAACGCGAAAATGACAAACACCTGGAACGCAAACGAGACAATTAACACGATTGGGGAAGAACAGGGAGTGACGTGAAACAGCTGTTCACAAAAACAGACACACGCGGGGAAAACCAAGAAGTCATGAGACAGCTGAGCATGAACAAACAATAGCGTGACTTGGCTGGACTGTGGCTCGACTTGACCGACACTGGACTGTGGCACGGCTTGAACGAGACTGGGGCGTGGCTCAGCTTGAACGAGACTGAGGGGCGGCTTGACTTGACTGGGGCGAGACAGAAAAACAGACAGGACCAGGTGAGACAAGAGGAGACACACGACTGGACGAACAAAAAGATTGATAACGGAAACGGCGAGAGCGCAGGGGTCGTGGGGTGAACAAGGAGAAGCACAACGAGCGAGAGACACAGCGAACGGGAGAGACACAATGAGCTGGAGAGACACGAGCGAGAGAGACACAACGAGCGAGAGAGAGAGACACAAGGGGCAGGAAAAGACATTGTGTACACTGAAAGCACTTGAGCCGGAGAACGCACCTGTCTTGACAGTGGGAATGGCAGAAAACCGCTGACCTGTCTGAGGATCAAGCCGATCTTTTCCCCGAGAACCTGCACAAAATTGACAGGTCCGACGCCACTCCGGGAGCCGATAGGTCGACTGCATACTTGCAGACACGAAGCGCCACATCTCAAAAATTGAAGTCACAGGCGATCCAGCGGGTAGCTCGTCAATATCACATGGACACAAGGCTCACAGTTTCTCCCAAACCTCTTCAGGATCCGCGTGACGCGTCATAGGACAGTACTTAAATACAGCGTCCAGTTCTTGTTTAAAGAAACCACAGTGTTCCTGGGTTGAAGCCGTGAGTAGTATGGCAAAGAGCTCCATCGGTTCCTTACCGGCGGGATCCATTTGTCTGGTCGGGTTGTGCTGTCACGGTGAGGCTGTCTCAAGACTTGAGAGATGGAGCCCCATACACGGCACGGAAGAGGTCAGAAGTCGAGGGGTTAAATCCATAAAAGGTTTATTTCAGAATTGTGGTCAGAAAACAGACAATGGTCATACACGTAGGGCAGGTTCATAACATGAACGAGATCAAGAGCTGGGAGGACTATAAATACTACATAACGACATGACAATGACAAACACCTGGAACGCAAACGAGACAATAAACGCAATTGGGGAAAGACAGGGAGTGACGTGAAACAGCTGATCACAACAACAGACACAGGCGGGGAAAAACAGGAAGTGACGAGACAGCTGAGCATGACAAATTACAAGCAATAAACAATAGCGCAACCCCGGAAGTGACGCGATCCAAAAGTCTGCATCAAAATAACGGTCCTCGGTTAAGAGTCCTAGCCGGCTTTAAGGCGGGATCTGTGACAGCCTTGTGTCGGGTCACTGCCAACCGTGTAGTAACCCCTCCACTGGGCGCTGATTGGTAAATTCACACATGTGCATAAAGCAAACTTTACATTTCTTGTTAAAAAAACAGCAATGCGCCATATCAATCGCAAATACCAAATGCTCGGAAATGCAATACTTGTGTAGTGATCGCCAAATGAAGCTTTTATGAAGAGCTGAATCATGCCTCGATAAAATAATCACTACTCTCTTTAGGTACATCTGGTGGCCAGGAAATGAATAGCAGCGACTGAAATGAACTGCGGTGATTAACTGATTTGACACCTCATTTGACTATTTCTGATCGCACTGTAAATGCTTTGAACTATATACATGTCACGCCTCGGGAGTGAACAGAAAAACTGAAGTAGTCCCCAAACTTTAATCAGAAACGAAAACTAATAACTAAAACACACGGCGAAACTCAATGAAAACTAAACTAAGGAAAACGGCCCCGACGCTCGGAAACATTCGGGAATACTCGGCAACGCCCGAAAATATTCGGATACACGCGATAGCGCACGGGAACGGCGTGGAGCTCGACTGACGAGTCCTGCGTCAGTAGCGTCCGTAACGTCAATAACTTCTTTTCTCGTCCGTTGCCCTTGGCGACCAAGACACCGACTCGTAACAATACACTTTTATTCGCTTTATTCAATTTAATGAACTTTCCATTATGTCATTTTGCATATGCATGCATTTCAAATTCAAAATGCAACGTCAAATTCAAATTTTATTTGTCACATAAATATACGTGGTACAACATAGTAAAATGTGGGATGGAGGCGATACAATAAAATGTGCAAAAGGGAATTACAGTAAAATGAAGATAAAGAACAGAAATACGATTAAAAAACAGTAGATATAAAGATGAAATATGAATTATAAATTATCAAGAAAAATATACTATCAAATAACGTAAAAAAGTAATAATACAAAAAGTGAGTAAAAGACAAAAAAGTACAAAAAGTGACTCAGTGATCCAGAAAGTGTTTATGTCAAATTAAATTAAATTAAGGTCCAGTGGTAGGGGACTTGGACTGGTGTCCAAAAAGTTGCCGGTTCGAATCCCCCCTACGACTAGCTCTACAACTAAGTGTCCTTGGGCAAGACACTGAACCCCACATGCCCCCCTGGCGCCGCGTGTGGCTGCCCACTGCTCCGAGTTCGAGTCTGATCGGATGGGTTAAATGCAGAGGAATAATTTCCCCATGAGGGACTAATAAAGGTTCAATTAAAAAATCAATTAAATTATTCGCTTTTTATTATTAAGAATTAGAATTTGTTTACATGTTGCTTCTCCTTGCAACGTATTGAAGTTGAGATTATGATTTGATATTTTTATAAAATAAAAAGCATATTGGATTCAATCAGCAGATTGTATCTTTAATTTAAAATATGAGCAGAAGTTACGTCTAGACCATGCACACGAAGCCTTCTTTTTGTAGTCTTTTATTTCGAGCGCTGACAGACACATGTGAGCTCCTTATTGGCGCGTCCTCGAGGGGGGGAGGAGCTATAAACTAAGACAGTCTGTATCCGTAAAATGCAATTAGTATGTATTAAACAAATAGTCTGTATTGCCAGAACACGACCCTGGCTTTACTATCTCCGTCATGGCGAAAGTTAACTGATATATGTACTCGCAAACGCCACGGTTATTTTCAGTTCTTCATTTCGCGCAATCTGGAAAGATCAGCAGTTCAACAGAAATTTCTTCCATCAGTGAATAAGTCTGTGAATATAGAATAAATAAAGCGAGCGTGTGCCACAACTTCACAGAATGAATATGGCCCGTCGGCACAGGTTGAGCATCACTATAGGTTGAATAAAAAAATTTTTTTTTTCATTTTAAACACATTTTCTCATTTGTAAACTTTGAAGTTTCACAACTAAAATAATAATGTGTATTTGGACTGAAATGAGGCGCCCATTTATTAGTTCCTCCTTTAGTTATTTTTGAAAAATTGTTGGGAGTATAGAGACCATTGTCCAGCCTTGATTAGGAAACACCATCCCTCAAAATTAGTAGTCGTAAAATTCTTTACCATCAGAGAAGTGCCTCAGTTTAGCAGAGGCTGCTGATAGATTTCTCACTGATAAAGGTTATCTGGTGCAGCGTGGTGGTTTTAGGTTGTTTAATTTCCACCAATTAAATAAAATGAATCCAATTTAATCGTTAACTTACTTGACAACACATTTTGATATATTGTAAAAAAAATTTTTTTTCGTTTTTGTAGAAGTGTAATGATGATCATACTCACACTTACAGTTCAAGCTGAATTTTTTTTATCATTGATGGATCTGATACCAAAGGGTCTCACTGGTCTGCTCGACTGCCCGAGACTGCTCGATGTTTAATGTTTGTCCGTTTCCACAACGATTTCAAACGCATTTCAATAAAACGATCAATCGTATTGACGATGTTCAACACTAGAGGGCGCAGTGTGTTACAGTGTACAGTAGTCCCTTATGTGACGTCACAAATCATTTCACTGTTTCTGAAAAGCGCGTTGTAAAAATGTCTTTACACGAAAACGACGTATAGTTAAATGTTTGCCTCCTCTGTTTATTACTCAGAGAAATGTCGAAAATGTATCCAATTGTAAAAAATCAATTGTTATAAGAAACAGAATTGATTAGATGCAATTTGAGAATTTTCTTTTCAAGACTGGTAATTATTACGGAAAAATTAGTGCACACTTTAAATAAATGACATGTAAAACATGTCACATTCAGTATCAACACAATAGACAAGAAGCAATCGATCAATTGCAGGTGTGTGACGTGGTGTGTGGAAAATGTAATCATGACATAAGAGGAATCACGTGACTGACAAATAAATTAACTAACATGTGACAAAAACCAAACCAGGCTTTTGTATTTTTCACCAAGAGTAATATTGAGAACCTTCCTAGAACGAACAAGTCGAAACAAATGTAACAATGTTTCCTACAAACACATAAAAGAAAATGTGTGTGGATTCCTGTGGCTCTTGAGCAGCTTTTCTCCATCATTTTCCGGAGCACGATGGAGCAGTGGGCAGCGCTGTCACCTCACAGCAAGAAGATTCCAGTTCCAAGGTTCAATGTGTGAGCTTGAGGGTCTTTCTCTGTTGAGTTTGCATGTTCTCATCATGCTTGCATCATGCTTCACCGGTTTCATGCTGGGTCACAGGTTTTCTTCAACAGTTTAAAAACCTTTGTTCAGTTGTGTGTGGTGTCGATGAGACAGCTTGGGAAGATGGTCATTCCCTAGGAGCTTTGGGTTCATTTTCTATGTATGCTCCCCTGGACCTTTTGATGACCTGGTGCCCTTGTGTCTATGTCTCTATCACCACTCATGATGAAGACATCTTCCGGAATCTTCATCACAATCGCTTGGAACAACCATCACAATGATTTTGTAGTGAAAGAATGCCAGAGAAGACTGCCACAGCCGTGGGCCGAGTTCTCCCCAGGGTTTAATGCCTGGTGGTGTGTCTTTCAAGAGGAGGCCCGAAACCTTTTAAATTGTTTAATTTTAATAAGCAAAAAAGATATTTTCCTACTTTGTGTTACTGGAAATTTCTTTAAAACTAATGTACCATGGCCATCGGTTCCTTACTACTTGGTCCTGCTACAAATGGATAAAATGCAACAATGTTCCATTTTTACATTTTCACACAGCTGCTTTGAGACAGTTGTAACTATACAACAGTTGTAAACAATACAACACTGACAGTTAATTACATGGACCAACCTCTTATTAGAACCAAAGAACCGGATGAATTCTTCTTACAGAGACCTAATATGGTTCGCAAATTGGGACCAAAATGATCAGGACCAGGAGAAACACGAGAAGACCACAGAAGACGAAGCTGGTGGCTTCTGCAGACTATCAGATGACAAAGAAAAGAACTTGCCGATTTAAATAAAAAGTCTGGATTTTTAGTGGATGAAACAAAAGTGGAGCTGTTTGGCCACAATAATTTTGCCATTAGTTGGCTAAATCTCTTTCCCTGAGAACAGCATCTGAAGAACACCTTTTCCATTGTCACCACAGTGGTGGTGGTATCTTAATGCTGTGGGGCTGTTTTTTCAGGAACCTAATATCATTAAACAGTTCCACTTTAATGCCAACTGTAAACAGTGCACCACATTTTGTTCAAATTGACCTTTTGGTTACAAATGTGTGGAACGTTTGTTTGTTCTGTGCGGCACACAACAGTATCCGGACTCATGCCAGATTTTGCACATACGATCCTTTGTGTTAATTTCATTTTAAAAGAAGTAAAAAACGTCTCAGCCTTTATTACTTTAGATTATTACACTGCGTGGATGACAGAAAATTACTTTATTTCTTGAATCCTCAGAAAAATAATTTCAGAAATGCAACACCTACGTCATTTACAAACACTGCAGAAAATGTCCTTAAAACATGAGCTCTGAATTCCGGGTCTGGCTGAAGTCCTAGAAATCCCCTCTTTCCCTGCCCCTCCTCTCTCTCTCTCACACACACACACGCACACACGCACACACACACACACACACACACACACACACACACACACACTCTCAAACTCTGTTTTTATCTTGCTCTCTCTCTCTCTGTCACTTTCTCCCTTTCACCAAACCCCCTCTTCTTCTCCTCTGTTTTTCACTCCTCCATTTCCTCCTACTCCTTCCCTCTCTATTGTTTTTCGTGAGCAGAAAAGAGAGGCTACAAAATCAGAGGTGAGCAGCATTGTTCTTCTTCTTCAGTCCTTTCTTTTATTCTCTTTCTCTCAGATGTTCACACTCTCATTCCCCAGGTGTGTGATGGACTGGTCCTCTCCTGTCACTTTTCTTCTTCTCTTCATCATCGGTCTGATCTCTTCTGGTGAGTTGCTGTGTCAGTTTTTTATCGTTTTTAACTGTTTAATGTTTCCTTGACTTTCTGTAAAGCTTGACACGTTTGAGAGAATCGTGTGGATAAAACACGCATCTGGTTCTGATTTGGCAGCTGATGGAACTCTTCCAGAAAACTGCATGTGGGAGAATTACTGTGTGTGTGTGTGTGTGAGAGAGAGAGTATGTGTTTGTGAACGAGAGACAGAGACGAATAAAGTGAATTATGTGTGTGTATGTATGTGTGTTTGTTGACAGAACCGAGGATATGTAGGGATCAGAATGCACTAAACGAGCGGATGGACGCCGTGCAAAAGGTGACGTCACACAGTGCTTTTTTTGAAAGTGCTTGTACATTTTTTTTAATCTGTGTGTGTGATTCAGAGGGTGGAAGACACTGTACAGCAGCTGGAGGTGGGACTGGCAGATCTGCTGGAAACCATTGGAGCGGCTGACTGGCGCCCCCTGGTGGACGAAAACGGTGACCCGCTCCCGAAACACAACCTCAGGCAGTGACAGCTTCGTCTTCGCACGCGCATGCGCATCTGCGCAAACGCGGACCCATGTAAATGAACAATGTCAATGTAATTTACTATAGATCAGTGTATCAACGGTTCAATTAAAAAAAAAAAAACATAAAGGTTGTTTAAAAACAACAGTTTAAACCTTGTGCCATGTGTGTATACAAATGTGTGCATAGTTTCCAGTAAATCAGACATGATCAAAACAGAAGAACTTGCAGGAACTGACGAGCAGCTGTAAAATGTCATGTGACTGTTCCAGCTATCATCGCTCATCTTTCTATCAATATCATCATCATCTTCATTATTCACTTTAGTGACAGTGAAACACTTTTTGGACTGTGAAACGCAACATCAGAAAATTAAGCAGATAAGAAACATCGGAATCATCAAACACATCAGGAACATCTCTATGGGAACATCATTCTATGGGAAGAAAACTATATTTACCTTGTCGACATTCAGTTCATGAACGTGTTAACTCTCCTGTCGCACCTATGCGTAATACCTATCTGCGTAATTCAGAACAAGAGTGGTCTACATAATTCAAAACATTGTGATTATGAGATTCAGAACAGAGGGATCTACATAGTTCAGACTATAATGATCTACATTATTCTGAACAAATGTGATCTACACTGTTCTGGCTATAATGGCTTTCCTTATTCTGAACATTGTAATCGTAATTTAAAACAAAAGCGATCTATGTAACTCAGAACAAAAGTTATCTACATAATTCAGAACATAGTGATCTTTGTGATTCAGAACTTTGTGGTGTATGTGCAAAGTCTGAATGTAATAACACCAACAGACTGGCGTTCACAAATGGTCATAACACAGTATAGTAAAGAACAATAAAGACAAAAAGGAAATCAGACAATGTGACTCTAATACAAGTACATTTTGTAAAGTTCATTTAGAGACACACTTGTAAGTCTCACTTCAGAAATCCTATTAATAATTCAACCTTTATTGGTCCCTTTAATAGAAACTCTTAAGGTCATTTTGAACATCCCAAGTGAAAAGCATCAAAAGTGAAAACTCTAGATTTACACACTGACTGTATAATAACACAATATTGGCACTGTGGCAAACGTCAACAAAACAGATGCAGTGAATGCTGCTGTTCACAAGAGAAAGACAGACGATGATGACAAGGCTCTTCTGAAGCCTAATGAATAACCAAAAACCACTAACTGGTAAAAGTTGTGGAAATAGCCATTTGGCGAAGAAAGAAAAAAGCCCAGCTGTTGAGCAGCTGCGCCATAACGGCACAAAAATTTAATTATTTTGATAAACGCCTCTAGCAGGAGTTGGCAGCGCCACCGTCGCTAGGATAGGAAGTCATGGAGCTTGCTTGCCTTTTCAAGGTGATTTTGTTCAATTTTCATGACCTGTTTTTGTGGTTAATGCTAGCAAGAGTTTTTTTTCTATCTCTTCTAATTCTGTCCATGTGTCATTTACTGTACAAGGCTCGTCCAATCTACATCCATCCAATAAAGCTCAGAATTTACCAACCAGAAAGCAATGTTGTGTCTACAGTGAGTGAAGAAGAGAAATCTAAAGATAAAGTGATATAAAGAAATAGCATTATGCTATTTAGCTACATGCTAGCACAAAATCGTGTGACACCGTTATCTCTCACACCCACACAAACAATCAATCAATCAATCAATCAATCAATCAATCAATCAATCAATCAATCAATCAATCAATCAATCAATCAATCAATCAATCGAAACACCAGTCCGCAAAAGCATCAGTTCATCTGACTTTATTGATCAGTAGTTTAAACCTATAGAAATATTATGTTTAGAAATATTCCAGAAGCGCTACAGAATTGATTCATGCTGAAGAGACAACAAAGACGGATAGAGAGAGAGAGAGAGAGAGAGAGAGAGAGAGAGAGAGAGAGAGAGAGAGAGAGAGAGAGAGAGAGAGAGAGAGATAGAAAGAGACAATCAGACCAAAATAGAAAGACTGAGGGAGAGAGAGGAAGAGAGACAGAGGGAGAGAGAGACTCAGAAGGAAAGAGATAATTGATGATTTCCTCTCAGAATGAGAGGAAAAGACAGAGTGAGACAGAAAAAAAGACAAAACCAGTGAAAGAGAAAGAGTAAAAATGAGAGGAAGATACACAGAAAGAAAAAGAAGACGACACATAAAGCCATAAAAAAGAGCGATAGACATTGAGAAAGTGAGACAGGGGTAGAAAGAGTGAGAGATACAGAGAGAGAGAAAGAGAGACTGAGGAAGCAAGAGAGAAGCAGAGTGAGAGAGAGCGACAGATAGAAAGAAACAATCAGACCAAGAAAGAAAGACTGAGAGAGATAGAGGAAGAGAGAGACAGAGAGGGAGAGAGAGAGAGAGAGAGAGAAAGAAAGAAATATTCAGACCAAGAAAGAGAGAGAGATAGAGAAAGAGAGAGAGAGAGAGAGAGAGAGAGACAAAAACAGTGAAAAAGAAAGAGTAAAAATGAGAGGAAGATACACAGAAAGAAAAATAAGACGACACATAGAGCCATAAAAAAGGGCGATAGACCTGTATCTAGTGAGAGATACAGAGAGAGAAAGATAAAGTGAGGGAGCAAGAGAGAAGCAGAGAGAGAGAGAGAGAGAGAGAGAGAGACAGGATTGTGTTGGGCTGCTGCTCAGGTTCTAGTCCTAGAGCTGATGTAGCAGTGACGTGGTAAAGAGCAGCAGACATGAAGAACGTTCTGCAGAATGAGTCCGTGTCTCTGATAATATAGAAAAGCTTTGGCGTCAAGGCCTGTCGGTTTGTGCTGCCCACAAGAGAAGCTGAAACACCATCATCATCTTCATCGTGATCATCATCACAATCTTCATCGCGAATCTTCATCTCCATTTATTCCACATAAAACTGTGAAAGCCAAAGTCCCGCTTCTCGTCATGTTAATGACTCTCAAGCTACTGAAGGCTACACAACCTGCACTACTGCTACACAACACACACAAGCAGCAAGAGTGAAGGGTTTGAGTCTCTCACCATCATCATCATCAAACAGAGATAGAGACATAACAGTCGAGACAGGAAGAGGATATGAGAGAGGAAGAGAGGAGGGGGGGTACAGAAAGAGCGAGATAAGCTGTGAAGGAAACTGAAGAGATGGACAGACAGAAAGAGAGGTGATATAGACAGACAGAGGGAGAGTAACAAAGAATAGAGAGAGGGATGGAAAGAGTGGGAGAAACTGAAAAACAGAGTGAGAAAATAGGAATAATGGAGGTGAGAAAGTGATATAAATAAGGCGAGAAGACGAGACAGAAAATTGCAGGGGAAGAGAAAACTGAACTGTGAAAGAACTGAAAAGAGAGACAGATAGATGAGAGATAAAAACAGAGAATGAAACGAAAAAATGTTGGGGTTTGGAAAGAGTGAGAGAGAGATGGAAAGAGTGGGAACAGTTGACAAAAGGGGGTGAGAAAGTGATAGAAACAAGAAGTAAAGATGAGAAAAAAAAGCTGCAGGGGAAGAGAAAAAGAAATGAGAAACAAAAAGGCATAGAAAGAGTGAGAGAAATTGAAAAGGTTAGTGGGCTGAGAAAGTGATAGGAGGGGAGAAGATGAGAACGAAAACTGCAGAAAGAAATGACCACACACAGAGAGATAGAGAGAGAGAGAGTGAGGAAAGAAAAAAAGTGAGAGAAACTGAGTTAGGGAAAAAAGAGAAAGCCCTTTGATTTGTCATGCAGCAGCTTCCTGTCTGGAGAGAAGATGACTGAGAGCAGCAGTGAGAAGGTTTGCTCTGAAGGATTCAGCGTTCTCTCTCTCTCACCAGAGCTTCTGTCTCACAGGAAGTAGAATTAATGGCTTCATGAGAGAATAAACTTCAGACGTCTCTCCGCAGGACAAAGAAATGAAAGCAGGATTTCAGCATGTGAAGCAAATCCGAGTCACCCCAGTGCCGGAGTCTGACACTCGCATCATGCTCGAGAGAAACGTTGCATAGAACTTCAGTCTTACTCTAGATGGACACGGATGGTGTGAAGGTTAACAGCTTCCTGGAGATGGGCAGACGGAGCCACACACACTCAGTTTGGATGTCTCAGCATCCGCATCCGCTTCCGCTTCCACCTCCTCATCCTCGGTTCCTCCCTCTGGATCATCGGCATCTGCTCCAGCCCCGCATCCATCCTCCTCCTCCTGACGCTGCTTCAGCCTCAACACACACACACACAAAAACAGAACCCTGCGTTACACAACACTGCAGTATGATATTCTAGGGTTGGGGTACTAACAGTGACAGACAGGAGAAAACTGAATAGCGTTTGAAAATAAGAAGAAAGTAAGTGAGATACTTATTAGTGATATTAATCCGTGGTGTTGGGGGCCGTGGTTTGCCCAAAAACAAAGTTGAGAACCAAACTGGACTAGAATTCGAACCAGGTCCATCTGGTTGCAGGCCAGGTCCATCTATCCATCGATGGACCACAACTGCTGTTAACCTCTAATGAAAGACTCTGCGTGCAATGATTTTGTGGTGTATGGGTGGATGAGCAGGAATCACAGGAGTTTCATCTAAATTTAGTTGGAAGGGTTTGTGGTGGAATTGTGTGCAGGCAGGAGGAGAAGCCGCAGGAGATGATTTTATCATTCATTTGGAAGAACATGAAAACGGTTGTCTGCATTAAGCCTGGTTTTTAAGCCTATTTTATTGACCAGTTGTTTGTATACCACATTTCTGTAAGGTAGGTTTGGTTTGGAGGTACGTTGACATGTTTGGTCCGGGTAGCGTCTTTTTCTGCCACTGAAGCCTCTGCCAGAGATTTCTACTCCGGATTCTTATGGTGGGACCCTGATGTCTTCGAAACCTCTACCTGGATAGTCAAATCCGAACTCTTTAAGGTGGATCCCTGATTCTTCTGAATCCTTTACCAAGAAAGTATACTCTGGATATCTCTTGATGGAACCCTGTTGCCACCGAAACATTTACCTGGGTATTCTACTCTGGATTCCTCTTGGTGGAACCCTGACACTTCTACAATCTCAACCTGGGTAGTCTACTCTGGAATCCTCTTAGTGGAACCTTGACGCTTCTGAATCCTCTACCAAGGTAGTCTACTCTGGATTCTTTTTGGTGGAACCCTGATGCCACCGAAATCTCTACCTGGGTAGTCTACTCCAGATTTTTGTTGGTGGAACCTTGACACTTCTGCAACCTCTACGTTGGTAGTCTACTCTGAATTCTTTTTGGTGGAACCCTGATGCCACCGGAACCTCTACGTTGGTAGTCTACTCCAAATTCCTGTTGGTGGAACCCTGATGCCTCTACTAAAATGTCTACCAGGGCTACCACTCTGGGCATGTCCCACCAGGAGGAGGCAGGGAGGACGACTAATAACACGACGAGGGGCTTTCACTAGTCAGGGCTTGGATTGTCAAGAGGAGCTGGAGGACAGTGAAACAGATGAGACTCCTACTCTCTTTGTGTTTTTCGGACTATGAGAAAAAATTGAAGACCCAGTTGTGGTCTCAGTCTTTCTGTTTCTGCCTTACCAAACTTCACAAGATCACAAGATGGTCACACTAAGGTAAACAAATAAATAGAAGTTGTGCCTCACTTTTCACGATTAAAGATCACAAACTCTTGTTGGACCACATCCAAACATTCCTGGAGATACTCGTTCTCCTTGGAGAGAAACAGAGTAATACAAGCAAACATCAGATTGTCTCAAGCATCAGATTGGCAGAAAGATGAACGTTGGAGTTGCACCCACAGACTGTGAGTCTTTGCTGTTGTCTCTGGACCGGTTCTTAGCCAGACGCTTCTTCTTCTTATGAAGAGGACGAGACTCCAGAATCATCTCTTCAAGCTCAAACGTTGGGTCACAGTGCAGACGACCCTTCTGAGGGAGACACACAGACAAAGAGAGTCACAGTTGAAGTGAATCATGTGTTTGTTTTATCAAGTTTGACACTCACATTAGGAACGAACCCTGGTTCCATTTTCTTCTCATAGACGTTGTCCCAGGTGACATCAGACAGATACGGAGCCGTCTGCATCTGAGCTAGACTGCAGAACCGATGTTCCGGGTTCACTGTTAGTAACTGCACAGCACACACACACACACACACACACACACACACACACATCAGGACAAGCTACACTTCTCCCTTGTTCTCTCTGTCTCTCCCTCTGTCGCTCTAACACACACACAGACGTCTGGACCCAACATTTTCCCCTCGTTCTCCCTCACACACACACACGCCTGTGGCTCTGCTCTCAGTTGTCAGGGAAACGATCTGAGCTGACGTCTGCAACATCGACCCGTCTGAGAGATGAAACAGAACCTATGAAGCTTCACAATCTCTCCTAAAGATAAGTTCAGTGTCTCTCACCCCACATCTTTCATCCTCCTCTCTCTCTCTCTCTCTCTCCCTCTCTCTCTCACTCATGTGTAAATGTCCCACCTTTCTCAGCAGTGACACCAGGTCTCTGTGCCAGGATGAGCTGTACTGAACACTGACTGTACTGAACAACTGTAGAAGAGACTCCACAGAGTTACTGGCATGAATATCGTACGGCCGCTGAGAAAAAGAGAAAGAGTGGGAGATAGACAGAGAGATAGAGAGAGAGTGTGAGACAGGGTTCTGGATGTTCTGAAGGGCTTCTTGAGATGGGATCTCACCCAGCCTCTCAGAACCTCAAAGATGGTGACCCCCAAGGACCACCAGTCTACTTCGAATGCATATCCCGAGCCCCCGCTGATGAAGGACTGAAAGATCTCTGGAGCTGAGAAAAATCAGAACCTTCACACTCCACTCGGAGGGAGAGAGAGCAAGAAACTCACCCATATACGGCTTGGTACCCGCCAGAGCAGTCGCTCGCTCACCATCCTTTATTATAGTAGCGATGTTGAAGTCTGTCAGGTGAGCGTGACCTGAGAGAAAAAGAGTCGAGAGAGAGAGAAAGAGAGGGAGAGAGAGCACAACTCACAGAGGGAACAAATAGATCTATTTCACAGCCTGAGTCCAAAGAAAAGACAGCGTGAAACAGAGAGATTAAGAGAAGTAGAGAGAGAAGAGAGAGAGAAACGGGGAGAGAGACAGAGAAGGATAGGGAGAAGCTGAGACAGAGAGAAACAGAGTGTGTGTCAAGACAGAGGGAGAGAGAGAAAGAGTGAGAGAGATGGAGATGGAGAAAGAGAAGGATAGAGAGAAAGAAATAGAGATAGTAAATAGAAGTAAAAACAGAAACAAAGATGGAGTGACAGGAGAGAAACAAAAGGAGAGAAAGACGGGTATGAAAGAGAAAGAGAGGGAGAAAAATAAGAATAGAGAGGTTGAGAGAAAGAGAAAGCCAGAAAGAGAAAGAAAGAAACAGAAAGAGAGTGAAACGAAGAGTTAGATTGTCGAAAGAGAGAGAGAAAAGGAGAGAGCGACATGACACAGAAGGAAAGACAGAAACAAAGAGAGTGAAATGAGAGTGACAGTGTCAGTAAAGACAAAGTGAGAGAAAAGAGAGAGAGAGAGAGAGAGAGAGAGAGAGAGAGAGCTAGCGAAAGCATGATCTTGAATTGAATCAAACAGATCTTTGGAACAGCATGAAGTCAAAGACAGAGTAAAAGAGAGACTGAGCTAGATATACAAAAAAAGACATTGAAAGAGTGAGCGTGAGAAAGTAAGAAATATAGATGTTTTTTTACTGTATAGTGTATACAGTATACTGTATATAGTGAGGAAGAGTGTGAGACAGCGACTCTGAGAGAGAGAGAGACAGTGTGTGTGATCAGATTACCTTGCTCATCCAGCAAGATGTTGTCGGGTTTGATGTCTCTGTGTGAGGAGAGAAACACATCAGATGTGAAGTCACGTGACCCATCAGCACATACTCACCATCTGTGTGTGTGTGTGTGAGTGAGTCTGCGCATGTGTGTGTAAGAAACCTAGTGAATTAGTATGTGTGTCAGAGAGAGAGAAACTGTGGTGTGAATGTGATGACTGTTGTGTGACTGCTGAAAAACTCTGAACTAAAACTGAAAACTCTCTGTTCACACACACACACACACACACACACACACACACACACACACACACACACACACACCTTCCTGAAAACACACCATCTGCATTCATAGAGAGAATCAGGCATCGAAAGACATTTATGTTCGGGTATTGTGAAGCACATAGTACTTTGCTTCCGTAGCATAGCCAAAATGACACTATACAATTCTCCAATTAGAGTTTTATAATATTCATTAAACGTCTATAATGTGCACTTCACTTGGATGGGTTAAATGCAGAGCACAAATTCAGTATGGTCCCTATTGGCCATATTGTCATCACCTGACTGTCCTCCCTTCATATAATATTAAAGCGTACGTCAGGTTATAATTACACGTAAACATATCTTGCCTTTTGCCAACAATCTCAAACAAAGATGGTAAAAAACAACAGGGGGAGAGTTAGAGAGTGACAGTGAGTGTGTGTGCGTGTGTGTGTGTGTGTGTGTGTGTGTCAAGAAAAAAAAGATTGAGAGGGACTCAGAAAAATAATTAAGAAAGATAGACAGGGAGAGAGATTTAAATGCCTTTGTTATAATTAATATGATAAGTAATAATATAATAGTAGTGATGGTCAGACGATTCTCTCCCTCTACATTTCCACCAAGACGTTCCCAGACGTGACCAGCAACAGTTCTTCTAGATCTTCCTCTGTTTCTCCTCTTGGTAAAGCACGTTGGGTGACATCGCTGATGCATCGAAAAAGATGCTTTCAAAGTTTTACCCAAAACCCATGACCATAGGTGAAGAATCTGCGAGATCTTCCCAGTTTAATTTGATCAGTAGAGGATATTGGCACCAAAGGTAGACATCCAGTCATTCCATCTCAAGAAAAGGCAACAAGGTTTTAAATCTCGCTTGTAGACTTCATCTGTACCTTGACTGTGCCTGTATAAAGACAGTGAACAGGACTGAGTCCATCAAGCAGTGGGAATGGGTTTGACAATCTTCTTAGAAAGGAGAGCTGGGATGCCTTCTCTAAACACATGAACCCTCAAGCACTGCGGTAGATGTATAGAGAAGGTTCAGTGTTCAATGACCAGGATGGAATCTGCATTCTTCCTCCTGTATCCGAGAATCCACTATTAGCCTAATGCTTCTTTACGGCACTCCAGACTTTCCCAGGAAGACTGAGGCCTTTAGTGCGTTCTAATTCGAGGCGAGATGGATGAATGAACTCAAAATAGACTCAACCTTTCAGTGACCTAATGATCCTAACACGTGCAGTCAGGGGCTGAAAGCTCCATGTCGGGTCTCTGTTGGCGGATTCTTGGGAGACGACTACACCAAGAGCAGTTCATGTCAACCATCATTCCAGGTATAACTACGTCGTCCTGGATTGGTATCACCCAGGCTTCAGCAGGGATCCAGGCCTGGGAATCCAAAAGCCTGGTGGATGATTGCCTCCAATAGCCTTCTGGCTAAGAACATCCAACTTACAATCTGTAGGCATACAACCGTCATAAAGGACCAATGCAAAAAATGATCTTGAGAACCTTTGAAGTCGATATTTATGTAATTAGAACTCCACAGGCTCCACTGGTTCAGGACAGACAGACTTCATTACAGAGAAACAAAGCAATCTTGAAGTGACCATTAATTAACTGTGGATCATTAGTCCTGATGGGAATTGAATCTGAAGGAGGTGATTAATGATCTATGTCTGGTTTTTTTGGACTTACATCCTGTAGACCATGAGGAAGGCAGACAGAGATGGAAACAAAGGCAGAGAAAGACAAGAAAAGTAGAGAAAAGCGAGAAAAGTAGAAAGAGAGCGACGTGAGAGAAATTTAGTATGTAGTCAGATTACGTAAATCTGTAGTCAGAAGGGACATTTAAAAAACACAAACAAACAGGCTCCACATTTACGTTTGTTTTATTATTTTTCGCTTACAATCTTCACATTTTTGTTTGACACTTTTTTTTCGGTTCAGGATTTTTCGCTCGTTTCATTTTTTTTTGCGTTTGGACGAGTTTCACGTGGGGCGGCCCTTACTCTGCTGAGAATGTGATTGAGAGCAGGTGACTAAGAAGTGCGGGAGGTTTAGTGAGCAAATATTCAGAGCTAATATTACTCTTTCGAGCATGAAGGTCTCTATTTTCTTTACTTTACTTTACAGTCTACTTTACTTTTCTTTACTTTACAGACGCTTTTATCCAAAGCGACATACATTTCATTACAATTCAACAAATTCTTGCTTTCCCTGGGAATCGAACCCATGAGGTATTTTAAACACCAGTGCTCTACAGACTGAGCTACTGGGAAAGCTGTTACAGTGTTAATAATTAATTCATAAATAAAAATGTATCATTGATGTCGTAAATCTGGACACATGAAAGTTTTCAATACAAAAAGAAATAATAGAATCACTTTTAAGGGATAAATAATGGGACTATTACAGCTGCATTATTCTGCGAGTGGCAACAGGACCAGAAACTCCAACCCCCACAATCCTCAGCGCTCTCTATTCATCACCTGGTGCTACATGCCAACGACTGTCACTTGATAGGCATTGACTATTAAAATAAAGGTTTGAGGCACAATAGGGTAGCAGACACCTATCCTGGTTCTCCTGTTGTGTTTCCTGCTTGCCCATGTTTCTAGATTCTGTCTCTGCCGCCATGATTCAATCTCCTGTCCGAGTATTGAATACGTATTTGCCTGATGAACGGTCTCTGATGAAGACTGATGAAGTCTTTAATCGTCACTTCAAGCCAGTAGATTTAGCATGTTTTAGATGAATATAAAAAACGAGATTTAAAATATTTTGTTTGACTTTGTTTGGTGAAGACAAAAAACACAGACTAGTTTAGCTTCATCCATTGCAGTTTAAGGAAACCAGCACAAATGTCAATGGAAATGGATTTTCTTTTTTCTTGACTTAGGCTAAATTCGGAGAGCACAAATTGAGCAAATACAACAGATTCTAGCACTAGCTCCTACCACCAAAAATAGAAAGCGATAGAGCGACGAACAGTGATAGAAGAGACAGAGCGAGATATGAAGAGACAGACTGAGAGAGAGTCGTTCATTTAGCATTTTTATTTCATGAGGCTTCTGTTTCACTCTACATAAAAGTGCCAAGCATTTGGATATTGTGAATAAATCTTTAAAACGACTCGTGGAGAACGAGCCGTGTCAGACTCATTTCCCAAGCCGTGAACGAACACTCTGTGAAATGAGTTTTGAACAGAAGCGATGATGAACTGTGCTTGCCGTGTTTCAGACTGTAAAGACTCTCCTCGCCTGACATTTAGTGTGCGGAGTGAATGGTGGAGCTGACCTGTGGATGATGTGCTGACTCTGCAGGTAGTCCAGCGCCAGCGTCATCTCACACAGGTACAGCTTCACCGCCTCCTCGCTGAACTGCACGTTCTGCTGCAGGTGGTAGCGCAGGTCTCCACCCAGCAGCAGGTCCACCACCATGAACATGTCCTCCTCATCCTGGAACGAGTACCTGATGGAGAAAACCCAAGTCACACCAGAGGCTTCACACTCAACCCCGACTCAAGCCTCTACAGCTCTGCAATATGACTGTTTCTGAGAGAGTGAGAGAGAGAGAGAGAGAGAGAGAGAGAGAGAGAGAGAGAGAGAGAGAGAGAGAAGAGAGAGAGAGAGAGAGAGAGAGAGAGAGAGAGAGAGAGACACACACACACAGAAAGACTAGAGATAGTGATTGGGTGAGAGTGTAATACAGAGAGAAAAGAGATGAAAGAAACAAGTAAAAATAAAGAAAGATAAACAAATACAATGAGCAAGGCAGACGAGAGAGAGGGAGAGAGAGAGAAACATAAACAGGCATATAGAAAGAAACAGTGAAAGAGAAAAATAGATAGAGAGACAGACAGGCAGATAGATAGACAGACAGACAGGTAGATAGATAGATAGATAGATAGATAGATAGATAGATAGATAGATAGATAGATAGATAGATAGATAGATAGATAGATAGATAGATAGACAGTGAGAGCCTGAAAGAGACAGACAGGTAAAGAGAGAGGGAGAGAGAGAGAGAGTCAGATAGACAGGCATATAGACAGACAGACAGTGAGAGATGGCCAGAGACAGTTAGACGGAGAGTGAGAGAGAGACAAACAGAAAGACAGACAGTTAGAAAAATAGATACATATAGAGACCGAGAGTGAGAGAGGGTGGGAGATACAGATATACAGAGAATAAGAGAGAGAGACAGACTTATAGACAGACAGATTATAATGAGAGGAAAAGAAAAATAGATATCAGACAGTGAGAGAGAGAGAGAGAGAGAGAGAGAGAGAGAGAGAGGTGCGGAGTGAGGCAAAAGAAGGTTAACAGACCTGAAGAAGTCAGAGAGACTGAAATAACGAGGCCAAAATAACAAATGAGACGAGGTGCAGCAAAGAGACAGAAGGACAATGAGGAAAAACTGGGAAAATGCTGCAGTGAAAAAACAGAAAGAAGTGTGTGTGTGTGTGTGTGCGCGCCTCCTCCACAGCTCCATATTTAGGCCACCATGATGCTTTTTTGACTTGTCCCCCTTTGCTCTTCCTCACTCTCACGAGTATTTTTACTCTTACTATGGGAAAAAAGTCATGTCTTGCTGTGGCCTTGTTTCTGGAGCTGATCTTCACACAAAATGTCCTGAATGATCTTAACAAACTTCTTCTGCTGCGGCTAAATGTTTGGCCAAAGTCGCACAGCGGAGAGAAGAGGACCTGAGGGAAGCCAGTCGTCCTTCACATTCAGGAGAAGTGGGCCACGTCCACCTACCCCGAGGCTACGGAGCTGCGGAGGACGGGCTGCGCTGGAGACCGAGGTTGAGTCCCCAGAACAAAAACAAGGAGCTTGAGCAGATCTTTCTATCCTTGGTTTGATTGAGATAATAAACCTTATACCTCTTTTGTTATTTCTATTGATTAGAATTATCGTATCTCATCACACTCCTGGAAATATGTTCTCGTTGCAGTTGTAGTTCAGCGTTTTGCTTGTTTTAGGGTTATGATTTTGGATTGACATTTAAGTTCCTTTCATGATTTTCCAAGTGATGAATGTTCTCTGTTCT
>CM051500.1:26173689-26182000 GCA_028031935.1 Paedocypris micromegethes
TGTCCCGCTTCTGCACGATACACACCTGCACACAGCACAATAACACACTCTCACTCTCAACTCACATGGCTTTCGTTTGCGTTGTGGACACATTTGTTGAGTGTCGTCCTGATTTATAAAGTTCACACTTGCACTTTTGTGATGGAAAGGAGTGAAGAAGTGGAGGATGAAGTTGTGCTCTATCTGTTACTGTCAGGAGATTCTCCTGGGCCGCTGCGAGTTCTGATCCAGCACAGAAAACTGGGTCACGGAACTGCTGAGTCCAGCACAATCCAGAGAGAAGGTCTGCTCTTCTTCCTCAAGGATCTTTACAGTGCCGTCTCTCTCTCTCTCTCTCCCTGACTCCCTTCTATCTATTTTTTAATGTTTCTCTCTAGGTCTCTCTCTCCATGTTCTCACACGCTTGTCGACTTCTCGTCTCTCTCCTTCTTTCTCTCTGTTTCCCTCTCTGTCTTCCTCTCCCTGTACTCTTTCTCTCTGCCTCCCCCCCGCTCTCTCTTTTTTTAATCTCTCCCTCTTTCTCTCCATTTTCTTTTTCTAAACTTTTTCTAAAGTGTCTCTCTCTCTTTGTCTCTCTCCCTGTCTCACTTTCCCTCTCTCACCACCACTCTTACTCTCTTACAAGTGTCCCTCCTCTATTCACTGTCTCTCTCTCTCTCTCTGTCTTTGTTTCTCGCTCTCTCTGGCGGTACTTGTATGTCTGTATGACTCTCTTTCTCTCTCTCTCTCTCTCTCTCTCTCTCTCTCTCTCTCTCTCTCTCTCTCTCTCTCTCCCTCTCTCTCTTTCTGTCTCTCAAACATTGCCTACTGCCATTTATCACCACAAGCTAATGACACACTGAAATCTGTTACGGTCAAGATTTTTACAAGAACAACATGATCTTTTTCTCTCTAGAGAACCGTCTGGATTCTGGAACATTCTAAATGAAGCATTTCTGTTCAAACAATGTTTGTGATGAACTGGCAAGTTTAGATTTTATAGGTTGAATTATTGCACGTTTCAACGAAACCAAGGCCAGAGCAGAAATAATGTGTTGCCTTAGGAATCCCAATGAGGAAAAGATCCATCAAGATTCTTCTTAGAGTAGAAGACATACTGTGCAGTCTCAAGGCAAATGTTTACTTTACTTTAAAGATCTTTCATTAGAATTATCGTTTTGGCAGATATTTCTACAAACAAAAGTTGTCCAGATAAAAGCTCCAGGTCTGAAGTCAATCACCTCTGTTCTCCTGATGGAACCAAACTCTGCGTCCTTGAAGCCTCATCACTTGAGGTTTATTGATGAGCATGAATTTCACCAACTACATCTCAGACTTCTTCAATTTCACCAGAGAATTAAAGCTTTACATTAAAATCCATCTAGATCCTCCGGCAAATGTTTTGCAAGATGTGTAAAGTGACACGGTGAAAACTTCTAGTTTTTGATTGATAACTCCTCAGACATTCTGTCAAATGTCAAACTCTGACATTTACATTGTGAATGAAAAATGCAAGTTCAATCAAAAAATGGTTTAGGTTTTGTTCGCCTGGTCCATTTTTCTCCCTCAAGTTCTCGCTCTGCCAATTTGAATCCCAGAAGGTGAGAACACAGTATTCCAACAATAACCCTCTCTACGACATCACCATACTTCATCACCTGTCTGTCTCAAAAGTACAAATGCACATTCCTCCCACTACATTTGAAGGCGACACGTTGTGGACTCGCTCTCCTGAACACAAAACCATCAAGCGCTTTGTGCCTCCGCTGCCCGCACGCCGAGCGGCAAGAACACTGACCGGCGCCGGCTCATCACTTCAAAGAAGAGCTTTCAGACTCTGAACATCACTTCTGTGAAAGGCTCTACTTCAAAGTGCCGTATCTCCAGGGCCTTTTGACTCCATTGCTCACATTTCCAGAACCGAATTGTACTACTAGCGCACTGTCTCTTCATTCTCTTTGTTCTTAGCTTCCTCCAGTTTCAGACGCCATGGATATTACTCTCTTCTCCAAAAGAGTAAAACCTAAACGGCACTGGAAAAGACTGACAGCGATGATATTAAACGTGGAGGGAGTGACATAACCCACAGAAGCATCCACTTTCACTGACAGAACCAGGTGGTTTCACTGGGGAAAAGGTGAGGGAAGTTTGTTCACTAGGGGCAATATCGAAATTGTGCTCTGAGTTTGACCACCAGTGAAACTACACACACCCGGAGCAGTGGGCATCCTCGCAATAGCTGTTTACTTGCTCCGAAATTGTTCGCATGGGTTAAATGCAGAGACGAATTTCCCCATTGACTAATTTTACTTAACTTATTTAATAATCATCATATTACGTGGTGGTCACTACATCATCACTCAAGGTTTGTGCTTGTGTTCCGGTACAGAACAGAGAGAAGAGATCAAAACCTCACCTTTAGGAGTTTGAGTAAACGTTAGGAACAGGGAACAAATAACCAGCAAGGACCCCAAGGGTGTAAATACAAACATAATTAACACGGAGCAGCAGAAATCAATGAAACCCAGGAGAAAACTCAAGGAATGCTTGGAAACAAAGCACGTGTTGACCCTTTACAGCTTTTCACTCATTTAAATAAGATGAAGGACCTATAATGAACAACTGTCACGCTCTTCGGTGCAGATAGGTTTTAAGGCTAACCGATAGAATTGAGGAGTTAGAAACACTCATCCGGGCGTTAGAGAAGGACAGACAGCGTGAGAGTAGTGAGACGCTCCCGGATGCCGTTAGCATTAGCGCTGAGGCACATTCCTCGGTTCCGAGCGGAGAGGTCCAGCAGCAGGACAACTGGGTGACTGTGAGGCGGAATAGTCGCAATTCGAAGCGGCATCGCTCCTCCGTTCCGCTGTTAACTGCGAAGAGGCTTTCCCCGCTCAGAACAGCACCGTCTGAGACGCCTGCTGAAAGTGCATTGGTGATAGGAGACTCCATAGTGCGGAACGTGAGATTAGAGACACCAGCCAATACAGTTGTAATGTGTCATCCAGGAGCCAGAGTGTCTGATATCACATCGCGTCTGAAAGTGCTGGCTAATGCTAAACGTAAATATTCTAGGGTAGTTATTCACGCCGGCACTAACGATGTCCGACTTCGCCAGTCCGAGATCACCAAAACTAATATTAAAGAGGTGCTTGAAGCTGCCAAAAAGATATCAGACAAAGTAATTTACTCTGGCCCCCTCCCCGCTTACCGGGGTGATGAGACTCACAGTAGACTGTGGGCGCTCCATGGCTGGGCGTCTGAGTGGTGTCCTTCGAATGGCATAGGTTTTATAGACAATTGGAGATCCTTTCGGGGAAGACCTGACCTGTTAAAGCCCGACGGCCTCCATCCCTCGTGGAAGGGGGCCGCTCGTTTATCTTATAATATAGCCTATAGTTTAGCGTCTAGATCGTGACTCGCCACCATTGCCCAGGTCAGAGAGCAGGCGGCATCACTTAACCAGCCGCCTGCGTACTGCTCACAGTCACCCAGTGCATTTAGTGCATCTAGATACAATCCTAACAATAATAATAAAAATAATAATAATATTATCAGCTCTATTAAAACCAATAACAACAACAATATCGATAATAAAAATGCTAAAAGTAATAACAGACACAACATAGAAACGGTATCACAATCTCATAAGCCTAGCCATAGAAACCGGTCATTAGACAAAGAAAAAATGGTGCTTAATCATATTAAACAGACCAAGACTTATACAAACAAATATTTAAAGCTAGGTCTCTTAAACATTAGATCCTTAGCACAAAAATCTCTTATCATAAACGAAATGATTTTGGATAATAAGCTTGATGTTTTAGCGCTCACAGAGACATGGCTAAAGCCAGACACCTACACTAGCCTAAATGAATCAACTCCACCTAATTTCTCTTACGAACATGAGGCACGATTAACCTCCAGAGGTGGAGGCGTCGCTACCATCTATAATAATAATTTCAAGATGAATAGGAAATCAAACTTTAAATTCTGCTCTTTTGAACTGTTAGTACTACATATGGAGCCAGATATAAATCGGGAATCAATACTTATTGTGACAGTGTACAGACCGCCAAAGCACAATACTGACTTTTTAAATGAATTTGGGCAACTACTAGCAGAACTCATCATTAGAGCAGATAAAGTGATTATACTCGGCGACTTCAACATTCACCTAGATAATGTTAGTGACTCTCTAACTCGCTCTTTTTATGATATTCTAAATTCCACCGGCTTTAAGCAAAACGTTATTGGCTCCACTCATAAGTTTAACCATACATTAGATTTGATTCTTTCATACGGTATCGTAGTTCATGATGTAGATATTGTTTCGGTGAGTGACTGCATTTCTGATCACTCTCTAGTTTCCTGCTTAATAAATATAGACATCCCAGCTGTGATCTCACCGCAATATCGCTCTTGTAGACTCATTAATTCCAGCACAAAAGATAATTTTATGAAACGTCTTCCTGATCTTACCATTTATACCCCTGAAAGAACAGAAGAGCTTGAGAATTTGACTGCAACCTTAAATCTAACTTTGTCAAGTACCCTTGACTCTATTGCCCCTCTTAGGGAAAAGAGACTAAACACAAAAAACAAAGTGTTATGGTACACTAATGACCTAAAAGCCTTAAAATTATCAAGTAGAAAGTTAGAAAGGAAATGGAGAAAAACTAAACTGACGTTTTTCGCAGTGCCTGGAATGACAGTATAATCGCATATAAACAGGCCCTAATATCCACACGATCTACATATTTTAGTAAACTTATCTCTGCAAATCAAAATAATCCTCGTTATCTGTTTAAAACCGTAGCTCAGTTAACAAAGAAAAAGGGCACAGTAGACTCCGCAATCCCCCCACAGCTCACTAGTGTCGACTTTATCAACTTCTTTAATGACAAAATTACTAATATCAGAATGAAAATTGTATCCACAAATACTAGCCCTCAACTGGTTATACCGGAAATAAACCCACCCGCTGTCAAGCTTAGCACTTTCAAACAGGTCAGCCCTGATGAGCTCACTGAGATTATAGCTAAGACCAAGACGACCTCCTGCTTACTTGACCCTATACCAACTTTTTTACTTAAAGAAGTCCTACCATTAGTTAACGAACCAATCTTGAATATTATAAATTCGTCACTAGTTCTTGGTCACGTGCCACAAGCGTTCAAACAGGCCGTCATAAAACCGCTTATTAAGAAGCCACATCTTGATGCCGACGTGATTGCTAATTATAGACCAATTTCAAACCTTCCCTTTATATCTAAAATTCTTGAAAAAGTTATTTCGGGACAACTCTGTAAATTTTTGGAACAGAACGACAGATTTGAAAAATTTCAATCCGGCTTTAGATCGCACCACAGCACAGAAACGGCACTAATCCGAGTCACCAACGATCTTCTAATGGCATCAGATAAAGGGAACGTCTCACTCTTAGTTTTGTTAGATCTTAGTGCTGCTTTCGACACTGTTGACCATGATATTTTAATACATAGACTTGATCATTACGTTGGTATTTCTGGACACGCGTTAGAATGGTTTAGGTCCTATCTGTCTGATCGCTCTCATTTCGTCCATGTAAATGGAGTCTCTTCACCCAGATTTAGTGTTAAATATGGAGTTCCACAAGGCTCAGTGCTCGGCCCAATCCTGTTTGCACTTTATATGCTTCCACTAGGGGACATAATCAGAAAGCATGGTCATAGCTTCACTGTTACGCAGATGACACACAAATTTATATCTCGGCACGGCCTAATGAAATCTCAAAATTTGCAAATATATTAGATTGCTTCAGCGACATTAGTGATTGGATGACAAGTAATTTTCTCATGCTGAACTCAGACAAAACCGAATTATTACTTGTTGACTCAAACTTAAAGTCTGATGCACCCGAATACAGTATGAATCTTAATGGGCTTGAAATCTCATCCTCACCTAAAGTGAAAAGCTTAGGTGTCATTTTAGATAGCAAACTCTCTTTTGAAAGTCACGTGCACAACGTCTGTAAAACTGCCTTTTTTCACCTCAGGAATATCTCAAAGCTGCGTCACATGCTCTCCCGACCGGATGCAGAAAAACTGATACATGCGTTTATGACATCACGGTTAGATTACTGTAATGGTCTTCTGGGAGGTTCTCCTGCTAAACTAATAGATAAACTTCAGTTGGTTCAGAATGCAGCTGCTAGATTACTAACCAGAACAAAAAAATTTAGCCATATTAGTCCAGTGTTAATGTCGCTACACTGGTTACCTGTTAAATATCGCATCCAGTTTAAAATTCTCTTAATCACTTATAAAGCACTAAACGGTTTAGCTCCTCTATATCTCAGTGAGCTCATCACTTACTACGAGCCTACACGACTGCTGCGCTCTCAAAACTCCGGCCAGCTTATAATACCGCGAATCTCTAAAATCTACCAGGGAGGAAGATCCTTTTCATACTTAGCACCCAAACTATGGAATGCTCTGCCGAGTCCAATTCGAGACTCAGAATCAGTGAGTCAATTTAAGTCTAGACTGAAGACGCATCTCTTCAACGAAGCATATATTGACCTGTTATTATAACTTACAGAAAATATTAATATATCGTATAGAAAGGCTGCCTAGTTAGTGCTCGGAACCGAATTACACCTGCACCTTCAGAAAAATTGTCAAAATCTATAGTACTTGAATTTTTCTAATTGCCTTGTATTATTTTTTTTTTTTTTTTTTTCTCCCTCCTCTCCTGAGCGCCAAGTGTCGTACGACCGGAATCTCCTAGAGCTTCGGAATCATCGGTGGTGCTTCCTCGACCTCTGTGGACCTGATGACGCTGTTGGCTTGGAGCAGTGGAGCCGCCTCTTTCCCCATTGAGGAGGGAAACATCGTTCCAGAATCATCATTAAAAATGACGCGGAACAACCAACGCACTGATTGTGTAGTGTTAGAATGCCGGAGGAGACTGGCACCAGTGAGCCGGGTTCTCCCCAGGGTTTTTCCTCGTTAAAGAGGTTTTTTTACCTGGCCACTGTTGCGTATGTGCTTGCTCGCTGGTCTTTGTCTTTGTCTTGTCATAACCGCAGCCACTTAGTCAACACCAACAATCCAGACGACAAATTGAATAAAAAGCATCATTTCCTTTACATATTTACATGTGCGCTTTGAGACAGTTAAAACTGTGAAAAGCGCCTTACAAATACTCATTATTATTATTATTATTATTATAAACACTCTGGTGAAACGACATTGACCGACAAGGAACAAAGAAACTAGTGAGACTTAAATACAAATGTAAACGAGGTACAATGAACAACAGGTGAGACCGACAAATCACGTGACTACGTCCACAGACACAAACAAGGGAAACAGTGCACAAGGAATGATGGGGGTTGTAGTCCGGGAGTGACACGCAACACAGAGACAACGAAGATAAGTGGGTGACGAGCAGACAGACTCGTCACAACAACATTCTAATCCTCTCCAAACCCATCAGTAATACATAATACTGAACACATTTCTTGCAGATGTTTTGGGAAGGTCCTACTGTCATTCATCTCCAGACATATGAAACCTTGTTCTATCTTTCTTTTTTTTTAAATGGATTTCCTGTTCTAAATAATCTCTCATAATAGTCTCATAAATGGTGGTTCAGTGATTAGCATAAACACAAAACACGATGCTGTTTGCAGGGTTCTTTCGTCATACAGAAATAGTTTACACTAATTGTATGTGGAACAAAGCTCGTGACCTATTCGTTAATTAAAATACAGCATGTTGAGCCACTCAACAAGACAAAGCCTTACAAGGTTTATCCTGTCTGGCAAAATATGATCTTTTCCCTTATTTTATTTCTATCCATCCGTTTTCTGAACCTCTTTTGCTATATTCTGGGTCCCGGGGAGCTAGAGTCAATCACAGCACCGTTGCGCCTGAGGGCGGGACACACCCTTGATTGGTGGCTAACCACAGTGCGAGGAACACAGACTTTGATGCACCAACCAATGCCAACTCAAACATTGCAATCATTTATAATGTGTATTATGTTTGTGAATGATTGCATTAATGTTCGATTTCTTTTTCAGTACAATACAAAAAGAAGGAAAAATACAGAATAAAATCAATAGCTTGTCTTGTAACTAAAGTACAAGAAGTACTTTACTAAAGTACAAAAAGTAACTAAAGTAACTAAACTAAAGATTAAGTTAACATAAAAGTTATTTATATGTGATAATAAATAAAAAACACATTAATTAACACGCTGTTAAAGCAAAGTATATAACGTGGCAAGTTTAATGTTAGAAACCATCTAGGAAATTGTGCTTTACATGTGACCATCCAAACAG
>CM051500.1:26185199-26212075 GCA_028031935.1 Paedocypris micromegethes
CACACACACACACACACACACCTCAGTCGCCGAGACGGACAGTATGGTGGGGATCAGGGAAAGTGTTGTTGACTGTGGGTGTCTGTGTTCAGCATCATCATCCTCTTACTCTTCATCGGAGATAATCACAATCACTTTTTCTGAACAAACTTCATCTTTCCTGCATAACCTCTAAATCACACGCTCTGAATTATTAATGACACGCAGACAGGGAAGAGGAAGAGAGAGAAAGGGAGAGAGAGAAAGAGAGAGAGAGAGAGAGAGAGAGAGAGAGAGAGAGAGAGAGAGAGAGAGAGAGATGGACAGAGAGACAAACAAACACAGACACGCACACATTCTCTCTCTCCCTTACACACTCAGTAAGACACGGGAGATTCAAAAACTGAAGGTAACAACAGAACACCACAAGAATACAAAATAGGAAGAAAATTAATAACAGGCCTATAGGCATACAAAAAATGTGGTGTACTGTATGTGTTTGTATACAGGCATTTTATCTATCTGTTTAGGTGAAATGGTATGGCTTTATACTACAGTGTGTCCCAATGGTCACTTGTGGGGACCTTTGTTGGCCCCCATATTATTAAAGAGAGAGGGGGGCGGGGGGCTTGTAATCAGAAGATAAAGTAACATCAGATGGTTTGGTATTGGTGATCAGGTGAAGATGAAGTATTGGTGAGCAGTTGATGTAAGAGTGAATAGTGATAAGGAGGTGAAGTATTGGTAATCTGGTGAAGTTGAAGTAATGTGATCAGGTGATGGTAAAGTAAAGGTGACTGAATGAGTGAGGATGAATTTATGGTGATCAGGCGAAGATGTAGTAATGGTGATCAGATTTCAATGAAGCAATGACGAATAAATGGTGATCAGGTTATGGTTATTTTGATCAGGTGATAATGAGCTAACAGAACAGAAAAACCTTCAGACTGAGGATCCTCTCATTTAATTTCTGTAACATTTACTCATTTACAGCTTTACTTAGTACTGCGCTATAATCCTTCTCTCTACATTAATTATCTTAACTAGCAGCATTTTCCCTGGCCTGACACCGTTAGTTGAACTGGAGGAATCAACAGTGGTCTGGCAACTTTTACGTATCACATAATCTCGATTTATCAGTCATCCACAAGCAATCCTTAGCTGATGATGATAAGTAACTTTTGGAATTTACTTACAAAGAACCATCAATATCTTAACGAAGCAAGCAGTGACTACAAAAGAACAACCGGGTGTTCAGTGACATTGTGATGCCGAATTGACATTGATGCCGAAACCTTTCCTGTGAATTACAAAGAACATCAGTAATTTTCAAGAATGTCCAGCACACAGCTCTGGCCAGTGAAAGCTCTAGTGGAGAGAAAAGAATCTGGTGCTGATGCGAGGATGCTGGAGTCAGAGTGATGCAGAACCCAGGACAAAGAAACAATCACACTATGAATATTTTATGGCACTTAATCATTAAAAAGTCATTAAAAGTTACATGTGATGACAATGTATTCTTCTTGTTGCTTGTTATAAGCAGTTTGTGTCTGTGAGCTGTATTTTTCTCATAGTTAAACAACAAAATGTACTTTTTCCAAGACATTTCAAAGAGTGACGTCACCTTAGTCGTCTTTACTCGTTTTTAAAGGTGCTCATTTAGTTATGTATTTTATTTTGCATGGTTTTACTGTGTTTTATTTAATAATTTGTCATTTTAAATTCCAGCATGTTTTTCTTCTTTTAATTTCTGCTAGAATAATCACACAATGCACAAGCGAAGCTCTCACAACATGACGAAACTGAGCAAAACAGTGTGTCGTGAACCACTGAGCCATCAGACTCATCTCAGAACCGCGGCTCCGGACCGGAACTAAATGGGTCACGGAGCATCTTTCCTCCTTCCCGCCAATCATCCGGCCAGAACCCGCAGTGAAGTGACCTGCTTTCTGACCCGTTCCCCAGTTCCCAACCAATCCTCACTGAACAGCTGCCAAAACCAGTGTATAATCCGCCGTAATTACCTCATTACACACACTCTCAAGAGCCGCTTCTTCTGGAGAGAGAAGCCCAATCCGACAGTAAAAGTTCATCCGTCACTCAGTCCACCTGCTCGTCTCTCCTCGACACGTTAAACATGTCTCACGGAGATAAACTACTACTCAAAAGCCCTGCAGAGCGAGGCGGATTGTGGATCTGGGTTCGGTTGTACTCACCGTCCTCCTTGTCGTCGAACACGGGTCTCTTGGACGAGCTGTTCGCGCCCATCCTCTTCTTCCACTTGCCCCAGTGAAACATCGGTGCGCTGGTCTCATTCCCTTCAGAGCGGCTGAATGTTCGGTGCCTTTAAAGCACGAGCATTTCCCGACGAACCGAGTCGAACCTGCCGGTCCGAGCTGACGGATCTACCGCTGAGCGAGCCTGATGCTGCCGAACCGCGAGCTGACCACGACCAGCATCCGCGACGAGTGAATGACCCTCCCTCTGTGACGGAAGAGGGGAGCGCGCGCGCGTGTGTGTGTGAGAGAGAAAGAGTTTGTGCGTGAGTGTGTGTAAGTTTGCGTGCGAGTGTGTGTTGTATTTTTCAGAGTCTTCGGTATTTTGACCAAAACGAAATAAAACGTCTTCAGATTAGACATTTAGAAGCTGATCTATCATTCAGAAAGGTTTATAAATTTGCATTATATATTATAAACAAATACATTGTATAAATGTTATTGTATAATGTCTAAGCGGATTCAGAAGTTGTTTTGAGAACGTTAATACTGTTTATTGTGCTAGACACACGAACAGACTCAGATGTAGAAGGAGCATTTATTATATTTATGAACAACAAAAGAAAAGAAAGACTCGAACTCTGTAGGACTGTCACGAACAATCGCGAACGCAGAGTAGTCACGTGACCGAAGGAACCTCGCGCGTTAGAACGATTGGATCACATGCAGGTGTGCTCGTTATATTCCGCCCTTTGCCGCAAGGAGGCGCTCGCACACGTCACACAGTCCCTGCCAACCACATCCAGCGCTTTAAATAGAAGAAACATAAGGGAGAACAACAAGGGACAAGTGGGGCAACTAAAGCAATAACAAGGACATTAAGAGGGAAGAAGATGTAAAAGTGTGAACCGTGATATATATGGCATTCGTCTGAGCGCAGGACACGCCTCAAGCTCCTGTGAAGGTTTCATCCATAACCAGTGCGCTTTATTTACAAACCATTGAAAGTCTCTCCGGTTTAAAAAAAAAAAAAAAAAAACTCCAATAGAACCACTGCTCCAGATCCATTCGTTAAAAAAAACGAGCAAAGATCTAGTCCAAACCATCACCAAGAGAGCGGGAGAGAGAGGCAGACAGGAAAAAGAGCATGAGAGAGAGAGAGAGATATGAACGAAATAGAGAAAGTAGATATATGAAGGCAAAGAGATGTGGTTAGTTAGAGAGACTGAGCGGCAGGGCAAGAAGAAGGTGAATAGGATGGATGAGAGATGAAATGAGAGAGAGAGAGAGAGAGAGAGAGAGAGAGAGAGAGAGGAGAGAGAAATCTGGAGAGAACCAAACTGAGAGAGTTTGGTTCTTCAAACTAAACCATTAGTTTTTTTTTTTACTAAACCTATTTATTTCAGGTATATAAAGGTAAAGGTAAATACGCTTTTGAAGTCAATAAAACACACAATAAGACACAATAAAACAGTTTCAGCAATTTTGGAGACAACACTGTTGGAGGTGATGGTTTCCAGAGTTTCACTGCACATCTCCACGTCTTTGGGGAATAGGGGGTCTGCACAAAAACCTCCAGACCAGCTTCAACCTTCATTTAGAGTCAGTTTTACCCCTAAAAATGATAAATGTGAGCAGATACAGTATCACCCACTAATCCGACAAAATACCCTTTTTTTTTCAACATTGTGGAAATGAAAAGCCTATCAAACGATACCCTTTCAATAGCATCGTGTAGAAATAGAAATAGAAAGCCTTTATTGTCACTACGCATATATAAAATGTGGATTATGCACATGTACCGTGAACTTAAGAACGTCTTCAGTCAAAAGCAATTAAATCACCCCGGAAAATGCAGATGAACTGCTTGTAGTTTTGTACCAAACAAACGGGTGGTGTCGGTAAATAACCTAAAATTTGGCTTGCAAACTGCCTTATTAACAAGAAGAGGGTTTTTCAAGAAGAGAGAAATTATTTTTATCTAAATATGTGTTTGTGTTACAATCCTGCTCCTCCGGCCCGGGGAAACGAAGCACAAGACTCCCGTATAACTTTTGTTTTTTTGTTTTAGTTTTTCACACTTCTTGTGTCTCACTCCAAGTTCGTGTGATTCAAGTTTTGAAGCGCTGTGAGGCACTTGATAAAACAACAGTTTATTTTAATAAAAAATGTTTCTGGCCTAATGTTCTAAAACTGTTTGAAAACACCATGTTCAATAAATGTTCAAAACCTCGTTAAAGAGGTTTTTTTTACCTGGCCACTGTTGCGTATGTGCTTGCTCGCTGGTCTTTGTCTTTGTCTTGTCATAACCACAGCCACTTAGTCAACACCAACAATCCAGACGACAAATTGAATAAAAAGCATCATTTCCCTTACATATTTACATGTGCGCTTTGAGACAGTTAAAACTGTGAAAAGCGCCTTACAAATACTCATTATTATTATTATTATTATTATTATTATTATTATTATTATTTTGTGCAACACCTATTTTTGTGTGATGGAGTGAAATATGCATATGAAAGAAGAATCATATTCCAAGTATAGTACCGTATATACATTTAATCTAATTTAGATTTCAAACATTTGAGATTTGAGTAGCAATTAGAGTAGATAAAAAAACAGCCATTGGCATTTCTCTGCCCATATTGTCATATTTTAGTGTCGAATTTAATCGATGTGGAATACCACGAAGTCTGGTGTAAAACTTTCCAAAACGGGCATATGCTGTTTGGGATTTATCGAAGCTCCATGACTACTGCTAGCTAGACCATGATGCATTACATTCACCCAAGCCTGGACAGGAGACTCTTCACAAATTGTCCAATGACAGAATGACGCAGAAAGGAGACGCCCGCTCATTTGCCTACGCAGTTCGATATAGAAAAAGAAATACGCCAACCGTCCTCGATATAGATAAAGAAAAGGAACTTGAGAAAAAGAAAAGCTAAATGGTTACGTTTGTTTCCTAGTTGTTGTACGTATTTACTCGCTTATAAGTCGATCCGCTTATTATTAGTCGACCTCCCCACTTCAGCTGTGAGGTATTCTGTTTAGACCCGCTTACCTACGTTGCTATTAATCTTTTTAAGTTATTATTAATTTATGTTTAAGGTATAATTTGAGAAATAGGGAAAGACTAATGAGAGATAAAGAGACTAGAGTCGAGAGAGAGATAAAGACTCGTGAGAGATAAATAGACTAATGTCGACAATGAGAGAAAGAGAGGGGGGGGGGGTTAATAGAGAACACAAGATAGGGGGGCCGAGATGAAGAGAAAAAGAGAGAAACTAAGGTGGGAAGAAGACAGAAATAGAGAGGGTGTGATGCAGGAAAGATACGAAAGATATTGAAAATGCTAGAGGGAATGAGACAAATAGAGGGAGAGAGAGAGAAACTGACATTAAGATAGGAGATAGTTTTTTTTGTTGAGTGGAAGTTAAAAGACCCAGAGAGACTGAGTGCGTGATGTCAGTCAGATTTTGCGTCTGTGAGTTTACACTGACCTCTTGTGGCCAGTTCTATAAATTACAAGCAGTGCGATATTTTACCATCCTAGATTCCTAGATTAGATTAATACAGATCACTAAAACGCGCACGTTATATATATATATATATATATATATATATATATATATATATATATATATATATATATTTCAATGCCTCTGTTTTTCACACTTGCCATTTGCACATGTATACTGTTCACCTCACTTTATTCCTTACTGTTTGTGTAATGCTGTTTGCACATTATTGTTGTCACGTCAATGTTGTGATGTTGTTTTGTGAAGCACGTTACTGTTGTTACTGTATATATATATATATATGTAATCGACACAAATATATGAATGACTGAATGTGCCTTTATTTGTCCCACAATGGGGAAAGTGGCAAAGGCAGCACATTTTCACGTGCGCCACAATAAAATATATATAAAATCACTAATGATTTATTAATAATTTAGCACAACTGCTGTCTCTCTCTCTCTCTCTCTCTCTCTCTCTCTCTCTCTCTCTCTCTCTCTCTCTCTCTCTCTCTTTGTGTGGGGGGTATCCCCGGTTGCCCAGGTTACGCGCCCGAGTTTCTGCGTGCAAAGCGCACGTGCACAGACAATAACGCTTTAACGGTCAATCGGTTCGTGTCGTATTTTCCCTCTTTCTTTCCGTCATTCATTCGTATGCACGCATTCGCCGCCGCTCTTCCTCCCCTTGCCGTGACGTCACCGCGGCCCGACTCGTCGTCATCGCGTCGGTGCGGTCCATGGCGTCATTGCGCGTCCTGGTGGAGCCTCGTGAGCGCGCCGACGGATAGCAGCAGCAGCGAGAGGCCGACGCGACCGTGGCTCCGGCGGCCGGGATCGAGCGACGCCAACCCGGACACCCGAGCGACGACGACATGGAGGCTGTAGCGGAGGAGCTGCGGGCCGGCTCCCTGATCCCGGTGACCGTCGAGCAGATCGTCAACGACACGCTGGTGGTGACGCTGACCTACCGCGAGAGGAGCTACACGGGCATCCTGCTGGACTGCAGCCGAAAGTGAGTGGCGTTTCTTTGTGTTTTTCCCTGGGAAAGGCTCGGGCTCGCCGGGGCCTGGCGGCAGGCCGGGGGAAGAGCACCGGGCCTCGGCGAGAGACAATGAGAAGAACAACAGTGGCGCGTGTGTGTGATTCGTGAGGAGAACGTCCGGCAGCAGATGTTTGATGGTCCTCACGCTGTTTTAGTTTCGTGTCTTTGTATCCGCGCTTCAACGTCAGACAATGCTGGATGAGGCTGGGCTTGATCTGGCTCCTCCAGGAGATATTCAGAGCCTCGTCCACATTTAACCTTTACATCTCAGACACGCTCAAGACTGGAATATGTCGCGCTTTTGTGGATTTGGCTCGGTCACAAAAGGTCTGATTAAACCCCAAACTCTTGCTGTGAGTCATGGGCCACCAGGAGAAGGTGTCTGGCTGGGTTCTGGGAATGTTCCCTATCCGGGCCTGTGATTTAGTCTCCAGGATCCGGTGACTGGCTGGTGATTCACCATCCTGGTTCTGTGGAATATCTCACCAGCCTTTGTATGTTTGGATTACGTGTGTGTGTGTGTGTGCGTGTCATCTGCTTGACCTTTGTTTCCACAGAGAATAAACTGCAGCATTCTGTCTTTTTAGCGCTTCTTTCGGACATCTTGTGAAAGAGGTTTTTAGTGTGTGACATAACGGCTGATTAGTGTTATTTCTTTATTATTGTGTAATAACTGCAGTGTGATTGTGAGTGTTCTCCTGTGTTAACGAGGGGGTCTCCGGCCCACCGTGATTGTGGTCTTCAGGGCGTTTTATTTCTCTCCGATGATTGCAGTTGATTGCCCGTGGGTTCCCTGCTTCTCCCCGCAGGACGTCCTCTTCTGCTTTAATTGCTCCTCAGGTTTCTGCGCGTGAGGTGAAGCGTCCCAGGGCCCCGGGTCCCCGGCGGCTGCTGGATTGTGTTTGTTGGCTGAGGTGAAGCGGTTTCCGGCTCTTTGTCTCTGGTCCAGAAGATCGCACGTTCTTCTTCAGGCCGTGGTGCATTATGGGAGAAACCGGTTCGGATTTTCACATCGCAGTGAATCTCACAAATCTTCTGATGGGATTGAAAGCAAAAGCCTTCCAGAAGCTTCTTTAGAGAAGATCGGCACTTAATTCATCTGGTATTGAGTTTATCCTGAAAATTCCATTTTATTTCTATTTCGACAGGTTTTCCATTTGATCACTGAACTTCTGATTCAGTGTAGTAGTCGTAGGTCAGATGTTCAGCTGAGATCTTTGAGCTGTTATTGAGAGATTCTCTGTCTTGGCGTCAGTTTGTTTAGCTACAGTTTGTGCAGATTGAGATATTTCTGTGCTGTTGGAGATTAGATAAGTGCGTGAGTGTGTGCGCTAATTCATCATGTGATGCTCATGGTCAAACTTGCTTTATCACCAGAATTCACACATCCTTCTCTCGTTTTCACAGAAGAGTAAAATATAGTCTGCGACTGTTCTAGTTTACATGTTCTCACTGATCCCATAATTCCATCCGGCTCGCTGGCTTCCTCCTACAATCTATAAAAGTGCTGCCTGTAGGTGTGTTTGTGTGTTCAGGCCTGTGATTGGACGGGAAGCCCTGGAGCTCCTCGTTCTGAGAGATGCTGGGACCGATTCATCTCCACACACACTCTGAAGTGGATCGAGCGGTTTAGGAAGTGGATGGAAGGGGGTTTTTGTCCATTGTTGGAACGCTGCCTTTGGAGTCCAATTGCATGGAGTTTTATTAAGGAATCCTTTCGAGATCAGACTTTTCTAGGCTTTAACTCCTCGATGTCCAGCAGTGCTGATGAAATGAGGTGTGTGTTGAATAGTGATGGACTGTTTTGCTGTTTTGCAGGACCGGGCTGTTTTGCCTCCCTGACGTGGTCGGTAAATCAGACGAAACCCTCGAGCGGAGACTCCCGGACTATGACGTGTCACAAAGAGAAGAGGACGAGGACGATTCTTCCAGAACCATCAGCCAGAGACCAAAAGACGAGAACACAGAGCCTGAGGCGGCGCCACCAGCACCCGTGCCCGTCCCGGTGCAGCCCGGGCAGCCCACCTATCCGCCGTACTTCGAGGGCGCCCCCTTCCCCCAGCCCATGTGGGTCCGGCACACCTACAGCCAGTGGGTACCTCAACCGCCCCCTCGGCCAATCAAACGGAAGAAGCGGAGAAACCGAGAACCGGGAAGGATGACGATCAGCACGATCCGTTTACGACCTCGACAAGTGTTGTGTGAGAAGTGCAAAAACACGCTCAACAGTGACGAGGACAGCAAAGACGGACTGGCCAAGACTTCTCGCCGAGACACTGGCCCTCAGACGGACGAGGACGCTAGAACGGCGCCAGCCAAGAGTACGAGGAAAGACGACGGCGACGCTAACAAAGAGTCCAAGAAGAAAGACGACTCGGCCGTGTGCGACGCCAAGCGTTTCCGAAAAGATAAGAAAGACGAGGAGAAGTTCCCAGGGGGAGACGTCATTCCTCACAGTCCCGTGATCAAGATCTCCTACAGCACGCCTCAAGGCAAAGGAGAGGTGATGAAGATCCCATCCAGAGTGCACGGCTCTGTCAAACCCTTCTGCCCGAAGCAGCTCCTGCAGAACGGCCTGGCGGAGAGCGACGCCTCCCGGGAGCCCAGAAAGGACCTTCCGCCTTCCATGGACGCCATCAGAACAGGTCTTACCATTTCCATTCCTAAACTCAAGCTGCCCAAGTTGACCAGTCCAGACGCCCAGTCTCCCAAGATACGCCTGCGCTCCAGGCCCGATGGCACGGAGCAGGTGTCTGTGTACGAGGCGGAGCTGGTTGGCGGAGGACGCCGGAGGAGCCAAAGGGTTCCTCAGTCCGAGGACGGGGGGGAGAAGAATTCGCTAGAACTTTGGTCGGGCAGCTGTGGAGAGGAGGTGGAGCGCCACAGTGACCTGACGCTACTTATCAATTTCCGCAAGAGGAAAGCGGATTCCTCCAGCCTCTCGGTGTGCAGCAGCGACAGTCTGGACGAGTCCAAGTCCTTCAGCTCGGACGGGACGTCCCCCGAGCTGTGCGACCTCGCGCCAGGAGACGACATCTCCGTGTCCTCCTCGTCCCAGGGCCAGAGCAAGACGGTTCCACCTTTGACTGTCCGACTGCACACGCGCAGCATGACCAAGTGCGTGACGGAGGAAGGTCACGCCGTGACGGTGGGAGACGTGGTGTGGGGGAAGATCCACGGTTTCCCCTGGTGGCCCGCACGGATACTCAGTATAAGCGGAAGCCACAGAGAGGAAGGAGAAGTCGACGCTCCGTGGCCCGAAGCCAAAGTCTCTTGGTTCGGCTCCCCGACCACGTCTCAGCTGTCGGTCGCCAAACTGTCGCCGTTTCGTGAGTTCTTCAGGTCACGCTTCAACCGGAAGAAGAAAGGCATGTATCGCCGTGCCATCGTGGAGGCCGCCAAAGCTGTGGGTCACATGAGCGCCGAGATCACGTCTCTACTGGCCCACTGCGAAACTTAAGTGAGTGTTTATACTTTTGACCATTGCTATGTCTGCGCACTAAAGTGTTGAGCGTTACGCTATTGTAGGGGTGTGCAAACTTTTTGATTCGCGGGCCACATTAGGCTCTAACATTTATACTCTAACAAACAGCGATCAGTCACATTCTCACCAGCCAATCAGAGTAGGGGCCTAGTGCCAGAAGTTCAAGGGGAAAAATGTTTCAAACCCAAATGTCAAACTTGCAAGCGAAAAATAAAAAAACAAACGAAAATGTGAAGCATTATCCGTTCGTTTCTTAGAAATGTATGTTTGATATTTTTGTGGCGTCTGATTTCATAGACAGACAGTGTAAAAAAAAATACTTCCTTTATATACATTTTGTGTGTATGGTTCCGCTTTTTTAAATGTGTAATATAAAAAATTAAAATAAACTTTCTTAACGGATTAACCTGATTTTGTATGAAATGATATTTGTATGAAATCTGACTTTCATTTAATTTTTGAATTGTTTCAAATTCGGCGAACATCGTATAATTTGTATTTCTGTTAGCTTTTTCCACTGATGGACTTAGAGTTTCCGTTGTTTGAAGAGTAGCTGTGGCGATGGTCTTTAGGGGTCACGGAATTTCCGCTGATCTGCGTGTTTTGAAATTAACTGATGTGCAACTATAATGTCTTTGTTTCCGCTTTACAATCTGTGCTAATTCACGTTCAGCAATGATGTGGCGCTATCTTTTAGTTAATAACACTTATTACAATTTCTTTTCGCTAAGGATGTTCGGATCACATTTATTTTTTCATCCGATACTTACACGCACGCACTCACAAGCACAAATTTAATCACCACCGGCCGCACCAATTTTATTTTACTTACACAGTTAGAGACACTCTCTGAGACACACACTTGTCTCTTCACACACGCCAAAACTCTAAACGAACTCAGAAAACGCTCTAACCCAACTCTCACAGGCTCTCACTCTCCTTTCTCTCTCTCTCTGTCTCTCTCTCTCACACACACACACACACACACACACTCACTTAATGCACGTGCACATAAAACACACTTGTTCACTCACACACGCAGTCAAAAAAAGCACCAAAATGCAAGAAATGCCAGAAGTAGTTTTGAATGTTAAACGCATATTCTACAGAATGCTGAAACAAAAATATATATACCGTATTTACTTGCTTATAAGTCGACCCCCCCACTCCAGCTGTGAGATTGTGGTATTTTGTTTAGACCCCCTTCTGTCGGGTGAAAGAAATGCGAGAAAAGTGAATGGATAGAAATGAGTAGAAACCCAATTTTGGGTTTCATATAAAGTCAATTCTGGTTATTTGAGGCCCACGGAGACACTGAAGAGGCACAGGGAAATAATGATAGAACACCTTTAATCTTTCCTATAGAAATAATAAAAGTATTCAGACATCTTTGGTGATAAAGGCATCATAAAAATCAAGTAACCCTGTTTGTTTATGTTGGAATTGATGTATTTAAGCTATTGTTAATTTATGTTTAAGTTTAAATTGTCATTGGTTTGGTTGCATTATCATTTTAAAGATTTCTGGGTAAAGTGCCCTGCCCCTTTAAGAGTACGGCTAATGCTAACTCGAGTTTTGGGAATAAATACAACGTTCGAAATCCACCGTGTGGCTCGTTTATTTGTGAAGCCCCACGCCAAAGAGAAACTAGAGTCAGAAGAGAGCTGAGCCGAAAGAGTGAGACAATGCGTGTGCATGTGTGTGTGTGTGTGTGCGCGCCTGTGAGAGCGTGAGGCAGCGGCCAGCGGAGAGCTGCTCCTTTTTGTGCTGTTTTCTGAAAGATGTATTTAGTTCGCGTCATAAATGTTCATATATTTACCGCGCTTGTGTCTCTGCTGTTTATTTCTGTGAGAAAGGGTGAAATATCTGCGCACTGTTCTGAGTAAAATATGTTCTATTTCGGTAGACCGCGCGTATAAGTCGAGCCCCCTACTTTCAGCCCGAAATTTTTAGGAAAAATCCTCGACTTATAGTCGAGTAAATACGGTATATATATATTTTTTTTTTTTTAAACCGCAAGAAAACTTTTTTTAACGAGACATTGAAAGACCTATTTCTTTGCGTTCATCCATCTAAGATTTTAGAGTTTTCATCAAAATTGCATATTATTTTATAAAAGTGTTATATGAATATTGTTCATATTAAATACATATTAAGCTTATTTATATATTCTTATGTTTTCCTGGAAATGTCCTGGAATGCAGTCACACCCACACAACTGTATATGTTTCATTTACTTGCTCAAACACAGACACACACTCATCAAACACGTGCACTGAAGACACACACATTCTATTTTTTTCTCTCTCTCTCTCGCTCTCTCTTTCTTTCACACACACACACACACCATTTTTGTGCAGTTTCCAGTAGTGTTGTCATGATACTATGAATAGCAACTGCAATACAATGCTTTTCAATACAAAGAAAAGTATTGATACTCGATAACCCTTTTCGATATCACGGGGAAAAGCTGCAGTAATGTTAAGGTCTTTTTTGCTTTTTTATTAAGAAAAAAATACATAAGACGGTCTTAAGATTCCTCATTCAGACTCATCGTGCAACAATAAATAAAACGGCGTTATCTTTTATATTTTCCAGAAGAAAAGAAAATACTCAACTTAAAAGCTTTTTATAAGATTAAATTAAGCTCTCTATTCCAAACCAAAAATGTATGTAAACAGTGCAAAATGTTTTTCAGAAAAGCTGGTAGTGTGAGTGAGCTTTCACTGCAGATTGTTGGTCCTCAGCTTTCTTTAAAAAAAGTGCGTAAATTATTAACAGTTTTTGTACCTGTATTTGTTTTTATTGTTAGATCATATAAAATTAATAAGCTAACTTATTAAACATGTATTAATCTGTTGGTACATTGTGGTAGGGATCTGCTTCAGTCATTCAACGAACCAGAGTTGAACAGCAGTTTTTTACTTTACTTTTACTTTACAGTAATTTGGCAGACGCTTTAATCCGAAGGAGCAAGTGAAGCAATTTGTCTAAAATAGGCTGCAGTAGATGTCCACACAGGCTATATAAAGAAACTTACTAGACAGAACATCGTGACAGTCAGTGAACACAAAACATTATTATTATTTTTTTTTTTTGGTTAAACAGTGTTACGTTTTTTTAATATAAATATATATTTTTATATAAATATATCTCGGTTTTTTTTGTAATTTATCACCATCACTGATCAGCGCCTAGACGCCTACTGTAAATACAAGTGCAAACGTGCTTCACGCGATCACTGAGATGCAATGAAATATTTAATGATAATGAAAATGGTTACTAACTTCCCAATTCTTTCAACAAGCCTGCTTCTCGGAACATGAGGTGTTAGTGCGGTTCTGTACTGGGGTCGACAATATAAATGGCCCGGTGGCCCGGACGCACTTTTAAAACCAACCGGGCCACCAGATCGGTCCAACTGATGGCCCGGTGGGCCAGTAGAAATGACTCGACAAAAAAAAATTCTCATTATTTATCTGCATTTCTGTTTAATCGTTTCGGTCGCTAACTACCGCGAATTGTGTAAAGCGTTATGTGATCCCGACAGTCTTAGACTAATATGCAGTGCACCGAGTTTTTGGTGCTCCGCCTCCAAACGCCGCGCTCAGTGCTCACTCTTGCGGAAGTGCCGAGGACCGCGGATGTGCGCGCCGCAGCGGCTAGTATACACAAGTAGCAAGTTCCTCGCGAATAATCTCGTTGAGTCTTGGCGTCAAGAATGAAAAACGAGATTAAATAAAGCAGCGCGGGTGAAAAAAGGCGGCAACCGCTTGGCGATAATTTGTTAAAAGATACGTTTGTTAAATCACGAAACGCTAACGCGGCTTTCTTTACGCTTTTCACGACTGTGCAATAACGACACACTTTATTATTAAACCATAATACAATACTGCTACAGATATATTACAATACTACAGATACTGCTATCATGAATATTACACGAAGAACAGAGTATCTGACTCGTGATGTCCATCACATTCAGACGCAGCCTCATCACAGGAAGTGATCCTTTTGTCCAAGATTTCAAACGTCTAAACACATGTTTGAAATAATTTGTTTGATCTTTAATAAAAATATCCAGACATTTTGGGAGGTAGTTTAAATTAAATGATAAATTGAAATATTGATTTGTATTTCCAGTTATTTAAAAACACCAGTTATATTTACTATGACACTTTGATTAAGTCACTGTTGTGATGCTGCTCTTTTTATATGTAACATGTTACATCATTTGCACTTGGACAATAAATGTTCTTTTATTACTGATGTTTTTCAACTGATACTGATTCATTCTGAACAGAGCAAACCAGACACTGCAGGGGAACTGTATGACAAAACTGCCCAAAACACTTAAAAATTGCAAACTTTTTAAGATTGGTTGCAGAATCATTTGTGCAGCAGCAGCTCAGTCAGTAGAGCTGGGTTTGGAACACCAGATCATGGGTTCGATTTCCAGTAAAAACTGTGCAATTATTACAAATTGCAACACATTTTAATGACATGAAAGTTGCTTTGGATAGAAGAATCTAACTGACCGTATGAGGTAAAAAACAAAACAAAAAAGTGCGGTATTGGGCCCAAGACCCAGAAATGTTTTCTAATGGGCGTCACTGAGCTAAGTGACATGTTTCAGGAAAGAAGAAAATAAAATCACGAGAGGTATTGAGGGAAAGCAAAAGAAAATACGAAAAGAATAGGCAGAGAATTGTACTTGTTCTGTTTTTGTTCAGTTTTTCTGCACTTTGCACTAAACCTACATTAAACAAATGATTTTCATGTTGTTCAAGCAAACCGTTATTTATTTCTTTTGTGATTTTTGGGATCAATACACAACGCGTCGACCTGGGCCAGTGGTTTTGATAGTCGGGCCAGTGAACTTCAAAAGTTACTTCAAAAGGAAAATTTCCCTTATTGTCTACCCCTGCTGTAGCTTGTCTTCCCGCATCCACCGGCTTCTATATAGACATAAAATTGCCTCAAAATGAGAAAATAAGAATTTGTACAATTATTTGCGATTTGAGCAGCGAGTCTTTTTCCTCTCATTAACGCCAAAAAAGTTCCAGACAAAGTGCTTTTAGATTTAACCCGCTCGTGAAGACTGTACTCGCCACCTGACAATATGTATCATGTGCGTAGGCGAGAAACCTGGAGACGTTGGATGGTATCGATACTTTTGTATTTTAAGTATTGTATCATTTGAGATTTTTCAGCATCGATACTTTACGAAATATCGATATTTTTTGACAAGATTAGTTCCAAGCGTCAAAGTCATTGTGTAGAAGGTCTAGACATTGTGTGAAATCTGTTTGAACGTCTGCTGATAAGAAAATGACAAGCTCTGAGATCAGGTTCTGCTGGAAAATACTTTTGATGGGGTTTTGATCCAGAAACGTCATCAGATCTGGATTTTTCTGTTTTCGCTATTGATGCTACGTCATACATTCTGAAGCTAGCTGACTAAAGTATTTGACATTTGAATTGGTTATTTACAGAAATTGATTGGTTTTCACACAATATATAAAACGATCAATTCTGACTAATTGTGCAAGTCTAATTAGAGGGTCTTCTACAGGCTTGATTCTGATTGGTTGCCACTGAACGTGTCATAACTCATGTGGATATAGCTACACTTCTTGAGATGATATGGTGGATCAGTGTAGCTGCTGCTCGCAACATCCATGCTGAAGTTCAAATGTAATGTGTCGTATGTGTGTGTTTCCTCAGAGGAACAGACGTGTGTGAAGCGGCTTTTCTTCAGGAGTCCAGGACGTGGCCTTTTCTGCTCCGACAGCAAGAGAGAGACTCACAGGACCCCCGGCCCGAGGGGCCGCACGGACCCCCACCCCTCACGCTCACCGGCTCCCCTTCTGTTTGTGTAGATCGTCCTGTTAGGAGTAGTAGCTGGACACGAAAGCAGAATGTATTTATGCACCAAACACTCGACTGGTTTCCTCTGAAGAGCATCACTGCAACACTAAACTGCTTCACGGCCGTAGACGTGAGGGAAGAGAAGCACTTTATTGAACCGTGGTGGCCTGCTGTGAGTGACCTTCCTCTGAGACTCGATCTTCTCGCTCCGGGAAGTTTTTTTATGTGCTGTAAATAAAGTATGAAAGCAACGTGTTTCTGTTGTGAGCGTGTCAAGAACTCTTACCAACACAGAGTATACGTTTTTCTGGGTGTGTGTGAGCGCACGCAATCTTGAATGTGATTTTTGTCCTAAGAACCTGCGAAATTACTTTATTTTTAAACTATTAAAATCATCAAGTCATACAAATCCAGTTTTTACTTGATGCCACATCACTGATAAGCAAATGCTGTGGTTGGAACATGTGGAGCATTTCTACATCAGCGCCCTCTTGCGGTCGATGAGGAGAAAACCCTGTAGCGCCAAGCTGATTGCTCCTCTCTCTGACGCTCTCACGTGTGATTGGTTGATTATCTATTAGGGGTGTGTCTCGTGCTGTGATTGGTAGAGCTATCAACCTAGTTCAGTGTCGTACGTCCGTTCTGTGATTGGTTGACTATCAAGGACGTTTCTCGTCTTGATTGACCATCTCCGGTGTGTGTCTAGTCGTTTTTATTGGTTAAATCGTCTCTGAGTTGTGTTTTTGATCATTTATCGCTACTGAGTTTTCCAGTCTTTCCTCTCTGTCGCTGGTTTTCGTTCGTTCCTGGAGTATTTTCCCTCAATGTCCTCAAGGTGGCGCTGCAGCGGCACATATGTGACCACACGCTTTTCTACCGCTTTATTTCCTTGTCAGTGCTGATCAAGATTATAATTAATTTATTTGCCTGTGGTTTTATTAAAATTAGCGATTGATTTATTCTGCTTAGATATTAATATTTCAGATTATTAGCTGCTGGAGGTCGGAAAACATTTAAACTTCCTGTTCTAAGACGCTACATCTCACTCCGTTTCTCTGGCTCTGTTTTTGTCTCCATCTTTCCATCGTTCCTGCACTCTGTCGGTTTCTTTCTGTCTCTCATTCTGTAACACACTGTCTCTTTCACTCAGTTGGTCACTCTTTTACGCACTCAGTCTGCCTCTTTCTCTTTGACTGTCTCTCACGCTCTGTTTGTCTTTCTCTCACTCTGTCTCTCACGCTCTCTGTTTGTCTCCATGTCTCGCATTCTGTAACACACTGTCTCTTTCTTTCACTCTGTCTCACATTCTGTTTACCTTTTTCGGTCTCTCTCTCTCTCTCTCTCTCTCTCTCTCTCACACACTCTCTTTCTGATGTAGACTCTCTCTTTCTGATGTAGGTCATGCTGGTCTTCTCTTGGGCAGGAGAAGGAGGTGAGTGTGGAGATATTCCTGGAGTCCTGTGAGAGCTGAAATAAAACCCCAGCCCGCAGGAACTGCAGAAATATGTCAGAGATTCTGGAAACAGATTCTGTGTGTGTCGGCCAAATGAGAATCAAGTGTCGGGTTAATTATAACTGCGGGTCTGAGAGAAGCGGCTGTGTGACGCCGTTCGAACAATATGAGCAGTCGTCCACCACGATTCAAGTGAAACGATTCAAACGTTTGGATGTGAAGCATCGATGGGGTCAGTAGATTTAAAACATCTTCACAGACGTCACTCCATTACTCCTGAAGCTGCTCAGGATCTTTACTGGAGATTCTCCGTCACCCAGGTGTATTTGTCATCTGGAACATCCCTCTTTTGTAATAGATTATCCTGTTATAATGAACAATCGAGCAAGGCTAGTGAGTAGGTAGGTGTGAACACTCAGTTGGCTCCGCCTCCATCACGACTGTGTCCTTTCAGCTGGACTGGTCAAAATAAAGAAAAAATTGGGGATGAGTTGTCTGTGGCCTCATGTTTACAAGGTTCTATATGATGGACACTTCCCTGACCCCTCTCTCAAACCACTGTTCTTCTTTGTCCAGAATTTGAACTTTTGTCTTCAGTCAAGTTTTTTTTGCGTTGTTCTGTCTGTGTTATGGCTGTTTAATTTCTCCAATCCACAGCTCACTCACTAAACTGACTCCATTCAGTTGAGCCGTTCTACTCTTGTCCACCCAAAATTCACAAAACAAATTCCAGAGAAATCGACTGTTCCGTGTTGTTTTTTTTTTGTCTCACCTGAAGGTCACGTAACTGAAAGTTCACTGATCTCCAACCTCCATGTGACCTTCAGGCGAGATGGTCACCTGGCTTGTCTGCCTTGGTTATAATGGTCACGAGGAGGTCAGAGGTCAGTGACGTGTTCTGCTCTACATGTGCTAACCCGCTCTGAATTCCTGAAAGACCAAGAACAGCTGCAGAATGTTCAGTAGTGTGGAATATTTCCACACAGAAGGTGATACAGTGAGTCTGTGTGTGTGTGTGTGTGTGTGTTAAGGAACAGTCGGATTGTCAGCTGACACGGGCTCATGGGTTTCAGCTTCTTCTCTGTTGCTCTGGTGACCGTGGCTGAGCTCCAGAGGTCAGAGGTCACATGTTTTCTCTCAGACTGGAATTCCTCCATCAGATTTTCCATGACACTGGAAAGGAGGAGTGTGACGATTCTCCAGAAAAAAACTGAAGAGGCCCTTACTCGATCCTCAATCACACACAAACACGCACGCTCACTACTCGTATTAACACACATAGACACTTTCTGTTTCTTTCTCTCACACAACATAAAAAATAACTTACTTGCACACTCTCGTTCTCTTGCTGTCTGTTTGATTTTTTAACACACACACACACACGCACGCACGCACGCACGCACGCACACACACACACACACACACACACATTCACACACTCTCTGTCTCCTAGTCTCTCTATCTCTTTCTCTATCACTCTCAAGCTCTGTTCTTCAACACACACATCCTCTTTTATATTACGCACACTTACTCCCTCCCTCTCTGGGATATCCTGCTCCGGGCCGCTGTAGTATTTGCTCTGGATGGGACACATTACCTGGGACTGTTATCAGTGTTTACACACACACACACACACACACACACACACACACACACACACACACACACACACACTTTAGCTCTTGTTGTATTTTTAGCTCAGTTTCCACTGGAGTCCCACAAGTGAATGTGTGTGTGTTTATTCTTTTCTCGCTCATTCTTTCACACGCTGTGTAAGTCTGTGTCTGTGAAACGAACTGCTTTTTCGTTTTTAGGAAAGTAGTTTTGATGAAGACGGAGACCTTAGACGACCCTTCCGAATAAAGTCCACTGTAAAGGTTCATGAACCTGCAATTCTTCACTCGGTTGTGTTGATTTCTATCAGTGCGGGTGTGATAAGGCGATCTTTTCGGGAAGAAGCTACATTTTATTTATTGTTAAATGTCAGCTGAGATGCTGCGAGGAGGCGGGCCACCGAGCGGCCGCTTTAAGAAGAAAAGCGCGTCGCTGCTTTAAAAGACGGCGCTGTGCCATTGGCTCGATGACGTCACGCGAAGGCGGGACTTGCTCCCGCAGCAGTGCGTTTTCTCAAACAAATCCGAGAGATGTTGGCGCGGCTTCTGCGTTCGGCCGGGAAACGCGCGCCTCTGACTCCGCTCGACGTGGATTAAATTCCGGACGCTCTTCGGAACATGGACGCAGAGGTGTAGACCGAAGCGGGCGGCTCGAGAACGGACCGCGCTCACAGTTTGCTTGGCAGAGCATGCTGAAGCCCAGCTGATCGGTCCTCGAACCCGCGGAGAGAATCACAGCTCGCCCGGAAAGCACCGCGGATCCGTGGGACTCCTCAGTTCGGCGTGTCGGTGTCGGCTCGGTGGTGGTCGATGGCGGGGAAGGCGTCCTCACATGGTGCGGGTGTCCTGCTGGTCACTGCAAACGTGGGCTCCCTGTTTGAAGACGTAAGTCTCTGCGTTGCTTCTCGAGTGTGTGTGTGTGTGTGTGTGTGTGTGTGTGTGTGTGTGTGTGTGTGTGTCAGCACGAGCTGGACTCGAAGCTGCTGCTCGGGTTGCACATCGGGCCTGCGCCACCGGCCCCTCGGACACTGACAGCTCGTGCCGAATGTTCCGAACCAGCTGCAAGTGTTTCTCGATGTTGTGGATAATAACCGTGTTTCACCTCATGGAGACGAGTAAAATAACAGATGAGTAGATGCTTCGTGTGTGTGTGTGTGTGTGTGTGTATATTTGCTTTACCTCGTGTTCCACAGTGTGAGCGATCTTAAACGACTCTTCTCTGTAATGGACTAAATTTATGCTTGAAGCAAAACTTCAGAATTCTGGAATGTCACGAGACTAAAAGTGAAGAGAGAGTCAGTGTGTGTCAGTGAGTGTGAAATCAGCCTGACTGTAAACAACCATCTGACCCTCTCCATTCATCCACATCTGCTCTCTCTCTCTCTCACTCTCTCACTCTCTCACTCTCTCACTCTCTCACTCTCTCACTCTCTTACTCTCTTACTCTCTGTCTCTCTCTCTCTCTCTCTCTCTCTCTCTCTCTCTCTCTCTCTCTCTCTCTCTCTCTCTCTCTCTCGTCTTTGTTGCTCACCTTCTTCTGTCTTTCTCTCTCTCTCTCTCCCTGTTCCTCTCCCCCTGTCTCTCTTTCTTTCTCTCTGTCTCAGTCTATCTCTCTATTTTTAGCGGACTGTCTTTTCTTCATCCCTCATTTCTCTCGTTCTCTCTCTCTCTCTCTATTTTGCGCACTTTCTGTTTCTCATTCTGTCTCAGTCTCTTTCTATTTTTAGCTGACTGTCTTTTCTCCATCCCCCCTTTTCTCACTTGTTCCTTCTCTCCTGGACTCTCTCCTTTGCTCTCTCTGTCCCTGTCTCTCTCTATCTCCCTGTCTCTCTCTCTCTCACTCTCTCTGGAGGACAGAAGCTGTTATGTAAAGTTGTGGTGGATCGTGGTGAGTTGAGGTTTAAGTAAATGAGGGCTTGAGAGAGGGAGAGAAAGATTTTCATAAATCTCTCGGGCGATCAAACACAGCTTTCTCACTGGTTTTACTGGGATTAAAGTGTCAAAGCGGAGTGTGTGATGGCGTTTCAGTTTTCAATCGCAGAATCCAGTTCTTTGTCTTGTTTTACGGCTGTGATAATATTCTTTTACATTTAAACACATGCATAAAATATCGTGTGAATTTTTACTTGCGATGATTTTCTTTTGCCCTGCTGAAGGAACACACCAGTTTAGTTAAAAAAAAAATGTACAAGCGTTTTATCGTCAAGATCCAGGGGTGTGTAGATGAACGACTGAGTTTCTCTTCCGCTGCTGCTCTGTTCTCATCGTCTCACACACTTCTTTAACAAGCCAGTTGCTTCACAAAAACCGGTTCTTAAAGCAGTTGTGGCCTAGTGTTTAGGAGTCCAACACTTACTCACACAGTCGCTCTGTCACTCACTCTGTCAGCCTCTCACTCACTCACTCTGTCAGCCTGTCGCACACTCACTCACTCACTCTCTGCCTTCCACACACTCTTTACTCACTCACTCTGTCAGCCTGTCACTTACTCAGTCTCTCAGCCTTCTCACTCACTCACTCACTCACTCACTCACTCACTCACTCACTCACTCTCTCTGTCAGCCTGTCACTCACTCACTCACTCACTCTCTCTGTCAGCCTGTCACTCACTCATTCACTCACTCACTGTCAACCTTCCACCCACCCACTCACTCACTTGCTCTCTCAGCCTTCCACTCACTCTTTACTTACTCACTCACTCACTCACTCACTCACTCACTCACTCACTCACTCACTCACTCACTCACACAGCCTGTGGCACACTTGCTCACTCTCAGCCTTCCACACACTCTTTACTCACTCACTCACTCTGTCAGCCTGTCACTTACTCAGTCTCTCAGCCTTCCACTCACTCACTCACTCACTCACTCACTCACTCACTCACTCACTCACTCGCTCTCTCAGCCATCTACTCACTCTTTACTTACTCACCCACTCAGTCACTCACTCACTCACTCACTCACTCACTCACTCACTCACTCACTCACTCTCAGCCTGACAGTGCTGTCTCTCTCTTCACAACTGATGTGACATTCAGCTGAACCTGACCTACTCCACTACAGTGCAGAACTGCCCACTGCTCCGGTGTGATTGTGTGTGTTTCCTAATGTGGTTCTGACCCGAACCACTTCACTTTCACTTTCACTTCACACAATGTTTGTGACAATGGAGAAGAATTCCTTCTGGAGAGATTTGGATCTTTTCTCTGCTGTGTGTGTCACTTCCTGTCACGTGATCAAGGAAGAGCGCCGGGGTGTGTTGTCGGGTAGGAAGCTTCTTATTGTGGCCTTCATTATCTGACACATCCACATGTGGCTCCAGTGCCATTGTTGGTGCTCTTCTTTAATCGACTGTCGCCGTGAGGTCAGCGTGTGACATCATTGAGGTCAGAGGTCAGCAGGGAAGGGAGAGGTGCGATTTATCAGAGAGAAACATACCTTAAGCTTTCCCTTACGAGTTTATCTGTGATTGACCAGCGTGAAGAACAAAGTGATGAAGGTTTTGTGTTAAAATACTTTTGTGTTGATTATTGTGCATTTAGTGTGTATGGTGGTTGTGTGTTGTGTAATGTTACTGCCAATGTTTCTACAATGTTTTTCAACCTGAATGTTGCTTTGTAGAGCTCAGACTACTGATTCGGTGGATAAACTACAAAGATGGCTGCAGTGTAAAATTACAGTGGCCATTTTTGTAGTCATTCTAAAGAACAAAAATCTAATGCTAGAAAACGATGACAAATGATTGTCTTTCCACTTGTGTTCTAATTCTCGCAGAAATCTTCACAGACGGGTGCAGAACTTTAAAATAAACCATTCAGTGATTCGAGAAGCTGTTTTACATCCAAACTAAGCTTTTTATTGTTTAACGGCCAAATGTTTTCCTTAAGCTTTTGTGTCATTTGTGTTTTGTAACTATTGTTTATTGTTTAATAATGTGTTTATTTATTTCTTATTTTTTTTAACACCAAATACAAGGCCAAATAAACAGTTAACAAGGGAAGCAACACAAAATGCACTAAATGCACCGTACTACGTTTTGTATTAGTAATGTTTGGCTTTATTAGAAAAAGTACCTTAGTGATCCATACTTGAAAAAATGTTCAATACAAAAGCGCTCCTCAACCTGTATTACAACTCTGAAATTACCACATCAAGCATGACGTGCTAACGTGGCTGAAGCTAAGAAGCCGCCGGAGTTGCTTCGGGAAAATTTTATTATTAAGAATCCTTGTGATGAAAACCTTGACAAGACCAGTTGTTGTTATTACCAGTAAGATATTTGCATGCAATGTTGAGCTATTTCAGTGTCAACTACCATTTAAACGCAAGGCATCTGTTTCCTCTTAACCATCAATTAACCATCTTATGGCATAACATAAAAATGCAATGCTGTACAATACAATATTCAACACAATGTTATTTTGCACACAAAAATATCTTTTTTTTTAATGGAGAAAATAACAAAATAATTTTTGTTTCTCAGTCCTGATCATTAATTAGGATAAAAGGCAAACACTGTCATGAATGTCACCTCAAATCAACCCAGATGTTTATCAGATCAAACTTATTAAAATTCAAAAAGAATAAAATTACTTTTCAGTTATTGGGTATACAGGTGGAGTAATTTGGACTACAGTACACTCAATAATTTAGGTAGTTATGAATATTTGAAAGGTACTCGCGGGTTTAAACTGTAGTATTAGTTTGGTTTGTAGTAGAACCGTATGTTCAGATTATTATTTTATTATTAAACCAACAAAAACACATGAACCATGAGCGAATGTTTCGCCAAGAAGACGAGACTGCAGATGCTTGAGCGCAGAAGGAAGATGAAGATGAAGAGCGATCAGCAACTTCCTGGTTGAACGGTTTGTTACTGTGGTGTTACTGTCACAGTTCTGAAAAAACGGTGGTTATTAAACGTTACGTTTTTTTTGTACCGTTTTGCAGTTATTAACTTGCGTTTTTTTTTTGGAGTGTACATTCGTTTTATGGAAATATTTGTATTATATTTCACCCTCACTCCTTCAACTTCACTGTAAAACAATCTGGAACTGCCTCACGACCCCGAGATGGTGACGTGGTTTCTATGGATGGATCTTTTCTATGGATTCTAGGATGGATCCGATGAATCTACACAAGCAAGTGGATGATGTATAGTTCTGCAAAAGACCGACATGAATCTTCAATGTGGAACGTTCCAAACTCACGCCGTTTTTACACTCTAGTGTTGTTGTCTCAGTGTTCATTTGAATAATTACTGGTCAGACGATGCCGTATTCAATGGTGTCGTACTGTAATTTTCAGACGGTCTGCACACACTAATTTTGGTTGACACACACTTACAAATTCACAATGTGACGCTTTAGTGTGACGCACAGCTGTCTTTGTTCAGATGTGTCTGCTCGGCTTCTCTGATGCTCTGAGAGTTTATTTCTCACACACATGGTAAAAAGGGAGACACACACACACACACACACACACACACACACAGGGAAAGAGACATGGGCACACACACCCACACACACAGCAGATATGCACACACACATAAGGGCAGAGACACAAACACAGTGAGAGAGAAAGAAACACACGCATAATGAGAGCAACACACACACACACAAAGCTAGAGGCACGCACAAACACAGTGAGAAAAAGACACACTCGCAGAATAAGTGCAACACAAACATACAGTGAAAGACAAACACACACAGTGAGAGAGAGAAGCACACACAAACACTGTGAAAGAGACACAGTGAGAGAGAAAGACGAAGAGTGACACACACACACACACACACACACACACACACACACTGTGAGAGCGACACTCTATGTGCAGAGAGTAAAGAGGCCAGGTTGCACGGGAGGTTGGTGTGTGTTTTAGTTTGTGAAGAGCGACAATCATCCGTCAACCAGTAAAACCAGCTGATCCTCACAAACCTGTGAGAGACGACACACTCACCGCACATTTTTGTCCACACTTAGATTGAGGGATGCACAAAAAGTCACAATTTAAAAAATGTCAAATATCTTTTTGTTCTATTTTTATATACCGTCTTGTTGTGTCCTAAATAAGAATGGCAAACGTAATGGTTTGTGTTGGATTTTTGGTTTACTATGAATAAATAAAGTTTATTTTTAATTGAAATTTGTTTCCTGGAAATTTAAGTGAAGCTACAAAAAACCTGAATAAAAGACAAACATCATAATGTAATATCAATGATGTTCTGTCTTTACTTAACATTTTAATGAATATCTTTAAGAGTTGCACATTTACAACACAAAACAGTAAAATTTAAATCAGATCACGCAATTGACCTTTTTAGAGGATTTTAGTTTATATAGCTGCGTAGCAGATGTTAATAACAGATAATAACATCTGCAAAACCTTCACAGACACGACACAATACTCAACAGATAGCACTTGACCATTCACGTCACAGTCGTAACACAGGCACGACACAGCACTCAGCATCTTGCGGCACAGACACAACACATCTTTCTATAGCTTTCAACACAGACACAATACAGCATTCGACTGATTGTGGCAGTCGTGGCACAGGCACAACACAGCACTCAACAGCTTTGAGCACAGTCCCAGCACAGCACTTGACAGCCTTTCATACAGTCGTGGCACAGACTCGGTAGCTTGTACCACAGACACAACACAGCACTCAACAGCTTGTGACAGTTGTGGCACAGGCACAACACAGCACTCAACAGCTTTTAGCACAGAGAATTCACTTACTCGACAGCTTGCAGCACAGACACAACTCTTGATAGCTCGTGGCACAGGCAAAACACAGCACTTCACAGCTCCCCATACAGTCGTGGCACAGACTCAATTGCTTGCAGCACAGACACAACACAACACTCGATAGCCCGTGGCACAGGCACAACACAGCACTCGTTAGCTGTGAACTCAACAGTCGCTCAACTGTGACATGACACAACACTTGATATTTCACGACACAGACACAAACACAGCACTCAATAGCATGCAGCACAGACATGACACCTTGCAGGTGGCACCACAGTCACGGCACAGAGACGACACAGCACTTGATAACATGCAACACAGACACGACACTCAACAGATCAGGGCACAGACGAAACGCGTGAGCCCTGATTTTTACTGAGAATGCTGGTGAGGATTTAAGTTTGCAAGGCCAGACGCTCCTCTTCTGTAGCTGATGCTAGTAAACCATGTTGCTGAACACGTGTCAGTGTCAGGAAAAAATAGTCATGTACTTTATGGTGAGTGAAATCAGGCTAATGTAGTAAAATATGCTTCACACACTTGCTTTGTCCCTAACACTTGTGTGTACATGAGTCTTGGTTAGAGATGGACTTGTGTCTCTGTCTCGCTGAGTGAAGATGAAGCTTGTGGATTAATTGGGTTTGCTGTTTGGAACTGGGACGAGTCCTACTTTCTAAAATTCGCTCTCAGTCTCTTTACCACTCACACGCGGATATTCATTCTTTTCTTTACTTCGCATTTTATAGGGGTTTTTTTACGGAAATGCTTGAACTAAACTGAAAGCAAACACGCAGGCTCCTTGAAATAAAAACACTTCGTCACGTCAATCTGAAACTGAGAAGAGCGATTAAGATGATCATTATAGTAAAATCCACCACCATCTCTCTTTTTCCACTCTCTCTCTCCCTCTCTCTCTCTCTCTCTCTCTCTCTCTCTCTC
>CM051500.1:26221729-26235989 GCA_028031935.1 Paedocypris micromegethes
TTTCTATCGCAGAGAGAAACAACAAGAGAAACACACAACGATGCCAGCACCAAATTAGACCTGATGGTCTTTCTATCAGTCTCCAGTTGTTTTTGTTCGTCTTTTCTTACATCTCTTTCTCAACTAAACATTATCGCTTTGCTGTTTTTCTCTCCATTTTTTTTCTACTCTCTCACTTTTTTGTCTCTCATTCTCTTTTCATTCTCTATCTCTCTCTTTCCCTTGCTCTCACACTTTTTTCTGTCTTTCTACTTAAATATACATCTTTTTTTTTCATTTTGCTCTCTTCTGTTTGGTCTGTCTGTCGCTCATCATTCTTTCTCTCCCTGTCCTCTCTCTCTTTTTTTGTTCTTTATAATTTTTAAAAACATTTTATTTAAAAAAATGTCTTTTCTTGTTGTCTCCTGTTTCTCTTTCTCTCTGTCACGCCCCCTGTATTATTCCCTCTTTTTATTCTGTATCTTCTCACACGTGTTCTTCTACCTCCTTTCTCCCTCTCTTCCTTCTCTATCTCTCACTTTTGATTATTTTATCTGTGTGTCTACCTATAGATTTCAACTCTATTTTGTTTTAACTTTTGCTCTTTCTTTTCTCATCTTACCCTTTGTTTTCTCATATCGGTTTTCTCTGTCCCCGCCTTTCTCTCTCACACACCTCTTTTCTCTCCACTTATTCTCTCTCTCTCTCACAAACTCTGTGTTTCTCCCTCTCTTCCCGTCTTTCTACCTTCTTTTTTTATTTTCACTCATTCAACTTCTAATTCATTTTTTTTCTTTCTCTTTCTCTCTTTTCATTTGGTTTTCTCTATCCTGCACGTTGTCGTATAAACTCTTTCTCTCTCTCTTCTCTCTGCCCCCCTCTGTGTTCTCTCTCTTTTTCCCCCCCTCTTTCCCCCACCTCCCTCTTGTATGTCTCTCTCTCCTCTTATTCCCTCTCTCTCTCCCTCTGGATGAACACTGAGCTTGCTCCACTAATCATGTGTTTGAGCGGGGTGTGAACAGAAGTAAATAGTAATCAGAGTAATGTCGGGGAGAGGGTGGGGGCTCGCTGGGGGATATGGGAAATCTATAGTATGGTTATTGCCGTAACACGCACATTTGATTTGATTTGGCTTTTAGAGGAGGCACCGGTCCGGTACCTTGAGGCCCTCCGCTGGGAACTCACTAAATGCTATCTGCAGCTCGAGGGGGGTGTGTTACTGTCGCTCCGAAGTGGACCCGCCGCCGCCGCTGTAATCACTGACATATGGATTCGCTGACGGGTCTGAACACCTTTCAGCAGCCGCGGGGGTCTAGTGAGGAGCACGGGCCGGTCCGGTCCGGTCCACCTCCACCTGCATTACATCCCTCACTCCAGGACGGAACACACAGTTACAGAATACAGACTGTATTACTGAATTACTGAAAAATACATAAATGTGCTGTGAAAACACTGTTCATCCAGAGTGGTACGGCATTTCGCTAATAACAAGCCGTGGGTCACCTCTGAGATTAAAGTCCTCTTAAAGGAGAAGAAGAGAGCGTTCAGATCCGGGAACAGGGAAGAACTCAGGCGTGTACAGAAGGAGCTGAGGAGGAAAATTCGAGAGGGAAAGGCCAGATACAGGAGGAAGATGGAGAAGCAGCTTCAGCGAAACAACACCAGGGAAGTGTGGAAAAGCCTGAAAACCATCCTCTGGCTTTAAAAGCACCGCACCCTCAGGTGGAGGGGGACATGAACTGGGCCAATGACCTGAACCATCACTTTAATCGATTCGACCAAGCAGCCCCCCTCCCACCCCGCAGCAGCTGCTTTCCACACCATCAGCACCTCCTGCAGAACCAGCCCATCAAGACCCTCTACTCACTGATACTGCAACACCACCACAACCCCTGTCTTTCTCCAGTATACAGGTGAGAAACCAGCTTAGAAGAATCAACGGTAGGAAGGCAGCCGGACCAGATGGCATCAGCTCCAGACTCCTCAAGTCCTGCGCAGATGAACTGTGTGAAGTCCTGGAACTAGTGTTCAATCTGAGCCTCAAGCTGAGGAAGGTCCCACAGCTCTGGAAGACCTCCTGTGTGGTACCAGTGCCTAAGACACCGCAGGCCAAAGACCTCAACAGCTTCAGACCGGTGGCTCTCACGTCCCATCTAATGAAGACACTGGAGAGACTAGTCCTGGGTCACCTCAGATCTGCTGTGGGAACCTACCTTGACCCACTGCAGTTTTACAGACATGGCACGGGAGTGGAAGATGCTGTCATCTTTCTTCTGCACCGAGCTCTTTCTCACCTTGAGAAGCCCGACAGTAGCGTGAGGATCATGTTTTTTGATTTCTCCAGCGCCTTCAACACCATCCAGCCGGTGCTTCTGGAACACAAACTGCAGGAGGCTGGTGTGGACCTCTATCTGACGGAGTGGATCATGGACTATCTGACAAACAGGCCACAGTTTGTGAGAGCCAAGGACTGTGTGTCTGACACTCTGAGCTGCAGTGTGGGGGCTCCACAGGGGACTGTACTGGCTCCTTTCCTCTTCACCCTCTACACCTCAGATTCAGACACAACACGGACGGCTGTGTTCTGCAGAAGTTCTCTGATGACTCAGCAATTGTTGGGTTGATCACAGGAGCTAACGATGCTGAGTACAGAGGACTCACTCAGGACTTTGTGGACTGGTGTCGGCGGAACCACCTCCTGATCAACGCAGGGAAAACTAAGGAGATGGTGGTGGATTTTCGCCGGCGACAGTCTACTGTCATCCCACCGATGCACATCCAGGGAATGGACATTGAGAGAGTGGAGTCTTATAAATACCCTGGGTGTGCATCTGAACAACATCAAAACTGGACTGGACTCACAACACAGACGCAGTACAGGAAGGGTCAGAGCAGACTCTACCTCCTGAGGAGACTGCGGTCTTTGGAGTGAGAGGGTCACTCCTGAAGATCTTCTATGACTCTGTGGTGGCATCAGCAATCCTGTACGGTGTGGTCTGCTGGAGCAGCAGCATCTCAGGCAAAGACAGGAAGAGACTGGACAGGATCATCAAAAAGTCCAGCTCTGTCCTGGGATGCACTCTGGACACAGTGCAGGAGGTGGGTGAGAGAAGAGTCCTGGATAAACTATCATCCATCCTGGACCTGGACTCTCACCCACTGGTGGACTCACTGTCTGCTCTGGAGAGCAGCTTCAGTGGCAGACTGATTCACCCCCGCTGTGTGAAGGAGAGATATCGCAGATCTTTCCTACCTGCTGCGATTAGACTCTACAACTTAAATTTGAACTGGTGACTGGAACTATGCTTATGACGGGCAGGTTCATTTATGGTCTGTGTTTGTTTGATTGTTTATTATGATGTGTGCAGTGCGTTATGGTGATGTTTGTTTGTTTATGTTTGATGTTTGTTTATTTGTTTATTTGTTGTTTGTTGCTGTGACGTGATTTGAAATTCCCCGCTGTGGGACTAATAAAGGATTTTTTTTCAATTCAATTTTCAATTCAACACCGCTATTGCGCAGCTTCCACGCTCAGATTGGTGCTTGGTTCTCTATTAGTTTGGAGATCTCTTTGTTTGTTCTAATGGATTTGCAATCTCTCTCTTCTCTCTCTCTCTCCGCCTCTCTCTCTCTCTCTCTCTCCACTTCCTCTCCAATTTTCTTCTCTCTGTCTGTCACTCTCTCTGCTTCTCTTCTTTTTTCCCCACTGTCTTTTTCAACTCTCTCTCTTGCCCCTCTTTTTCCTCCTTTCTCACTTTCTCTTCTCATCTCTCTCTCTCGCTCTCTCTCTCTTTCGCACACACTCTCTCATATACACACATACACTTTCAATCACTTTCTCTCATTCTTCTCATTGTCCACTCACAATCTCTATTGCTGATTTTCTCTCTTTTGCCGATTTCCTCTCTCTCTCACTCACTCAATCCGCTTCTTTTTTTCTCTTACTATTTTTTAACTATCTCTCTTACCCCCCCCCCACCTCTCTTTGTTTTCTTTCTTTCTCTCTCTCTCTCTACCTGTTTTGCCTCTCTTCTCTTTCTGCCTCTCTCTCTCTCTCTCTCTTGTTTTTATTTTCTGTCTCTCTCTCTCTCTCTTTCCTCTCTCTTTCTCTCTCTCTCATCAGACAGTTCAGGCCACAGGCGCTCTTCGTGGCGCTTCACTGTCAGGAGGTTGGAGGGGAAAGAATTATGAAGCGTCTATGACACACGTGGGACAGCTTCATCAGGTCAGTCCTTTGTGCTAATTGGACACAAAACACACACAACACCAACGTTAATATTTTTATCTAAAATATTTTACATTTTAGAAATAAATAAATACATTTTTGAATTTTGCCTAAATCAAAAGTCTAAAGAAACGTAGAAAGTAGGTTTGTTAATTTGATTTTCTGTCTGTTTACTATACGTATTTTTTCCCAAGTCAGTGTCCGTGACTTGAGGAGCAGGTCGCATCTTCAGTATGATGTAATATGGAGCTTCGGCCACTCGGTGGCGCTGCTGCTGGACTCTCTGTAGACTGGGCGCGCTCCTGTCTGAGGCTGGAACCGCAAGCCGTGGCGTTGCGAGCGGGAGTGACGCGGTGTGTGTGTGTTTGTGTTTGTCAGAGATCGAGCTGGTCTGTGTAGCGAGGCGATGAAAGGACTTAATCCGTGCGCGAGTTTACCGGACAAGAACTACACGTCTCCTGAACACTTCACCGTGAGTCCTCTCTTCAACGCTCTCCATCAAGTGTCATGTGACAGTTCCTGCGCAACCACTAGATGAGTTAGAGTTCCACTGGATAACGTCTCACACGACACACACCACACAAACACACACCCACACTCTCTCTCTCGAGTCTCTCTCTTTCTTTCTTTCTTTCTTTCACTCACACACACACACACCCACTCTCTCTCTCCCTCTAACACACACACACACACACGCAACACACACCTCTCTCGCTCACTTCTTTCTCACACACACTCTCTCTCTCTTTTTTTTTTATTTCTTTATCACTCTCTCTCAACACCACACACACACACACACACACACACACACACACACAAACTCAGTTTTTCCTCTTTCACTCTCTTCACCCAACACAGTGTGTCTCTCTCTTTCTCACACACACACTTTTCTTCTTTAAAGACATTTTTCCCCAATTCCGCATAGCGACTTTGCGTTGGTCTGGAACTAAGTATAGCACTATATTAGAAACCTGATCTTGAACAGGAACACACACACTGTCCGTCTTGCTAAATGATGTGATGTCGCTGTGGAATCTTCATCTTGTGTGACTCGTCAGTGTCTGTGGAAAACACTTTATATACTTTTTCTCTCCACATGTGCGCTGTCAGACGCAGATCACTCACACACACACACACACACACACACACGCACACACACGCGCACACACACACACGCGCACACACACACACACACGCACGCGCGGGCGCACACACGCAGACGTCTGGACGTGTGCTGAGCGACAATCGATGAATCTGCCATCAGCAGTGAATTACGAGGGCGAGGGTCCGGGACTCGCTGAGATTTGGAGTGAAATGTATGAGGCCGTTAATGGATTATATAGATGTGTGTGTTAGAGCTTGTCCTGTGACACACACTTAACACGCCGTGACATCACAGGAAGGCATGCGAGCGGAGCGGCCCGTGGCGGTGTGTGTGTGTGTGTGTGTGTGCTCTTGTAAGGGCCACAGTGAAGGTGAAACTGTCATATCGATCTTTTTAGTGCTAAAATATGAGGCACTTTATTCTGCTCCAGCGCAGTGATGTGAGAAATAATAACTTGGCCCCAAATTAAAAATATTGATCGAGGAGAAGCTGTTGAGAGCAAATAAACATCAGCTGAAGGATTTCACAGCACACGTACGCACGCACGCACGCACACACACACACCTGTACCATTTAACATCTATACATTTTTGTTTGATTTATTGTTTCACTTATTTTTTACGCTTTTTGTTTTATTTTAAAGTGATAATGAAGTGTCAACACAATTCATCAAAACAAATAAAAGGTTAAAGCAAACATTTAGAATTTAAATTGAAATGTTGAAAAAGTGATGCAACACACTAAATATTTCATTCTTTGTCTGTAATAAATATTAGTTGATTGTCTGTATTAGCTTTACGTCCAATCAAATGATGTGCTATAATTGTGTGTTGATCACAACTGGCGTTAACGATGTTTATATTTCAAAATGAAAATGTTTTCATGTACTGTAACTTCGTTTTTAATCATTGAATTAATTATTTTGTAATACATTTTGTAAATCAATTAAGGTTGTCAGTCCCTCAATGAGAGTGGACTAATGAGCACAGAGGGTGTGTATGTAAATGAGATTGGTGATTGGCTTATTGCCCCCACAGGGGCGGGGCCTAATCTGAACTGCCGAGCAAATACATCGGTGGTTTAATTACTGTGTGATTGCGGCTGTAATGGACACGCGTGTATCGATCACACGGAGAGTTCCGCTCGGAGCCGGTCGGGCGCTAATGAATCTCCGGAATGCGGCGGCACGGCCTGGCGAAGCGATGGGCTTCAGGGGGCGGGAGGCGTCCGGTTGCTCATTCGCCGCCACGCGTCAAATCTCCCGTGATTCATGCGCTGACCGCCGTGTTTGCCCGCCGGATCCCGCCGCCTGACCTTTTCACAGCTGAAGTGTATATGTGTCCCTGCTCCAGCGGGAGCCCTCGGCACGGGTCCGGCCCTCAGGGATCCATCAGCTGCCGGCGCAAACATCCTGACGACTAGAACGTGAGCGCTGAGGCACGTTCAGAACTCTCGGTTCCCGAGGCGTGCCAGATGCGCTCTGATTGGCTCTTTTGAGGTCACGTGTTATGGAGAACTTCTTCTCCACCAGCATGAAAGACAGAAATATTGGAAACTTTATTGGCCAATTGAGTTTGGTCAGACTCCGTCTTTTCCCTCTTTAACATATATTAGCATACATATTTAAAGAAAAAACAAAAACAGTGACATGAAATGAGTGAAACGTTATTGCACATTCTTGCGTATGTATTGCACATTGGTGGGTCCGGTAGAGTTCAGCTCAAACACGATGTTTGATGTTTGTTAATCACCGTCCTGGATGTCTGATCATCTGCGGCTCATCATCATGCCTGGACAAAGCTCCTGTGCCTCACACAGCTCAGGAGCATCATCGATGAGACTGCGTTCATCATCATCATGATCTTCCAAGGGTTTCCTGACTTCTCCCTGGTCCCCGTGGACCGCTGGAGTGAGCGTCACGTGTGGAGAGGAGAGGAATCAGGCACTAATCTTCTTAGTGTGATGATGGAGATCAGATGCTCCAGCAGGATGTTCTCATCAAGCAAACAGACGTCCGTTTCAGAGGAATGGCAGATAATGAGATGTTCCAGCTTCGGCGGTGTCCAGACAGAGCGATGATTCAATCAATGATGGGTCGGTTAGAGGAGCTAGTCCAGTTTCCTCGGCCTGTGGTCATTATTACACAAATGGGCCTGTGACATCAGCAGCGCGTTCACACGGCTCCGGCCCGGCGCGGTGAGGTGTGACTAAGCTCGCGCGGAGCGGATCCCTGCTTTAAATCCCGCACACACAACTTTACATAACACATCATCGTCCGCCGTCCGCTTTTACATAAAGACAAAGGATCCGCGAGCGGCGTCCGGACCGGGGACTTAGCGGAGACGCCAGAGCGATCCAGAGCTGAGACTTCACGGGTCGCGCCTCAGCCCGGCTTTAGTCTCGCGGCCTCGGGATTAAAGCGCATCTCCTCTTCTGGAAGGAGGGGTGTGAGGCTCAGAAGAGACGTTCCCTCTGTTCTTCTGCTTGGCCTCTCTCTCTCTCTCTTTCTGTCAACCTCTTTAATTCCATCGCTTTCTCACTGTCTTTTCTCACTCTCTCTTTCTTCCTCGCTCTCCCTCTCTATCTTTGTCTCGCTCACTTTCTCTCACTTGTACTCCCTCTCTCTTTCACTATTATGTTTCTCTTTCTTTTTCTATCATTTTGTCTTTCTTTCTCTCACTGGCATTTACTTTAGTAGTTTCCCTTTGCTTTCTCTGTCTTTCTTTCTTTTTCATGCTGTTCTTCATCCTTCCCTCTCTCTCACTCTATATCTTTATCTCTTTCTCACATTGTGTCTTTCTGTCAATCAATTTTAGTTTTTTGCTTGCTTTTACTCTATTTCCTAGTATCTGTGTCTCTCTTTCTGTCAGCCTCTTTAATTCCATCGCTTTCTCACTTTGTCTTTTTTCACGTCTCTTTTCTCTGTCTCTCTACCTTCCTCTCTCTCCCTCTCTATCTTTGTCTCTCTATCTCTCTCTCTCTTTCTGTCAGCCACTAATTCCATCGCTTTCTCACTGTCTTTTCTCACTCTCTCTTTTCTCGTCTCTCTCTTTTCCTACCTTTCTCTCTATATATATATATCTTTGTCTTTCTCACTCGCTCTTACTTGTCTCTCTCACTCTCTTTCTCTCATTCACTATTATGTTTCTCTTTCTTTTTCTGTAATGTTTTTCTCTTTCCTATCATCTCTTTTCTTTCTCTCTCTCTCTTCCTACCTCTCTCTCCCTCTATATCCTTGTCTCTCTCACTCTCTCTTTCACTATTATCTCTTTCTTCTGTCAATCAACTTTTGACTCACTTGCTTTTACTCTAGTTTCCCTTGTTCTGTCTCTTTATTTCTCTCTAATGCTGTCTAACTTTGTCTTTCTCCCTGTCTCCCTCTTTCTCTCTCTTCCTCCGTCCCTCCCTGTCAATATATGTCTTTGTGTTTTCTCTCTCTCTCTCTCTCTCTCTCTCTCTCTCTCTCTCTCTCTCTCTCTCTCTCTCTCTCTCTCTCTCGCGCTCTCGCTCTCACTTTTCTGTTTCTCATTTTTGTCTCTCAATTTTTGTCTCACTTGCGTTATTCTTTCTATTTTCCCTTTTTCTGTGTCTGTTTATTTTTCTCAGTCTATCACTAAATCCTTAATAATGTACATCATCTGAGTAAATCTGCATATTATTGACTATGTGTTATTTTACATTAGTTTATCACTCGAGCTGGAGGAAAAAGTCCATTTGTATCTGTTAAAACTGTATAATGAGTCTCACGGTTTTATCTGTCGGTTTTGTGGATTTTACCGTCTGATTGGAGGATTGCAAAACAAAACATTCTAGTCACTAGTCTTACTTGCCCTCCAGTCACTGTGGGCACTCTGAGCGACCAATCAGATTCACTGACAGAACACGGCCGTGACGAGCTGAAATCTCATTGGTCTGTGGAGCAATAGTTACCACCAGGGAACATCTCCACAGTGTGTGTGGATTGTAGTTTTTGATTGATCGTGTTTCTTCCGTCCTTGTGTGTGTGACTTTAGCTGCCGTCACGTCCACTCGCGTCCATCTCAGCGACAGGCCCCGCCCCTCCAGCGCTCATAATCCAATCAGATGCATAAAAAATGATGTTAGGATCAAGGCCCGTATTAAAGAGCAGGATAATGTAGATTGATGATCGCTCAGCGTCAACATTAGGAATATTTTCAGGCGGAAGATCAATAGCGCGGTGCAGCTCAGAAGGCGAGTCTTTATCAAGCTGAATTATTCTTTTTAATTATTGGACATCTAGAGTGGAATATAATTTACATTAATGAGCATAAGTGTATTAAAGGCATTTTATCATTGGCATCCAGAGCGATTAAACGATGGATCCGGCAGCGGCGGTCCAATCCGGCCAATCAGAAAGAGCGCCGCGTCGCTTTAATTAGTAATGGATGTCTGAATTGTTCGGCCTTTGACGTTTTTTTGTGTGCTGATCTAATAATGCAGACAATGTTTATGATGACCGTGAGCATCAGAGGATGATGAAATCACCTCAGTGTCTGTCTCTCTCTCTCTCTCTCTCTCTCTCCCCCCCCCTCTTTCTCTCTTTCTATTTCTGTATGTCTGCCTCTCTCTCTGTCTGTCTGTCTGTCTGTCACTCACTCTCTCTTTCTGTGTCTGCCACTCTCAGTATGTCTGCCTCACTCACTCACTCACTCACTCACTCTGTCTGCCTCTCTTTCTCAGTCTTCCTGTCTTTCTCTCTCTGTCTGTCTCACTCTCTTTGGTCTGCCTGTCTGTCTCTCACTGTCTGTCTGCCTCTTTCTCTCTCTTATTGTCTCTCGTTTTCTGTCTGTCTGTCTGTCTGTCTGTCTGTCTGTCTGTCTGTCTGTCTGCCTCTCTCACTCACTCTATTACTCTCACTTACTCTCTCTGTCGGTCTGTCTGTCTGTCTGCCTCTCTCTCTCACTCACTCTATCTCTCTCACTTACTCTCTCTGTCTGTCTCCCTCTCTTTGGTCTTTTTCTCTCTGTCCGCCTGTTTGTCCCTCACTGTCTATTTGCCTCTCTTTCTGTCTGTTTTTATGTCTCTCTGTCTTTGTTTTTTTTTTCTCTCTGTCTACCTTTCTGTTTGTTCTTCTATAGCTGTCTTCTGTCTCTTCTGTCTCAGTCTGTCTGAAAACTCTCTGAATCTCTGTTTTCCTCTCACGCTCTCTGTCAGATTCTTTCTCTATCTTGATTTCATTCACACTCTTCCTCTCTTTTTCTGTATAGCTCTGTGCCTTTTTGCTTTCTTTCAGTCTCATTCTTTTTTTTCTTCCTCCAACTGTGACATTATTGTTTTTGTTTTCTCTTTGTGCGAAATATTTATATGTATTGTAATTTTCTTAATTTTTTTCTCCTTCTCTTTTTCTCACTCTTTGTCACTCTCTTTATGTCTATGTCTGTCTGTCTGTCTCTCTTTAACTCTCTTACAGTATTTCTTTCTTTCACTCTGTCTGTCAGTCTCTTTCTCTCTCTCTTCCTGTAACTTTCAGTTTCTCTCGCTCTCTTACAGTCTGTCTGTCTGTCTGCCTCTCTGTCTCAGTCTGCTCTCTCTCTGTCTGTCTGTCTCTCTCTCTCTCTCTCTCTCTCTCTCTCTCTCTCTCTCTCTCTCTCTCTCTCTCTCCCTCTCTCTGTCTGTCTCTCTCTCTGTCTGCCTGCCTCTGTCTGTCTTCTTCTTTTTCTCTCTCTTGCTCTTTCTCTCTCTTTCTGTCTGCCTCTCTCTTGGTCCGCCTGCCTTTCTCTCTCTCTCTGTCTGTCTGTCTGCCTGCCTCTTTCTCTCTCTCTCACTCTCTCTTTCTAGCTATCTCTCTGTCTTTGTCTGTCTGCCTCTCTCTCTGTCAGCCTGTCTGTCCCTCCTGTCTGTCTGACTCTCTCTCTCTGCCTGTTTTGCTGTCTCTCAGCCTATCTTTCTGTTTGTCCTTCTCTAGCTGTCTCTCTCTGTCTATCTCAATCTGTTTGTCTCTGAATCTCTGTTTTTCTCTCTCACGCTTGTTGTTTTTACTTTCTCTATTCTATGCGCAAAGTATTTATAATGCTTCTTCTTCTTTTCTCTCTCTTCGTCACTCTCTTTATGTCTGTCTTTCTGTCTATCTTTCTATAACTCTTACAGTATCTTTCTTTCACTCTCTCTCTGTCTGTCAGTCTCTTTCTCTCTCTCTTTGTCACTCTCTATGTCTATCTGTCTCTCTCTCTATCTTTCTATAACTCTCTTACAGTATCTTTCTTTCACTCTGTCTGTCAGTCTCTTTCTCTATTCGTCACTCTCTTTATGTCTGTCTGTCTCTCTATCTTTCTATAACTCTCTTACAGTATCTTTCTTTCACTCTCTGTGTCTGTCAGTCTCTCTCTCTTCCTGTAACTTCCAGTCAATCTCGCTCTCTCTCTGTCTCTCTCTGATGGAGTGAGCGTGTTGTGTATTGTAAAGTGCGCCTGAAGAGAAGCAGCATGTTTGATTGGTCGTGACTGTGACTGGTCGTAACCACCGTGAATGTAAATGAGACATTTCCTGTAATCGGATCATCTTCGTCCAGACCGGAGAACGTCAGCGCCGCGTGTTGATGTGATGTCGGCGGCGGGTTCCAGACGGGCCGCTTGACTCTGGGCTTCAGCGGCGATTAGCGGTGCCGTGATCTGCGGGGCCTGACGGGGCCGCACCGCGCTGCCAGCTCCGATTCCCGCGCTTTATAAAAGCCTCTTTAATCCCCCGCACAATATCATTAACCGCATAAGTGGATGAACACAATGGACGAGCAATTTCATTAACTTCCACCGCTGGATGTCGGACTGGGGGAAATGAAATTAAAGCGGGAAGTTTTTCCCAGCCGCTGCCACACGAGCCTCGGACCCGCGCCGGTCGTTGGCAGGTTCAGTCCGGCTCTCGCGAGCGGCCAATTAGGCTTTGTTCAGATCCATCCGCTCCGATCTCCACAAAAATGGGAAATGCAATCAGCGGTTTGGAGATCAATCATTTAACGTCTTCTGCTCTTACGGAGGATTTCACAATGAGAGAGAGAGAGAGAGAGAGAGAGAGGGAGAAAAAGAGACAGATGAAGATATTTTGAGAGAGAGACCAATGAAGAGATTTCAGGATGGAAGGAGAAAGACCAGTGAAGAGATTTCAGGATGGAAGGAGAGAGAAACATGAAAGTAGAGACAGACAGAGGAAGAGATTTTGAGATGGAAGGAGAGAGACAGATGAAGAGATTTCTAGATGGAAGAAGAGAGAGTTCAGGGTTCAAGTTCTGAGCATTTGTAAAGCACTTTACACAGTTTTAACTGTTTCAAAGCGCACATGTGAATATGTAAGAGAATTGTTGCTTTTTATTGATTAGTAGTTGGTGTTAATAATATGGCTATAAATATGACTATAAAGAAAAATATACATATATACAGATAAAGACATTTTGAGACTGAATGATAGACAGAGAGACAGAGATAGAGGGAGGGAGGGAGATGAAAATATTTCAAGACTGACTGAGAGAGAGAAAGAGAAAGATGAAAAGATTTTGAGACTAAAATAGACAGATGCCGATTAAGAGTTTTCATGATGGAAAGTGAGAGTCAGATTGTGATGGGAGGAGAGCGAGACCGATGAAGAGATTTGAGATGGAAGGAGAGAAAGAGACAGATGAAGAGATTTTGAGACTGAATGAGAAAGACAAAGAGAGAGAAGAAAACACTTCAAGACAAAATAGAGAGATAGAGGGAGGCTGGTTAAGAGTTTTCAAGATGGAAAGTTAGAGATAGATGAAGAGATTTTGAGATGGAAGGAGAGGGAGGCAGATGAAGAGATTTCGAGACTGAATGAAAGAGAGAAAGAGATGAAAATATCCCAAGACTGTATGAAAGAGAGATGAAAAGATTTCGAGAGAGATAAGGAGAGGCCGACGAAGAGTTCTCAAGATGGAAAGAGAGACAGGTGATGTGATTTTTAGATAGAAAAATTAAGATCTAGAGGCAGAGAGAAAGAGAGACAGATGAAGAGATTGAGGGACAAGGAGAAAGAGAGACAGGAAAAAATACATGGAGGGAGACAGCTAGAACGAGGAGAAATGTTAATTTTGTTGACAAAATATTTTTGCCTTTCTTTGTCAACGACACTATTTATGAAAAACGAAAACGAAACGAGAACTATATATAACTCCTGCTCGGGGACGAAAACTTCAAGTACGTTTATTGACACTCGAAAAGTGTCAAATAAAAACTAAACAAAAAATGCCTTTTGTGACAACATCCCATCATAATCCGAGCTTGTGGAGAAAGGCGGGTGCAAACACAAAGAGAACCAATCAGGACACAGGGTCTTTCAGCGGGGCTGTTCATCTGTTCGCCGCGTGGAGCAACCATCACGGGCAAAAATAAAACACACCTGAAGTACATTCTGCAGATGAAGCTTGTTTTTTTCCTTTCACCGTACAACCATTTGTTACTTATAAATGTGATGCAATTATATTATATTTTATTTTAATGTATTTGATTTGATCTTTGTTGAGGTTTCATTTATCGGAATACATTAATTTGAATTGAAAGAAAAGTTCATAAAAATAAGAAAAATAAATGTTTTTACAGATAAGTAAGATGTTTGTATATATTTTACATGTTCATAGTTAACTACGTATTCAGATATCTTAGACATGAGCAAATGGCGTAAACATGACTAAAGCTAAATTAAAAATCTTTGTCAAAATTATCACTGAGGAGGAGATACATAGGTGTGGACTAAACTCTCCACAATATCTTATTTTTAAGGGTTTTTTGTAGGTTTGTACTAATATTGTTAGTGAGTAATGATTAGATCTCATTTCATTATGTTGAATAATTATTATTCAATGAGTTAAATGTTATTGCTATTATTTTTTAAGTGTGGTTGTGGAACCCGTGTGTGTGTGTGTGTGTGTGTGTGTTTGCTTTTCACTTGTTATTCAGCATTGGGTCTCACCTGGTGTGTGTGTG
>CM051500.1:26236206-26269064 GCA_028031935.1 Paedocypris micromegethes
ACACACACACACACACACACACACACACACACATACGGCAGACAGACAGACAGACACTGGTACTGTGTTTTTGGCAGAACAAAAGATTTAATTTTGTGTATTTGAAATTCTTTCTCAGGCTGTAGACAGAATCCATCACCTGACCTTTAACAGCCTGTGTGTGTGTGTGTGTGTGTGTGTGTGTGTGTGTGTGTGTGTGTGTCTGAGACAGAGAGAGAGAGAGAGAGAGAGAGAGAGTGAGCATACATACGCTAATGTGTGTTAGTTTCTTCTTGGATAGTGAGCGTGTGTGTGTTTCTTATACTTTGAGATAGTGTGTGTATTGTTTTTCCAATCATTAGTGTGTGTGTATGTGCCCAAACCTTGTGCAGTGTGTTTAATCGTGGTTAAGTGTGTGTTTCTTTTTTGACAGGTTAAGTCCTTTTTTGAGTGCGTTTGCGTGTGTGTGTATTTTTGTGTGTGTGTGTGTGTGTGTGTGTGTGTGTGAGTCAGTTTATTTGTGGATGTGTGAAACAACTAGTGTGTCCGATTGTGTCTGTTAAAAATGAAGTTCAAATTTATTTATAAAATGCTTACTTCAAGACCAAACGCAGAGTCGCTATGCGGAATTAGGGGAAACAATAGTCTAAAGAAGGAAAATGTCCATTATTCATCTGTGTTCAAAAATTAGGAAAAAGAGTCAGTTTAAAAAAAGAAAAATGTCCATTGTTCATCGGTGTTCAGAGATACATACAAATTAAAGTTTGCATTTGACTAATAGTAAAATGAAAAGCAGTTTCCAGATTTATTTCAGTTTAGATCACACACACACACACACACACACGCGCGCGCGCTCGCTTGCTCACACACTCACTCTGATTTCCCGTCTGACGGTGACTAGCTGTCTCTCACTAATGGAAGATTAAGCAGCGTGGGTGGCGCACGCTTTATAAATATGGAGAGACAGTTGTGGTGATGAGAGTGAGTCGGGCAGCTGATCGATACATCTGGACGTGACAAACATACGCCACACACACCCTGTCCTCACCATCACGCAGAGCTCAGGAGAGGAGGAGAGGATGAAGACGCTGAGGATAATGATGAGGATGGAGATGTAGATGATGGTAGAGATGATGATGATGATGATGATGGTGGTGGTGGAGATGAAGATGGTAGGAAAGTATAGAAGATGAAGGTGGAGATGAAGATGAGGATCGAAATGCAGATGAAGATAATGGTAGAAATGATGATGATGTAGATGAAGAGATGATGAAGATGATGACGGGGAAGTATGATGAGGGTGGAGTTTAAGATGATGAAGCTGATGATGAAATGAAGATGATGAGGATGATGTAGAGAAGGAGATGATGATGGTGAGGACAATGATGATGGAGAAGTAGAGGAAGATGAGGGTGGAGGTGATGGTGAAGCTGAGGATGAGATGAAGATGAAGGTAGAGATGATGTAGAGGAGATGAAGATGATGTGAGGAGGAAGATGATGATGGAGTAGAGCAGAAATAAAGGAGAAATTGTGTTTGGACTTGAAAGTTTTGATTGAGTGGAGATGATGATGATGGCTGAAGATGATGGTGGAATTGAAGACATGATACTGGTGATGATGATGGAAATTAAGATGATGATAATGCTGGATATAAATAAAATGGTGGTGGTGATGGAGATGAGGAAGAGGAGGGTGGGATTGAAGGCACGATAGTGGAGATGATGGAAATGATGATGATGAGAGAAGATTAACTGTGAGCTCCCAGCCTGCTGATGGAGACGTTGAGATGTTCTCCTCCAGTCTGTGTTCCACTCGAGGAGCGGGAGTTTCCAGGAAGCTGACCTTCATCCCGTCCCGCTCCTCTCCTCCTCCTCCGGGGATGCGGCGGGTCACGGCGGGAATGTTCTCATCAGCGAGATGAGACGTCCGGACGGGCGCGGAGCATCTGTTTGTGCTTTTGACAAATCAGCCCGTGTTTAATCTCAAGATGCGTCGGCGCTCATGAATAATTCAGCAGGGCTTCCGGTTCCCAGAGTCCTTCAGCGCCCGGGACACTTCTGGATCGGCGGTGCCAGATATTGATTGACACCGATCAAATCGACACGTGAAGAAATCCTTCAGGAACATTCCCAGCCGGATCAGGCCGGTGGCGGCCAGTCCCGAGAGGACAATCCCACTTCTGCAGCTCCATTGTGCCGCCGCCGCACTTCTGGAGTCCTCGCGCTTTCCCCATTGAGAGAATTAACCGCGGCCTTGGCCGGATCCGTGGAGCAGGTCCGCTTCTTTTACACTGGAGGACTGGAAGTGCAAAAGCCCTTGAGAAAAGTGTGTAGTGAACTGTGAACCGCATCAAATCCCCGCGGCGGCGTTTGTTTGGCCCGTCTACAGAAACTCTGATTGTTGGGGAAAAATGAAGAATATAATCCTATTGAAGTGAATCTTTGGTCATGCTAAACTCTCCTCAGATGCGGCTGCGCCATAATTTACATGTTATATTTGAGCGCCGGAACCCTTTACAGAAGAAAAGCGGCCGGCGCTTCTTTATTCCGGGCCTTTCTTCAGCTTCGCGAGAGGAAATCGGCCTCTTTGTGCCGCTGGTTTTACATTAGCACGAGCGCTGGAGCGATAAGACTGATGTCACCTTATTGATCGTTCAGGAGGAAAACCTTTCTGATCGGACCCTGGTGGCAGGAAAGCCGCCAGCGGGAATACCGCCCGGGAACCACTGTACTGTATATCCAATGAGGGATGAATAATGAGATGAGCTCCCCGGGACCCAGAAATGGAAAAAGGACTCACGTCAATGAATACTTATGCAATCTGTTTTCAGACTATTAGCGCACATAAAATCCCAAGTGTTTTGTGTGCCGTATTTAAAAATAATAATAATAATAATAACGAAAAATAATACCATACTTACTTACGAAATAATCCGTGCTGAGAGCCGCTTCATTCAACAAAAATTGTATTAGCTGCAGCCGCATTTTACATGTAATCCATCAAATCCGTGCCATGACTTCATTAATTCCGACAAATTTATTTCAGAAAAGATAAAATATTGGTTGTAAGTGTAATAAAAAAAACATGTTACTTATCAGTTTTTTAGTTTAAAGATAAGCTAAACTAAACTAAAAGATAAACTAAACAAAACTTTTAGTTTTTTTTAGATAAAGGTCTAGTTTGTCTGACACACTAACAATCTCACATAAATGGTTACCTCCATCTTGAAAAGACGTCATAAAAATATGGATCCGGGGTACCACAGTAATTATAATAATAATAATATTTCATTTGATTTAATTTTGGCATCTTACAAGACCCAGACGCACCATTTGTAAATCTAATCCACTAAGTGTGTCAAAAATGTAGGAAGTTGCTGTCTATTATTGTCGTGCCTTATAGTTCCGATGGAATTTGCTTATATTTCGTAAGATACAGTGACGAATCTCTCTGTTTTTCAGGCTCTGGGCTGCTGCTTCCTCCTGCACGACTCGCTGAAGAACCTGCAGCAGTTTGACTTCAGAGGTGCGTGTCCATCAGACCCGGTCAAGGTTGTTCCAGCGGCGATAAAACGGCCAGCGAGCGCCGCGCTTATTAATATTAGCATTAATTCAGGAGATTTCAGCCGCCGCTAATAGTGACTCCGGCTATTGGACAGTTAGCGGTGACCTCATCAGCGGCTGGGGTCAGAGGTCGCGTGTCCCGGCGGTCATGCTAATTAAAGCCGAGGCCATTACAGCGGCGTCAGCATTGGCCATCACTCTTCCCGCGGAACTCACATCTTCTCCAGCGCAGCCTCCTCAAACCGCACACTCTATAAACACAACAACACCTCGCCATGCTTAAGTGATGCTGATGCTGATGCTGATCTATCCGTTTCTCGCTGTCACAGTCAAGAAGTTCCGGAAGGTGGTGGGGAAGGAGATCTGCTCCGACTCGCTGCTCAGCTCCTCCACGCTGGAGAAGGAGAAGTTTCCTCAAGACTATTTCCCCGAGGTGTGTGTTCTGTTCCTGCTCAAAGACAAACACACACACACACACACATTGTTTTCTCTCTCACACTCGCATGTACATTTTTTTATAACACACGCACACACACACGTTGTCCAACTCCCTCACACACACACACTTACGTTATCTCTGTCACCATTTTTCAACACAACACACACACACACAACAACACACACACATTGTACAACTCTCTCACTCACACACACACACCACACACAAATTTCACTTGGGTTTTTCTCTCCACACTCACATGTACATTTTTTGCTAACAACCACACACACACACACACACACACACACACACACACAAACACACATGTCCCACACTCACTCACACACACCACTCACACACACACACACACACACACACACACACACACACACACAGACAAATAGTGTGTGTGTGACTGTGATGAGAGAGATTCTGAGCTGTTTATTATTACAAATATGATCTTAAAATAAAAACGTGTGTGTGCGTATGAGTGCGCGCGTGTCTGCAGAGAAACATTAGCACATTAAAGTCACATGATTTGCATTTTCCTTTCACCATTACACACACTCTCGCAGCACATTTATAACCGTGTTTAGTGAAGGAGGTTTGTGTTGATCTGTTAAAGCACGCTCTCTCTCTCTCTCTCACTCTCTCTCTCTCTCTCTCACACACACACACACACACACACATGCTCGCTAGTGAGAGATGGTGTGTTATCGTAGATCACAGATACGGCTGCAGCCTCTTATGAAAGATGAATTAATTTCACTAATGCTTTAATGCAGGTTGTGTTGAGGCGGCCGGCCGGCGATAACCTCGGCTTCATCTCGCTCGCCCGCGCTGATTTATTCCCTCTTTTAGTAGATGAAACTGCCCGGATTCGCCATCCATCTGCCTCCCTAAAGGAATCTATTAACCGCCGCCACAGGACAGGATGAGCCGCTGTTCGACGCTCAGTCTGAGAAACGCAGCGGGAGATAGAGAGAGAGATGGAGGGAGTGAGAGGAAGAAAGTGAGAGACGGGAGCGAGGGATGGAGAAAGAGAAAAGACTTAGAGAGACTTGGAAAGAGAGATGGAGCAAGACTGAGGGGGAAGATGGATAATACGGAGTGAGCAACAGACAGAGATAGACAGACAGACAGACAGACAGACAAGAGACAGACGCAGAGAGAGAAAGAGACAGACAAGAAGAGAGGGAGAGAGACACACAGAAAGAGATAGATAGATACAGACAGACAGAGACAGACACAAAGAGAGACTAGAGGGAGAGAGGTACAGGAAGAGAGTAATAGAGTGAATGATGGAGAAAGAGGGAGTGAGACAGAGATTAATGGAGGTAAAAATATAAGTGTGAGAAAGACAGAGTGAAAGCAACAAAAGGACAGACGTAGAGAAGGCTAAAAGAGAGTCACAACTGACAGACAGAGACAAAAAGAGGGTGGAGGAAAGAGAGAGGGAGAGATGGAAGAAAGTGAGTTGCGAGAGAGTGAGAGAATGCAAAAGATGGAGAGAACAGTTAGAGTGAGAGCAACAGAGGGACAGATGGAAAGAGAGATGGAGAGAACAACTGACAGACAGACAGACAGAGAGAGAGAGAGGTGGAAAGAGAGATAATCACACCCAGAGAGATGTAAAGAAAGATGGAGAAAGGGAGATGGAGAGAGGGAGATAGAGAGAGAGAGAGAGAGAGAGAGAGAGAGAGAGAGAGAGAGAGAGAAATGCAGTGAGAGGGAGATGGAAAGAGAGAGAGTCTTAAAGTAACAGAGCAGCAGAGAGAGATTGAGAGATGGAGAAATCAGATGGAGAGAGAGAGAGAGACAGAGAGAGTTGTGTTGGTCAGTTATGTAATAGTGTGTTGTGATTGTGAGTGTGTTGTGAGCTGATGGTGATTCTCACTCTTACTAGTGTTAGTTGCTCTCCCGTGTTATTTCTCCTGGTGGACTTGACAGTGGTTATTAATGAGACGGTGGAAAGGTCCTGGAGCGCCGAGACGCTGCTGATGAGATCATCCACGCGGTCCGGTTGGACACTTCATGCCGGGGGTCTCCATCCGTCACTGTCCCGCCGTGACCTTTCCACAGAGGGTCTGACACCGGCCGGTCCGGCTCTTCAGCTTCTCGCGTGGCAATCAGGCCTGAAGGAAGCGTGGAGCTCTGCGTAAAGAAAGATATCTTCTGCAGACAGTGGAAATCTTTTGTAATTTGGTTTACAATTCAGTGAACGTGTCTAGTGTGTGTGTGTGTGTGTGTGTGTGTGTGTGTGTGTGTGTGTGTGCGAGTATTTTTTTCAATGTAATGCAATGACACTATTTGGAGTTTTCCACCCAACAGGAAAATTTGTTTTTCACGGGAACGCAAATGGAAAAAAGGCTACTGTGCGTGCATGTCTGTGTGTGTGTGTGTGTGTGTGTGTGTGTGTGTGTAGAATTTAAATTAAATTTGGACTTCTTCTCTTCTCACAGTGTAAGTGGTCCAGAAAAGGCTTCATTAGAACCCGCTGGGCCCTTGGTGACTGGTGAGTGAACCAGACCATTTTCTTTCAATAGATCTACAAAATGTCTCCTGATCTCACACATCACATCTCCAGATCTCCACACCACATTTCCAAATTTCACATCACATCTCCAGGAATCGCCGTCACATATCCAGATCTCCACACCATATCTCAAGATCTCACAAATAACACCTCCTCGTCATCCCGATAACATCTCCACATCTTACATCACATCTCCAGGAATCCTCTCACATCTCCGGGGCTCGCCACTATATGTGAGAAATAACATATCCAGGTCACCGTGATAACATCTCCAAATTTCTCATCTCCTGATCTCACAAATAACATCTCTTGGTCACTCTGATAACATCTCCAAATCTAACATCACATCTCCAGAGAATCATTATTCATCCCTCATTTGAAATGGACATTTCAAAATGTTGCATCACATCTCCTGGAATCCGCTCACATCTCTGGATCTTGCCACCATACCTCAGAAAAATCTCCAAGTCACCCTGTTAACATCTCCAGATTTCTCATCTCTAGATCTGATCTTCACACTTCCAAATCTCACATCAGATCTCCTTGAATTCCCATCACATCTCCAAAAATCCCATCACACTTACATCACATTAATAACTTCTCCAGATCTCGCATCACATCTATGGTAATCACCTACAATACTTCAGATCTCACATCTCCTGTTGTCTTATAATCTGATCACTTGTCTTTCACGTCACATCAGGCCTACACTTTTCACACAAGGCTTTGTGTGTCTGCTGTTTGTTAGCCAGAAAGCTAAAGAAAGATGAGCTGAGAGTCCAGGAGAACAGAACTAGTGATGAGTTAATGGTGATCATCCACAGCGATGCAGAGATTCCCGGACCCTCTCTCTCTCTTTTTCTCGTGGTCGCAGTTCTGAAGTTCAGCCTCAGGTTCTGCAGATTAGATTAGAGATAATCTTGTTAGCCAAGCAGATCCGTATGACAGATGACACAACAGATTACACGCTGCTCGACCGCAGCTGAATCAATCAGAGGAGAGAGAAAGGGAAAGTGTATTACGCTCTTCCTTTTCATTACAACCATTTAAATATGCTTGGCTTCTGAAAGAGCTTTGCATTGGGTTTGCTTGTTAGCTTTTTTGATTCCTGGTAAATAAAGAATAAAACGACAAGGAGGTAAAAGAGAAAGCTGTAGGAGAAAGGAAAGAGCAAGATGTTTGACGAGTCACACAGATTGTACTGGAATACAGCAGATCAGAAGAAATGGAGACCCCCAGACCTTTATGAAATCAAATACGTTTTTTTTTCTTTGATATGCCCCAATGGGTCGATTCTGCCTGTTCTCCAAGCGTGATTATAAGTGGTCCGGTTTCTTAGAAGAGCAAGGAAGATGAACCCACAAAGTACTTGTCCTTTACTTCCCTGAAACCTTAGTTTGGTGTTGGTGGCCTTGAAAAGACTCCACTTGATCCTTGTATGGATGCTGGATCCATGCTGGATTTACCCAGGATGCTGTCAGTAAATCAACCAAGAATCGAGAGGACCTTCTCAGTAACGCCAGGAGATGTGTATAGACCTGCACGTTTGTACAAAAATCAACTTATACCATTTCAGGATCTCGTAATGACTTCCAAAGTCAAGGTTCCTTGTCCTTCAATCCTGCCTGGTCCACTCTTCATGCTCACCTACGACAAACAGATAGCTTTAGAGCAGGGGTCGGGAACCTATGACTCGCGAGTCATATATGGCTCTTCTGGTGGCTGCATATGTCTCTTAGACAAAGCTTTAAAAATACATAATAACGTAAAACATTTCAAACGTTCTCCGGCATTTCCATCCGCTTCCGCGAACTAGCCAATCACAGCTTTCCTCCGGACAACACCATGTTTTCAACGCGTAACGTTGTCGTGACGTCAGGACGTTTCCCTGCCCCCTTTTCAATATTCAGTAGTTTGCTACCTAATAGCGGAAACCGTTGCGTTCCAGACCAGTCGCGTGCGCGCGCAGTAACTGCGTGTCGCTGCACAAACACCGGGCTTCGCGTGTGTTCGCTAGACGTGTTTCTTTTGCAGTTTTCAAAGCCGCGTGTTTGCAGGGGATGACATTGCTTTAATGGGCATTGCTTAACATGGGGTAAAATAAGTTAAAAGTTGTAAAATAAATTCACGTTTAAATGGATGCCCTCCCGATTTTAAATGTATTTTATTTGTGTTTGATCTATTGGAAATGTATTTGTATATGTCTGAGTTTATTTGACCCGGGAGTCCTGAAAGAGTTGAAACACCGCTGTGCACTGTGTTTCTGGTCTTGACCGCCCGTTTTTGTTTTGTCAGAATTAAAAGTTGAAAACGAGCCACACGAGTATGAAGACATATTACATATAATTACAGCGTTATCAAAACGAGTTCAAAGACTTGTTGTCCTGCATTTCATATTGGTTTTACAAATCTGCATAGATTTACTTAGTTTTAAACAGGTATGGCTCTTTTGGACTTTTAACAATATGCCGTGTTTATGGCTCTCTCAACCAAAAAGGTTCCCGACCCCTGCTTTAGAGGTTTGTGCTCATGCACAACGTTCTGAAGCTCTTTTCTCATGTGAACATTAGGGTCTACTTGACTCCGAATGTTACCTTTGGCAGTCCAGCAGTTGGAGTTACTTCTGCCACCCAAGCTTTGCAGGTTCAAGTCCCAGTCTGGTGGATTCCACAACTGAGTGTCTTTGAGTCCAGCACGACCCCCGACAAACTCACCTCGCTTCCGTTGTCTTTGCTAATACGTACCATACAGGATGGAGATCTACATGCATCTAATGCTAGTTGTTCCTGTCATACGACTTAACCAGTTTCTGTCTATTGAAGACAGAAAGTTGCCCCAATGGGTTGAGTTTGCCCCAATGGGTTGATTCTGCCTGTTCTCAAAGCGAGATTATTAGTGGTCCTGTTCCTTAGAAGAGCAAGAAAGATCCACAAGTCCTTTCCCTTTGTAAGACCTTAGCTTGGTGTTTGTGGCCTTGGAAAAACTTTTTGATCCATACAAGCCCCAGGACGCTGTCAGTAAAACAGTCAAAGACCTAGAGGACCTTCTTAGTCACCTCTCAGTGTTTGTAATTTGGGCCAGTAGATGTGCATAGACCTGGATGTGTGTTCAACTTATCCCGGTTCGTGATCCCGTAATGACTTCCGAGGTCAAGATCCCTTGTCCTGGAAAGAGCATCCAGTTGATCTTCATTCCTGCCTGGTGCGCACTCTTCATCTGCACTGAGCTTCAGAAGTTTGTACTCATTCACCACATACTGCAGGTCTTTTCTCCTGTGAGCATTAGGTTCCACTCGACTCTGAATGTTACCTTTGGCAGTCAAGCGATTGGAGTTGGATCTGCCACTCCAGCTCTGCAAGTTCGAATCCCAGTCTGGTGGGTTCCACTACTGAGTGTCCTAGAGCAAGACACTGACCCCCACATGCCCCCCGACAAACTAATCTAATGCTAGTTGCTCATATCACGCAACCGGTTCTTGTCAAGCTCAGGTGAAGCCTCATCTGGTCCTCTTGTTAGAACATCATTCCAGTTTTTCCGGGCGAGGGAATAGATGCAAGAGAGAGTCCTACCGTGTCATTTGAGATGGTCCCTCAGAGATAATCATCAAACATCTAGTGAACTGACAGTGGAGAAACAGGCGTTGCCTCCTGCTGGTCACACGCAGAAGCCCGATTACTTTCATCAGTCAGTTGTATTCAGAGATTCAGAGATTGTGATGTGTTGAATATATCTGAATATATATATGTGTTGAAATACCCAGATCTCTAAAGATTGTTGGAGGTTAGAGAAGCTCAGAAGTGGATTCGACCAAGTGCGAACCTCTTGGAACCAGCTAGTTGGTTTTGCTCAATGCTCGTCTGGTTATCACTAATTTTTCAACCATGTTCTTCAAGCTCAAGTTTATTTATATAGCACTTTTCTTAGTTCGAGACCAACACAAAGTCTCTAAAAGTCTGCTGAAGTTGTTCTTCAGCACAACTTCACAGTTTTATATGTGTATATAGTCTGGCCTTCATAGAACTTTTGTAAAACACTATATTAGAGTTAAAGACAGAAATTACTGGGTGTAGTTATAAATAACAGAATAACAGAAATGTTTTTAATATTCAATTTTGCACACATGGGTAACTGTAGTCTGAAAGTGTTACTCAAAATGATTACTCAAAATGTGTGTTTGTGTCAAAATAATTACTCTCTCTCTCTCTCTCTCTTTCTCTCTTTCTCTCTCTCTCTCTCTCTCTCTCTCTCTCTCTCTCAGTGCCTTTGACCTGGTGAACATCCACCTGTTCCATGATGCATCTAATCTGGTGGCGTGGGAGTCGAGTCCGTCTGTGTATTCCAGCTCAAGACAGAAAGCACTTGGCTACGTGCTGGACAGGTGAGAATGTAAAACACATGTAATTTTTTGTACCTGTAACATGTGTGTATTTGTGTGTGTGTATGTAAAAGGAATGAGTGAGAGGTGTGGGTGTGTGTTGTGTTGTATTTGCATGTCTGTCTGTGAGTGTGTGTAGAAGGAGTGCGTGACAGGTGTGTCTGTGTGTGTGTGTGTGTGTGTGTGTGTGTGCATGTGTGTGTGCGTGTGTGAAGTAATTGTTTTCAATTGAGTGTGTTATTTGTGAGAGTGGGAGTGTGTAGAATGTGTGTGCAGATTCTTTGTGTTGTGTGTTGACTTTGTGTGTGTTGAATTTGTGTGAGCCTGTTTGGGCTTCTGCTTGTGAGTGTGTGTGTGTTCTTCAGCCTGATGTGTGGCGAGTGGAGATGCAGTAGTTGGTGAACAGGCTGTAATTTACCTGGATTTACGGCCGTAATGAAGTTTAAAGAGAGTTGTGCTGTTGCTCCTGCTCGACTCGCGGCTGATTTACTCGCTCTCTTGTAAAGGCGGCGCATGACGCGGCGTTCTCGCGGTGCTGGTTAGTGAGGTGTGCAGAGGGGCTTCAGGTCTGTCCGGTGGGAACGGACCCCTGGCCCCCCTCGGTGAGGAACACTGGCTCTTTCAGTGGTGTAACTAACCTTTTGGCAGCCACCAGTGAAGTCTTTTCTCCTGTTGTGATCGTGAAGGACAATGTGCCTCAGCAGCCTTTTCACTCCAGCCGTACCTCCAACAGAGCCGCTATTCACACGCCGGTTGGGAACCGACTTTTAGGGCCATTGTCCCTCTCTCTCTCTCTCTCTCTCTCTCTCTCTCTCTCTCTCTCTCTCTGTCTCTCCCACTCTCACTCTCTCTTTCTCACTCTCTCACTCTCCCTCTCTCACTCTCTCTTTCTCACTCTCTCTCACTCTCTCTCTCTCTATTTCTCTCGCTCCCTCTCTCAGTCTCTCTTTCTCACTCTTTCTCTCTTTCTCTGTCTCTCTCTCCCTCCCTCTCGCTCACTCTTCCTCTCTCTCGCTCTCACTCACTCATTCTCCCTCTCACACACTTTTTCACTTTTTCTATCTCTCTCACTCTCTCTCTCTCTCTCATCCCCCTCTCTCTTAATCTCCCTTTTTTTCTTTCTCTCTCTCTCTCTCTCTCTCTCACTCTCTCACTCCCTCTTTCTCTCTTTTTCTCTCTCTTTTTCTCTCACACTCTCTCACTCCTCTCTTTCTCTCGCTCTCTCTCTCACACTCTCCCCCTCTCACTCTCCTCTCTCTCTCTCTCTCGCTCTCTCTCTCTCACTCCTCTTTCTCTTACTCTCTCCCTCTCACACTCTCCACCTCTCACTCTCTTAGCCTCCTAGCTAACTTTCTTTCTTTTCCCTTTACCCTCTCTTCCCCTCTGTTACTCTCTTTCCATCATTTTTTCTTTCCATTTTTTGGTCTATCTCTACCTCTCTACTTCCCTCTCTACATCTCTGTCTCTGTTTCGTTTTCTCTGTTTTCTTTTTGTTTACTGTCTCTCTCATCCTTTTTTTCTCACTCTCCTTCTTTTCTTCTGCCTGTTACTTTTTCTTTGTAGTCTTTATCTGTCTTTCTGTATCTATCCCTTTCTCTACTCACACACACTCTCTCTTACACAAGTTTTTATTTGTTACGCACTTTCCGTCTCTCTTTTTTCTCTATATTTTCACCCTCACACACGTTCTGTGTGTAACTCATCTTTACTCTTTCTCAGTCTCTCACTGTCTCTCTCGCTCTTTTTCTTTGTCAGCCTCTCACTTTAACATTTTTCTCTCTTTTTCTCTGTAGCTGTATGTCTTTCTCCTTTGTCTCTCTCATTCTTTCATTTGTTCGCTCATGATATTGTTGCATTTCTCTCTTGGTTTTCCTCTTATGATCTGCGTGTGCTGCTTTAATCTGATGAGTCGGATGCTCTGTCGGTATGTGTGCGTGCGTGCGTGCGTGTGTGTGAGTGAGTGTGTGTGTCCGGGTCTTTTGTGTGAGCTGATATGTTCCCGTTTGCTCTTCCATTCAGAAAGTCTGATCAGGTTCAGGCCGCGACGGTTTTACATCACAACTGTGAAATCCGGCCTGAATGCGGCTCTTTGTGCGCCGCTGTTATTTTCACACAAATATAGTCTATTGTCAGACGGCTGAAGTTAATTTGATCAACATTGGGGACATTTAACTTTTCTTTTCAGTCAAAAGGCTTGTTTCATGCTCATTTCTGGGCCATTGAAAAGCCGTGATTGGCAGAAAAATAATGTTGCTCTTAACAATTCAGTGCAATTAGTTTCCCAGGGGGAAGCGCCGGCGCTCTGGCCACCACACAACTATTCTTTGTGACTTTTAGGACGGTCATCAGTCAACTGTCAGAGCCAAACCAAAGATCCTCCTGCTAAATGTTTCCTTTCGCCTTTCCCAGAACAACAGCCTGAAAAGAGAGAGAGTCAGGGAGAGAGAGAGAGCAGAGAGGAGAGAGAGAGAGAGAGGAGAGAGAGGAGGAGAGAGAGAGAAACGGGGGGGGTGAGAGGGTCGGGAGAGAGAGACGAGAGAGGAAGGGAAGGGAGAGAGAGCAGTGGGGAGAGAGAGAAAGGGAGAGAGAGAGAGATGTCAGGAGGAGGAGGAGAGTGGAGAGAGAGAAAGGGGTAGATGAGAGAGAGAGAGACAGAGGAGAGAGAGACGAGAGAGAGAGTGAGAAGAAAGCGGGTAGAGAGACGGATTGAGAGAGAGAGAGAGAGAGAGTCAGGGAGGAGACACTGACACAGAGTGAGAGCGAAAATCTTCAGAGCGAACAGATTGCTGCATTTTACCACACACAGAGTGAGGAAACACTGAGAACACACACAGACATATGACAAACTACACACACACACACTGCTGAGTGTCTCTGTGTTCTGTGTTCTCGGTGCTGCTCATGTCCTCGTTCAGATGATGGAGAAAAATCCTGAGATGTAATAGGAAGTTTAAGTCTGTGATGCTCAGGACGTTGTGTGTGTGTGGTGGGTGTGGTGTGTGTGTGTGTTGTGTGTGTGTGGTGGGTGTTGGAATGAAGGTATTAGGTCCATCAGCATGGACTTTCTAACTGCCTTCTCACCTGGGAGGCCGGAGGTCAAAGGTTAATCAGTCAGCCAGGCCCCTTCCCACCCTCCGCTCACACGCCACCCCCCCGCGCGCGCTCACGCTCACCCGAGCATCTCGTCCTTCCCTCGATGGAGGCTGATGCTGTTCTCCTGATGCTCGCCTGGTGGTCACAGGGTGGACACTCTGGGGGTCAGAGGTCGATCTCGAATCCTGCACTGACCCGCCGAGCACATTCCCCTGCAGCGCTGCAGTTGCTGCGGATTCACACGTTTCTGTAGAGTAGATTTATTTACGGTTTTAGTGTGTGGAGGTAAAGTTAAGCTCTTACACTCACTCTCTCGCTCTCTCACTCCTTCTTTCACTTTCACTCCTCTCACTCTGTCTCTCACTTCCTCTCTTTTCTTTGCTCTTTCAGTCTTTCAGCGGAATTTGTTGAATTGTATAAATTGCAATGAAATGTAAGCTGCTTAGGATAAAAGTGTCCAAAGTAAAGTAAAGTTTACTTTGTCTCTACTGTCTTCTTTTAGTCTCTCTCCTGTTTAATTTCTCCTCTGTCTTTATGTTTCCCTGTATTTCTCTGACTCTCAAAAGACACTCCCCACATGCCCCCATGGCTTAGGCTGCCCACTGCTCCGGGTTTGTGTGTGTTCACTTTACTGTGTGTATGTGCACTTCACAGGATGGGTTAAATACAGAGCACAATATGAACCCCAGTAGCCATATTGACAAACTTTACTTTACTCTACCATTTTCTCTCTCTGTCTCTCTGTTGCACTTTTTTCCTCACTCTTTTCTATTTCTCTCTGTCTTCAACTTTTTTCCTGTTTCCTCTTTCTTCTTATTTTTCTTTTTCTTCCTCTTCTTCCCTCTTCTCTTCTTGTTCCTCTTCTGCTGCTGCTTCTTTTTCTTTTGGTTCTTCTTCTTCTTCTTCTTCTGCTTGGTGGCGTTAGTTTGTCTTTAGACTTGAGCGGTGAGCAGTGGGTGAAAAGGAAAAACCCCTGAAAGTCTCACTCTCATCCTCAGCTCAGCCTAACAAGACAAACGAAAGATCAGGTTAGACACTTCTGAAGGTCTGATGGAGAAGGAAGGAAGGTCATTCCCACAGACTGGAGAGTGAGCGAGAGAGACGGATAGATAGATAGGATGAGAGAGACCGTAACAAAGCATTGGAGAGAAAACTAGATGTGAAAAAATATACATAAAAATAATACGTACAATTCCAACATACTTGGTCTTGTGACATAAATGGCCTTTTGAAGATGAAGATGAACCACAGGGTTTATCTTCAGACTTTTTTTCTTTTAAGCGAGAGAGAGAAAGAGAGAGTGTGACTCGGGCTGGAGCAGCTCATAAATACATTGTTATGAGGTGTGTGATGAGAGTGGAGATTTATCCGGGTGATTAGCCGGTCCAGCATTAATCCAGAACACACTCCTCGTCCTCATCAGTCTCGCAGCTCAATGATTTGCTGTGAGGAGTTAATTACTCCTCCTTTGCACTGCGCTTGGAGAGAGATGCTCCTGGACTTCATGAATCGTGGGCGATCGAGGCACGAGCTGGTGTTGTGTGGTCGCTTTGTTGCTGTGGGTTTCACTTCCTGTTCAGCCAGAGAATCCTGAAGCCCCTCGGTGTCAGAAGGCGGGAAGATGAGGAGACACGGGTCAGAGAGGCCGACTGCCTTTTCCCAGAGGCTTTACACAAACATGTTTCTTTTTTAACATCTAATTGATGAAAAAGCGGAGTTAGAGAAATGTCTTTTTGAAATCTATACGTTGTATTACTGAATCAAGATTTTCCATCTTGAAAAGTTGTTTGAATAACGATGGCGTAAAGAAATCTAAACAAAAAGAAACCAAAATGAACGAGGATTAGAGGAATGATAGAAAGTTAATAAATAATCTGAACTTGAACATCACCACAGACGAGCTGTCAATCATCTTGATGTTCAGTGTCTCCAGCAGGAAGTGACTAGTTCCTGTCTGTCTGTCTCTCAGGATCACGGACCAGCGCTACGAGCGTCTGCCCTTCTTTCTTTTTGGCGATTTTAACTTCAGGTTGGACTGTAAACGAGTGATTGAGGTGAGTGACACGTCCCGTATTAAAACTACTTTACACACACAGAACAGGTGTCTATCTCTCCGTCTCTCTGTCGTCGTTCTCTGTTTTTTTTCTCTTTCCATCTTTCGCTTTTTCCCTGTGTCTGTCTTTCTATCACTGTCTCTCTTTCTTTCTTTCTTTCTTTCTTTCTAGTTTCTAGTTCACCCTTGCCCTGCCTCATGATCTCACTTTGTCTCACTCCCTGTGTGTGTGTGTGTGTGTGTGTCTGTCTTTCTCACTCACTCTCTCTGTACTGTATATGTCTCTCTCACTCTTATTTTTCCTCTCTCTCTCTCTCTCATCTGAAGGGCCCTTCAGTAGTATGTTATGTCTTAAGCGCCCATCATTAGCACACAATGAGTGAGAGAGAGAGAGAGTGGCTGGTAAACACAGCTGGGCCCTGGGCCCTTTCCTACATTAATGAGTGGTTTATCTGGGGCCGTAAAGACCTATTGTTCTCACTCAGGTCCTGTATGTGACAGGAAGGAGCTGCTGGTGAATTGTTGTACTTGAGCTGCATCTTCAGTGGTGGAGAGAGAAGAATCATTGTCCTGGTGTTCTGTTTCTTCACTTAACAATCAGATTTATTTATGACTACACCCAGTACTGTAGTCTTTCTTTTGTGTCTGTCTGTCTGTCTCTCTCTGTTACTGGTCCAGTCTCTGTTTCTCTCTCTCTCTCTCTCTGTAGTGATTAGTGTCAGACACACAGTTAGGTGTGACATATAAGGCATTCGACATATTTGCGATACAAAAAAAGTCCATGAGAGAGATCAGACAGTCACTCGCAAGAGAAATCAGATGCTCACAGGAGAGATCAGACCATCACTACAAAGAGTACACACTAGCTATAGTCAAATATATTTGAGAGAGACCGAAATGCACAAAAGAGATCAGATGCTCATGAGAGATCAGACGCTCAAGAGAGAGATCAGACACCTGCGAGAGAGATTCAAAATATTTGAGAAAGATCTGAAGTGCACAAGTAAGACCGTCTAGAGACTTTGAGGGACATCAGCTTACGTGAAAGACCTGAAGAATTATTTTTAATATTGTGCATAATTCTCTCCATACAGAGTGAGATCAGATCAGACACCAAGAAAGGGAAGATACTAAAGAGATGAATAAGAAATGTACGAGAAAGACCCAAAGTGTGCGCTAGAGATCAGATGCTCTTTCCAGAGATAAGATGTTCCAGAGATAAGAAGTAAAATCAAAAATACGCGAGAGAATAGATGTTCTCAAGAGAGATCAGGTGCTTGTGAGATAGATCAGATGATTGGATTCTCCCAAAAAGTTCCGACATGTATTATTCTCGTGCTACAGTTCACTGGGAGCAGACATTCTGTTGATGTATTCAGTTGATGTAGCAGCGTTAAGACTGGTTGAGGTGGCCAGTCTTAAGTGCGCACTCGATTCTTTAAGTGCACACTAACTTCCCAGATTCAATATGCGTATTGTAAGACGTACATGGTGATCAAATTTTAATACGTTTGTATAGACGAGTTGAACGTGCTTGAGGAGGACAGATCTCGGCGTCTCTCCTGCAGATGAGCATGATGGGACCATCCCGGGACCCCAAGACCCTGCCAATGCTGAATCTGTGACAAATCCCTCCTGATTAAAGCGAATAGAGTGTAAATCTCACTTGTAGGTCATTCTCTCTCTCCCTCTCTCTTTCTTTCTCTCTCTCTCTCTCTCTCTCTCTCTTTCTTTCTTTTCTGTCCTTCTCCCTTTTTCTGTTTCACTCCCTCTGTCACTCTGTCTCTCTCTGACACTTTCTCTGACACTTTCTCTGTCTCTCTCTCTCTCTCTCTCTCTCTCTCTCTCTCTCTCTCTCTCTCTCTCTCTCTCTCTCTCTCTCTCCCTGCCTCACTCTTTCTCTCTTTTTTTGTCTCCTTCAGTGTTGGGAGTAATGCGTTACAAAAGTAATTAATTACAATGCTATATTCGTTTTTGCTGTAAAAGTAGTATAACGTATGACTAGTTGGATTTTCAGGAATATATTATTCGTTGCAATTAAGTAACGCTTACGTTACATCAAACTTATCACCCTCAAGACTATAAATCAAAAATATTATGTTTCCTGTTTGTTAATCGACACGTATGTCACTCATCTTTAGCTGGAGTGTTGTATTTTGTAACGCTGCTCTGAGTTCGAGGTCTGCGGCTTTAGGCTTCGCCTGGTTTGCCGTAACTGAAGAAAATGTAATAAACATGGCAGCCGAAAGTACATTCGTGAGATGGTCTTATGCGCATTTTTTCAGTTTTGTAAAAGACAATGACAGAAACATTCTGGCGAAACAGAGTAATGTAACATATTACAATTCTGAGACGGTAATTTTGTAATGTAACGTATTACTTTTTACAAACAATAAGTAATGTGTAATGCATAACAGTTTTGAAGTAACTTGCACAACATTGGTCTCATTCTCTTTATTTCTCTCGCTCTATCCCTCGCCTTCTACATATCTCTGTCTGTCTTTCTTACTGTCTTACTTTTCAATCTCTTCATATCTTTCTGTCTCTCTCTTTTTCTTGCTTTCTCTTTCTGTTTCTCACACTCTGCATTTTTACTTTTTTTTTTTTTCCTGTTTCTCTCTCTCTCTGCCTCTCTGTTTTACTTTCTCTCTCTCTTTCAGGCTCTTTTTCCATCTCTCTTTTTCTCTCTCAGGATTGATGGGGGGCTGACGGGTGGGTTAATTACTACGCTCTTCACACAACTTCTGCAGAGTGTAATTGGGAAATGTACTCGCTGTCCTCTTGTGTTGTGAAGAGACGTGAGCGGGGCTGTCTCTCGCCCCCTGTCTGCACCCGTGGGCACTGCACACATACACACACACATACACACACACACGGCTGTAAACGAGCCATTAATGAGTCAGTCACAGCCTTGTAAACGCTACACGTCTCAGCGTCTGAATCGCTTTAAGCGGAGACTTCGCACAGCTTGGGGTCGGGATGTTCGCAGGAAGAGTGTGTGAGTCGCTACTAGGGTGTTGTGTAGTGATGTAGATGTGATAGAGAAGCTTTGTTGTATCTGGCATGTTTGTGTGTCCATATGTGCTTGTGTACACACACACGGACACACACACATAATAACGGCTGGTTTCATACAGTGTTTGTGCGTTTGCTGCACATTAATCAGCGGTGGCGCTGGCACTAAGTACACACTACATTAGTCCGGCTAATTCATTTCACACACACTCATCCATTAGTCCTGTTTGTAAGGGTGATAGAGACACAGACGCCTGCTGTCGAACTAACAGAGCGCGCACACACACACACACGGAAACCTGCTCATTTTCACATTACTAACAGCACACACACACACACACCTGACAGCACACACACAAACAGACGAACTGCTTGAATGACCAAGTTTGATTGACTGTAGGCATCTTCATTACCGGATATTTCACAGCAGATTTAACACACTCTGGGAATCAGATGTCAACACACGCACACACACACACACACTGGATTCATTTTTCTGAATGGTCCATATCCATTAACCACAGTTTCTCGCATCCATAGCTGTTATTAACATCTGTTTTTTATTACCGTTGCATGTGAATGTTCAGGAAAATAAGTACAGAATTGATATAACGTCAAGTGTGAACTATTCCCTCATCTTCAACCTCTTATCTGAGATCTAGGCGCTACCCTTCATCTTGGTAGACATTTGAATAAAATTTCCCGCCTCATCTGTTTCCTCTCTTTATGGAGAAGCAGCATCTCAGAGTTCCTCTCAAGTGTTTCACAATTTATCTCTTATGGTCTGCCCAATCATCAAACAATGTCCTTGTCCTTTTTATTATGACCTAACATTCGAGACCGTAATTGACTTATCACGTAGATTGAAGGGTAAATTGATAGCTTTGATAGGTTCAGCCATTTCTTCACCATAACATTCCAGAACATGGACGACATTACTGCTACTGATGCCCTAATTAGTTTGTCAACCATGCGTTCCTTTTGTCCATGACAAAACAAGACCCTAAATTATTTAAACACATTCATTGAAACCTTCAATTTAAAGGTGCAGATTTGTCATGTGAACTGTCCCAGTGCCTGCTGTAGGTCCTGGTGTGAGGACGTCACCAAGACAATATCATGTGCATAGAGAAGCGATAATTTTGTACCCAAATTAGATCCCATGTTCTTAGTTCTGCCTCGAAATTCTGTCCACAAAAATAGTGACAACAAGCAGCTCTGACAGAGTCCAACATACACTGGGAGCAGGTTTGACTTACTGCCAGCAACGTGAACCAAATTCCTGCTTTGTTCATACAGGAAATAGATAGCTCTTACCAAAGTGTACCAAACTCCATAAGCCCCTGGAGCACAATCGGGCAGGATGGTCTCAAATGCGTTCACCTGGAGAAACGGGATTGGCAATATTTCAGCAAACGGCGAAGCTGATTCCATCAATCCAAGTCAAATCTAGTCAAAGTCAGTTAAGTGTTAAAGGTTGTGTAAAGGTTTGGGGTATTTGAGTCACTGCAGCCGTGACTGAGTTGGTAGATGCAGATTGAGGCAGACGTGTGTGAGTGGGAAGGGTTGTTAAAGGTGGACAGGGTCAAAAGAGAGGGGGTGGACAGAGCAGGGGGGCTTCCTGACAGCCTGGTGTATGAAGTTGTCCTAGAGTCTACTGATCTCTGGCTTGAAGACTGCACAATCCCCTCTTGAGGGCAGCAAGCTCAAGAAACTGCTGGATGGGCGGTAAGGGTCACCAACAATGCAGAGGGCTTTGCGTGCGAGTTGTAGGTGTCCTGGAGGACAGGAAGAGAATCTGCCCTCAACATGACTTTTTGTGGGGAAATGCTATAAGATGCTTAATGTTGCCTTGGTATAAGGTGTACATGATGTGAGACCTGACTCACTTCATCTTGCAGAGAAAGTAGAGACCCTGCTGTAGACTCATGGCCATTCTGTGATCCAGGACGGAGGGCACACTATTCTTCCTGTAACAAAAGTCCTGCTCTCTGCCTAACACTTCTCAGGCAATCTGGTATAGACTTTGCCTGGAAAGCGAGGATTTTGATCTCTCTTTAGTTGGAACTCTCTTTAGTTTGGTCCCCACCACCTCAATTTGCTTTTCCAGGTGTAGTGACCTGAATTCCATTAAATTTTGCACAAGGCTGTCAGCCAAGACACGTGGCCTACAACAACCAGAGACTGGAGTGAGTGCTATCACCACCTGGACTATTCTTGCTGCCTCAGTGGCTTGAGTCTGGGTCATGAATGAATCAAACGCTTGGTCCTCAACCTCCACTTCCTCTATGGAATGCCTCGTAGAAGGGTTGAGGTTAGTTCTTCCCAGTTGACGTACATTTACCTGGGGGTGCAGTTGGATGACAAACTGGACTAGACTGCAACACAGATGCCCTGTACATGAAGGGACAGAGCCGCCTGTACTTCCTCAGAAGATTGGTGTTACGGCCCGGCTCGAGAACCGTAATCCAGGGGGGTTTGAATAGCAAAAGAGAAAGGCTTCAGCGTCAGTCAGGTCACAAAACACGTCGGCAGGCACGCAGCAACTCCACAGAATATTCCGCCGCCCTCTTCACTTAAACACCTGTTCCTTATGAAGAAATTAGCAGGTCACGTGCACACAAATCATAGTCATGGTGATCAAAACAAAAGCATCCGTGACAATTGGCATCCTTCAACGTCTGTAAAAAGCTAATGATGATGTTCTATCAGTCTGTTGTGGAAAGTGCACTTTTCTATGCTGCATTAAGAAGAGGGATGCCACACGACTAGACCGGTTGGTGAGGAAAGCGGTTGGTGAGGAATGTGGTTGGTATGAAGCTCAAAGGCCTGTCATCCATAACGGAGCGACAGGTTCTGAAGATGATGAAGGCAGTTATGGACAATCCACTGCACCCACTTCACAACATCATCTCCAGTCAGAGAAGCAGCTTCAGCAACAGACTGCTGTCTCTGCCCTGTAATAGGGACATGTTTAGGAGATTGTTTCTCCCCCAATCCATGAGACTCTTCAACTCGCAAACATAATATATTATCTACAAGGCCTAAAAGTTTAACAAGTGCTGTGTTCAATATGTGTGCAATATGTATGTATAGGTGCAATATGTGTTTTGTTATTGGTTGTATGCTATCTGTATCCCCCATGTGTATGCTGCTGTCAACAAGAATTTACCTCAGGGATTAATATATATAATATATATAAGTATAAACCTACCTACCTACCCTTGAGGTCAGCAACTCACCACGTTAAGCAGTGTGATGTGTACCACTTCAATGATCCATCCATCCATCTATTTTTACCACCTACTCCATTTCTGGGTCACGGGGAGCTAGCTCTTATCTCAGCAACTATGGTCCTGTGGTGGGATGCACACTCTGGATTGGTGGCCAACCATTCGCAAAGCAGGACACACAAATTTACACATTCTCTCAGACTGATAATACGTTATTTGCTGGTTGGCTGCAGCGCTACCCACTGCTCCACTTTGCCGCCCGCTTTAATGATCTATTATATAATCATAGTGTAAATCTACATCTTTCTAATGGTTTTAAACATGCTTTTAAACTTTCTTTAATGTGGGAAGCATTCCATTAATTTGTCTGGTTGTTCTGCAGTTTACATCATTGATTATTGGAGTTCTGTTTAAAAACAGATTTATGACGACAGTTGTGTGTGTGTAAGTGTGTGTCAGCTCTTCTGCACAGGGAGTCACATGATCTGAGATAAGCAGCTCTGTTCTCTCTTCATCTCGCTCGTCTCTAACAAAGAAAGCCACAGATTGCGGGCGATCGAGGGACGAGTGACGGCCTTTAATCAGAGAGTAATTAAAGCAGCTCCAGGCTGTTCCTCTCACAGCCTCATCAACAACAGGCCGTGTGTGTGTGTGTGTGTGTGAGAGAGAGAATCGCCTGGCACAGACATCACTCTCTCCTCCTCTCTGTTTCTTCACGGCTTTCTCACTTCTCTTTCACCCTTTTTTCTCTCTCTTGTTTCTCCGTTGTGTTCATCTGTTTCCCTTCATATCTCTTTCTGCTTTGCATTTCAGCCTCTCTCTCTCTCTCTCTCTCTCTCTCTCTTTTCTGACTTTTTCTGTTTTTATCTGTTACTCTTCATCTTTCTCCTATAGCTTAACTACCTTTTTCTTGCTTTCTTTCTCTCAGCCTGGATTTTTTTCTCTCTTTATCTCTCTCTGTTTTTTACTCTCTTTTTCACTTTGTATCTTTGTCCTTCTCTCTTTTTTGCTTCTTTCTTTTTATTTTGTCTAGCTATATCTCTTTCTCGTTTAATTTCTTTTTTTCTCTTTCGTTTCGATGTAGTTCGTTTTTCTGATTGACCTCAGCTCCCCATGACAGAGAAATGGAATAAGATGTTGAAAATGTTTATCTCTTTTCGTCTTTCTGTATTTTGTCTCATCTTTCTTTCTTGCTTTCTCTCTCCCTCTGTATGTGTGTATTTTAGAAACTATCAAGTGCACACAATATTTCATTCCTAAATAACTTTTCTTTTAGTAAATCGATTTAATTGAAGTCATATCATTTTTTATAGTTATCTTCTAAAATGATTGCTAATTATTAGTGAATAAAATCAGGTTCTGTGATTGGTTTCGCTCGGTCTAATTCGGATCAGCAGTCACTCTGTCGTTTCTGCTTATGAAGCGACTTATAAGAATAAATACATAAATAAATATATTTCATGCACATCTTGTTGGAGGTTACGTTACACGTACATTACTTTACATTAGACACACATGTTGACTGTACGTTGAATGTGTGTGAATCTCTGATGAACAGCTGATACTTGCTCCTCCCTCTGGGGTTTAACAGACATTAACCGGTGTGTCCATCTGTTCCTGCTCTGGTGATTAACAGCTGGAGACTGAGGAGTGTGTGTGTGTGTGTGTATGAGAGAGAGAGAGAGAGAGAGAGAGAGAGAGAAAGAGAGGTGTGTGTGTGTGTGTGTGTGTGTGTGTATGAGAGTGAGTGAGTGAGAGAGAGGTGCGTGTGTGTCGTGTTTAGAATTAAGATCTATTGGTGTTTCGAGTTTGTCGCTTGTCTCTCATTGGCTGGTTTTGGTCCTGTAGGTCAGTCAGAGACTCACTTGTGTTTTAGTGTTCGGTCACACAACACACAGTAAGATCCTGTAATCAGCTGGACACAGTGCTGCTGTGTGTGTGTGTGTGTGTGTGTGTGTAGGTGTGTGCGCGCGTGTGTGTGTGTGTGTGTGTGTGTGTGTGTGTGTGTCTGTGTGAGTTGTTGGCATATTCCTTGTCTCTTCTTTTCTTTAAATGTAAATTTAAATGTGTTGTGACATGTTAAATTACGTTAATGTATTAAGTTACGCATGGTAAATTGTTACATGTTAAATTACGTTCATGTATTAAATTACTCATAGTAAGTTGTTACTTCAGGCCATCTAGAGAAAGATTAATTCAAAAGTTCTCCAGATGTTTTTCAAGTTTTCCATGTGTTTTCTTGTGTTCCCTGGTGTATTTTATTTTTATAATAATCTTCCTGGTATTTTCTTAAAAAACTTCCTGGTATTTTCTTTGAATTCCTGGCGTTTGATTATGGAATGAGATAATCAAAAATTTTATGAAACAAACAAAAATTATTTGTTTTTTAATTTTTGTTTTAATTAAATTATTGTTATAAAAAATTTTTCGCTTGCAATTTTTACATTTTTGTTTTAAACTTTTTTTTTTTCCCATATTTGTTTATTTGTTTCTTTTTTTGCGTTTGGATTTATGGCACAAGCTTCACTAATCCTGTGTTATCAAATTGTCTATGTGCTGAAAATGTCCCAAAATGCGTCTGGAGTGCAGGCTTCGTGACCGCAGTCCTTGTCTTTCTGGTGCAGTGATGTGGATGGTGTTGTGTCGGTCCAGAACTCATCACTACAAACGCATAAATACAGGTGTTGCAATTCTGAATGTGTTTAGCACTCACTAAACCTCCCTCACTTCCTGGTCAGGGAGCTGCCAATCACATTCTCACCAGCCAATCAGAGTAAATCCCACGTAAAGCTTGTGCCAGAAGTCCAAACCAAAAAAAAATAAACTAATGAAAAAATCTGAAGCGAAAAAAAGTTTCAAGCAAAAACGAGAACATTGCAAGCGGAAATAAAAAAAAAAACAATCGTAAATGTGAAGCGGTTTCGTTCGTTGCTTAGAAATTTACGTTTGATATTTTTGGCACTAATGTGATTCCGTATTTGTCTAAATAATTTTGGAGTTTCTTGGAAATTTCCTTGTGTTTTTTCTTGAGATTATCCATTTGTTTACTCATTTTCCTTAATTTGTCATGTAGAATTTCATACATTTTCTGTAGAATTTATTTTTTTTGTGTTTTTCCTGAGGATTTGTTTTACATTTCGTTTTTTTCCAGATGAACTTCCAGGTGTTTTCTTGAATATTCCTGGAAAATGTCCAGGTGTTTTCTTTCTTTCTTTTTTTTTTTTTTTTCTGGCTTTATTCCTGGAGTTTTTTCTTCAGAGTTTGTGAGGTTTTTCATGAGGTTTTGGGATTTGTCCTGGTGTTTTCCTGGAGCGATGGGAAGTTCTCATCGGCTCCCTGACTTCTGACAGAGCAGCTCTTCCTCTTTGTCTTTTTGTCCTCCATTCATCAGAAAATCAGCTTAATGGGAGCAAAGCTGATCCTGCGGCCTGTGTTGCGTCTGTTTGTTGGCGCTGACATTTCCCCGCTCCGCGTTTGTTCCTCGGCCTGTTATTGGCTTGACCTGGTTCGGGCTGTGTGCTGTGAATGTGAATGAGTGTCGGCGGCCGGCGCGGAGGATTACCTCATTCAACTGTCCTCAAACACAGATGGCCCAATGTTTAACTGATTGTTAAAAGAGTCGACAATGGGGAGTTTAAGCGGCCACACATTCTTCCAGCTCCTCATCCACCGATCCGTCTGATCTCAGGCCTGAGGAGCGCTGTCTATCTCTGCATCTTCTTCACCATCTGAGAGTGAAGAAGATGCAGAGAGATCTTCATCAGAGCTCGCTCGGTTAGACGCAGTTACAGTGTAGCAAGAAAGGAACTAGTTGTTGCTGCAGTGGTTAGTAGTTGCTACATTGTTGTAAAATCTGGTTACTCTGAAGATCTAGATTCGGTGAAGATGGTGTCGAGATGTGGTACAATTAGAAAGAATTGTCTAAATGCATTCGCAATGCTTTGCGATCGCCAGCAAAGTGCAGAAATGAACAAAAATTGAAAGTGTGTGTGTGTGTGTTAGAGAGAGTAGATTTTCATCTTTTTATCCAAGATGGCAAAAAACAAATGAGTCATTTGATTTATACTAATCAACGCTATTTAAAATGATCGTTCATTTGCCCAATCTTTCACCGCCGACCACGCCCACTGATGCAGATTGGCAGGTTTTGCACCTCTTCAATTGACCTGGCAAATTGATTTTGCGTATTGATCTCTCGAAATGTGGTGTAGAATTAAATTTCTCGTTCAAATTTTAGAAGTTTTTGCACGTTTATGGCAAATGCAATTCGACAACTCTTGCATTTTTTTTTTCCAAAAAGACGCTCCAGATAAGAGTGACAAAGATTAGATTAAAAAAATGATTGACTGTTTGAACTTTTTGCCTCAAGGTACAAATTTGCCGAAAAATGTGTAAAAACATTCAGCGTGTTATAAAAATTATATAATTTCAGATTATTTTCATTTCATATTCAGAATCTAAAGTGTGTGTGCGTGGGTGCGTGCGTGTGAGTAAGGTAGATGTCAAAAAGTATTAAAAAAAAATAAAGAAACAGTCTTGGAATCTTGGATTTTATTTTGCTGTTTTGTATCTATTTTTTTTTTTTAAATTTCACATATTCTTCTCTATTTTCACCCAAATGTCATTTCCTCAAGAACAAAGTAATAAATTCAGAGCGTTCAGTTTAATAAAGTGATGTGAGGGACATTGCAGCGTGGCCAATGACGGAGAGACGAAGGCCAGATTACCCACTAGACAACCAATCATAAATCATTAGAGGTCTGTGATTGGTTGGGTGGGTGCGACCAATAGTGTGTGTAGGATCACTTAAATGCAGGATACGTGAAAGTGAGCCGTCCTTGTTTAGAATAAATGTCTGTCTATAATACCTGAAAAGCAGATGTTTTTGCCAGGTGATGGTGCTTGTGATCTTACATCTGTCTGTCCACTCCAGATGTTCACCAGTGTGTTTCCTTCTACAGTCTCTCTGCCCCACAGCCGTCATGCAGACGGTCCGAACCGAGGCCAATGAGATCGACAAGCTGATCTTCAAAGAATCTGACAATGACCACAAGGTCTCTCTCTCTCTCTCTCTCTCTCTCTCTCTCTCTCTCTCTCTATGTCTCTTTTGTTCTTTGCCCGTATTTCTTCTTCTTACTCTTTTTTTCCTTCTGTATCTCTCTTTCTATGTATCTCTGATTATTCCTCTGTCTGTCTCTCTCTCTCTCCCTCCTTCTCTTCCTTTCTCTCTAGGTCTCTCCCTCTGTCTCTCCCTCTATTTCCGTCTGTCTTTCTAGTTGTGCCTTTTTTGTTTTTTGCCCGTATCTCTTTCTGTTTCGCTTTCAATGTATCTCAGATTATTCCTCTGTCTCTTTCCTTTCTCTTTTCTATCTCTCCCTCTCTGCCCTTTTCTGTCTGTCTCTTTGTGTCTCTGTCTGTCTCTCTTGCATGCTGTCTTTGACTCTCTCTCTCTCTCTCTCTATGTCTCTTTCTGTCTGTTTATCCCTCTTTCTGACTATTTCTCAGTCTCTCTGTCTCAATCTGTCTGTCTTTTTTTATATCTTGTTTTCTGCTTTTTGTTTGTTGTTTATTTTTTGTTGTTGTTATTTGTGTGGCAGGTCGTTCTGCAGCTGGAGAAGAAAGCGTTTAACTACATAAACCAGGACGTCTTCCGGGAAAACTACGCGTCACTGGTGAGAGCGAATATAGTCACATCACGACAAATGAAGATATGAGACGTCATGTTAGATCACACTGCACGAGTGTGTGTGTGTGTGTGTGTGTGTGTGTGTGTGTGCGCGTGCGTGTTGATGGATGTCCTGTTGTGCTGTGAGAGATGATCTGATGGTCACGCTCTACTTAAACGTTCTGTCTCATGATCCCTGGAAAACAAACTGCCGCTCCGGAATCTTCCGCCGCTGCGCTCGCGCGTCCCTCAGCAGCTGCCGCCGTTGTGCGGCCTGACAGGAATTTAATTCCAGCGGCTCTGGAAAATAATTATTGTGTTTTGAGAGGAGTAATCATTGGTCAGGACATGATTGAATACGTCCAGGCCTATTGACTTGTGCGATGATAAATCGGCTTGTTTAGTCGATATGGCCGTTCAAATTATATAATTAATTATCCGGGGGGCTGTCAGACGCGAGGATGGAGCGCTCTGATGAGGATTCCACCAGATTAAATTTTCAGTGGCTCTACCTCTCTCTCTTTCTTTCTTTCTCTCTCTCTCGCTCTCTTTCTTTCTTTATATCTCTCTATATATATTTCTCTCTTTCTTTTTTCTCTATCGTCTCTGACTCTGTCTGTCTCTCCATATTCTACTTTTTCACTTTTTTCTCTTTCCTCTTTTATTTCTTTCTCTTGCCCTCACTTTTTTGCCCTCCTTCTTTCTTCTCCCTTTTTCTTTTGTTTTCTCACTGTTTTTATCTTTCTCTCTATCTCTCTCACTCTCCCTTTTTCTATCTATCGCTCTCTTTCTCTCGCTTTCTCTTTTTCCACCTCCTTCTCTCTTTTCTGTTGCTTCTTTGTTTGCTCTGTCTTTTTTTCAGTTTTGTTTCTTTTTTTTCTTTCATTAGAAAAATCTCTCCTATCGCTTTCTTTCTTTGCTTTTCCTTCTCTATTTTGCTCTGATTTACTTTCAATTTTTTTTTCTTACATCTTAATATTTGTCTCTTCATCTTTTGATCTCTCTTTCCGTTTTGCTTTTTCTCTTCCTCCCACTGTCTCTGATCTGTATGTCTCTCCATCTCTTACTCTTTCTCTTGTCCTCTCTTTTTTCACTCTCTCTCTTTCTACCTCTGTCTCTCTTTTCTGTTGCTTCTTCGTTTGCTCTGTCTTTATTTCTTCTTTCTTTCTGTTTTCTTTCTTTTTTCCCTTTCATCATTATAAAGGTCTGTATCTCTTTCTTTGCCTTTCCTTCGCTTTTTTTGTCTGTCATTCTATTTTTCTATCTTTTCTTAGATATTTTTAACTGTCTCTCCATCTCCATCTTCTACTTTTTCTTTTTTTCTCTCTATCTCTTTTAGCTCTCTCTTTCCCTCTCTTTTTTGCTCTTTTTCTCTCTTTCCTTTTTTGTCCCTCTTTTTTTTTTTTGCTTTCTCACTGTTTTTATCTTTTCTCTCTCTCTCTCTTTCTCTCTCTCTCTCTCTCTCTCTGTCGATGTCAGTGGTAGTTCTCTCTTTCTGTCGTGTCAGTCACGTAGACCGGTGTAGAGAGGCAGAAACAGTGTCGGCGTCGGTGGGACAGGGACCTGATACCGATCGGCTCTGGCGTTTCCGGGCTCTTCTTTGTGAAGGGTAATTGATTGATCGCCGGGTGATCTATAGAACGAGAGTGTGGAAATACTGCAGCTGAGAGTCGGTGCGGGGTGTAAAACTCAGATTAAATGACCTTTCACCCCGGCGCTTACTCGGCCTTTAATGGCCTCGGCTGTTGTCAGCCTCTCATTTGCCGAGGCATGAATCAGGGTCAGTTATGGCAGGGGCCGGGCCGGAGCGCCGGGTTCTGTCTGCCGCCCGTCAGCCGCAGCAGATTTACTGAGCCCGGCTTTATGAGATGGTGATTTGGAGTTGTTTTATTTATCTGCGCTGCTGTGGAGCGTCACACACATCGCGCGTGAAGGTCACCGTCCCGAAAACCTGCTCTGCCGGACCACCGTCCCACCCGACACACACACCTGAACGTTAATGCATTGAGAGCCAGAAACACACACACACACACACACACACACACACAGTGTCTGTGTAATAGACGAATGTGTGAGTCAGTCAGTCAGTGAACGTGTGTGTGTGTGTGTGTGTGTGTGTAACTGTGTGACTGTGTCTCAGAAAGTTAGCGTGTAAGCAGGAAGGCATGTGTGAGTGTTTAAGTGTAAACTTTGAAAAGTGTGTAATTTTTAGTGTGTAAAATACAATGTATGAAAAGTGAGTGATGTGTGTTAAAATGTTGCTTTTAGTTGTAGTTGCATGATTTAAAACACACACACACACACACACACACACACACACAGAGAAGTGCTGAGTGTGTCGTGCACCTGTTGATTGTGTCTGTGATAATTAATGTGAACAAACACTGCGGCTAATTACACTACAGCTTGATTAATGACTTTAGAGTCTCAGTGTCTCAGACAGATGCAGTGATTGATGAAACGCTCTCTCTCCTCTCTCCTGTCTCTCTTTTTTGTCTCTCTCTTTCTCTTCTGTCTGTCATTCTCCTTTCTCTCTCTCTCTCTCTCTCTCTCTCTCTTTCTTTTTCTTGCTCTGATGTTCTTTCTATCTTTGCTGTATCTATCTCTTTTTTCTCCTCTCTCTCTTCTGTCCGTATTTCTCCTTCTCTCTCTCTTTATCTTTCTTTCTCACTCTGTCTTGCTCCGTTGTTGTTCTCTCTCTTTCTCTCTATTTTACTTTCTCTTCCTCATTCTATCTTTCTCTCTCGCTCTCGCTCTCTATCTCTCTCCTGTCTCTATTTATGTCTCTCTCTCTCTCTTCTGTGTCTTTTCCTTTTCTCTCTCTCTTTATCTTTCTTTCTCACACTCCCTTGCTCTGTTGTTGTTCTCTTTCTTTCTATCTATTTTACGTTCTCTCCCTCATTCTCTCTATTGTACTCTCTCTCTCTCTCTCTCTCTCTCTCTCTCTCTCTCTCTCTCTCTCTCTCCCTCTCTCTCTCTCTCAGCTGGTGGAGTTTGATAAGGAGCTGTCTGTCTTCAAGGATCGCCTGCAGGAGCTGGAAATTTCTTTTCCTCCCAGGTATGACACACACTCGCCGTCAGCAGAAGAACTTGGTCTGTGTGTGTGTGTGTGTGTGTTTGTGTGACCTTTTGAAGAGAAGCTCCAGACATCACACACTCTTCCAGGACGCACGTGGCAGCGGGCGATTCTGACCTCTGACCCCGTCAGAGCGATTAGCCGCGCTCACACTGTACTAGCGACGCACGGTGTGTTCTGGGAACATGATTTGTGACACACGCTCTTCACGATGAAAGCGGAAAAGAACGGAAAAACTTGCGGGTGTGTGCGCACATTTGAACCTGATACATGATGGGCAAACACGGTAGAATTATGTGCGTGTGTGTGTGTGTGTAAATGCATGTGTATGCATGTAATTGTCCGTGTGTGTGTGTGTGTGTATATGTGTGTGTGTGTGTGCGTGCGTGTTATGCGATTCACGCAAGGACTTGTGGAATTTGCTCTGCTTTCGTCAACACCGGAGCTGGAGCCGCGCCGACGGCCTGATCCCCCGAACAGACCCATATTCATGCACTTCAACATGAAACAAACTACCTCCCTCCCTCCGTCTTTCTCTCTCTTTTCTCAATGTGTCTCACTTTCTTATGCGCTTTCTCCAATGTGTTTCTCTCCATTATGTAATATCTGACTGTCTCTTTCTCTCCATCTCCATCTTTCTCTCCTTGTCTCTATCGCTTTTTGTCACTCTCTCCCTGCCTCTCCATGTCTTTCTATCTCTGTCCCTCTCTCTTTCTCTCTCTCTTTGTCTTTCTCCATCTCTATGTTTTCTCTACCTGTTTTTCTCATGTCCCTCCTTGTCTATCTCTCTCACTTTTTTCTCTTTATGTTTATGTTTATTATGATGTGTGCAATGTATTTTATTTACCACGTGTACAGTTTTGTCAATGCTTGTTTTCTTATTGACATAATTTTTTCCTGTATATTTTCTCATTTCTAATTGTTTATGTATATCTTCACTGTTCTTCTTCCTATTCTTTCTGCTGTCGTGAGATGCAATTTCCCCACTGTGGGACATATAAAAGCATTTTCATTCCTTCATTTTCATTTCTTTCTCTTTTTTTCGTTCTTTCTTTGTGTCACTCTTTCTCTTCTCCATCTCTCTCTCTTTTTTTCCTCTCTCATCTTGTGCCACTCTGTCTGTTTGTCTGTGTGTGTAGAAGGTTGAAGGTTGTGTTCAGTTATTCTTCACCGTTGGGTGAGGACATAAAGACTCGTCTACCTGACGACATGAAGCGCGAGAGTGTTTTCTCTCGTCTGAGTGGATGAAGCTTCAGTCTTTTGATGAACTTTGTTAATTTAGTATTTAAGCGAGTTTAAATTAGTTACAGTGTGATTATTAAAAACAAGATATTAATAATAATAAATAAAATAAAATGTATTTTGTTAGTTCACTGTCATTGATGATGTCACACTTTGGTTGTGGGACTTCCTATCTGGGGTGACCTCTGACCTCTGGTGAGTGTGTGTGAGGCACGGCGTCTGTCAGTCTCTGTGTGTGTTCGGTTTATAACTCATTAGTGTAATGAGTCTGATAGTGAGCGACACTCCCTCTGATACACTTGTGTGCGGCTTATCAGCTCTGAGTCACCGGCCCCCCAGACGTTACCCATCCTGCACTGTGTCTGATCCACTCACTCTCTTTCTCACTCTTTCTCTCTCTCTCTCTCTCTCTCTCTCACTCACTCACTCACTCTCTCACTTATTCACTCTTTTTCACTCAAATGTTTACACTGCCACCGTTTTTCTCGTCTCCTCACTTTTTCTCACTCAATTTGTCACCCTCTCACTCTTTCTTTCTCTAAATCTATTTCTCTCAACTCGAGTCAACTCTTACACACACACACACA
>CM051500.1:26271042-26285865 GCA_028031935.1 Paedocypris micromegethes
ACACACACACACACACACACACAACACACAAGTTCAAGTTCAGTGCATGTGTGAAAATGTAAAAATAGAAGATTGTTGCATTTTATTAATTGTTTGTTGGTGTTAAGATAATGGCTATGACTACACACACACACACACGCACACACACACACACACACACACACACACGCACACACACACACACACACACACTCTCTCTCTCTCTCTCTCTCTTTCTCTATTTGTGTGAATCAGGAGTGTGTGTGGCAGATTGTGTAGACACGGGCCTGTAAACAGCCTCATCCATCATGTGTCGCTCTGTTAGCTGCACGTCGTGTTATTTTCTGCTCGCCGGGCCCTAACATGCCGAGGGTCCCGGGGCCGGTAATGAAGAGGCAGTGGAGCGCGGGGGACGTCTCAATCCCACCGCCCTCATTTGTTTATCTGTCTAAAGATTACGCAGCCCGAAAATACACAATTTTATGCTGCCTTTGTAAATTATCTGATGTGTGTTTGATGAATGTGTCGCAGTTTCAGGAACCCAAACACACACTCATAAGAACGTGCACACACTGTACTATACTATGCACACACACATGCACATGCACTCAAACAATTATGTACATAAAGCCCACACACTCATTCACTGATGTTCACACACACATTTATAAATGCACAAAAACACACTCACACAAAAGTGCGCACATTACCACATAAGTCTGCAACACACAAACTAACAAACACATATGTGCACACTCATACAGTAACAGTAACACACACAGACACACACACAAGCTCAATGCATTTTGCTAAAAACTAAATGCAAATTCAAATAAAAAATAATTTGTATTTCCTCTTTATAAATGTATTTTTAATAAGGGCAAACACGTCACTAAAATCAGAACAAAAGTTTGAACAGTAAAGGATTAATGTTGGTGTCGTCTCAGAGATGAAAACATCTTCAACCTGTTTCCTGTTTAATGCAGTTTAAATGTCAGAGCGCTCTCAAGCGGAGTGTGTGTGTGTGTATGTATGTGTGTGTGCGCTCCAGCAGGAGAACGACGAGAAGAGCACAACTTACGACAACATTGGACACAACGTGTGTATGGGGGACCACAAGGTACAGGAGTATGTGTGTGTACACGTGTGTGTTTGTGTCATGAAGAGAACATTTAAATATATGGCTGCCAGAAGCAATAGCGGGGTTTGAGTCTTTTCCTCACAAACTGTTCAGTTTCAAGCAACAACATTTTTCTCTAAACTATTAAATATGTAGATCAATATTATTATTATTATTATTATTATTATTATTATTATTATTATTATTATTATTATTATTATTATTGTCATTGTATGAATTTAGATTTAGCTGATTCACTACATGCTATAATAATACTTCTATATGCAGTTTACGTTTTTGGAATTCGTCTAAGCATCACTATATGATCTACAAACTAATTACTAGCGATATCACTGCACGATAAGTCGTTAACTCGATATGTCGTTAAATCTAGAGGAACTGCAGCGCTCTTATTTCCGTACGGGGCGAGGGCGGAGTCACGCGAATGACGTCATCCCTTCACGTCTCCTGGAGTTACGATGGACGTCGCGCTCAATTAAAAACACGCTTGTTTACACGCGATCGACTGATGTTTACATGAACAACTTGATTCGGTTCTTTTAGACAAATTGAGCCGATTTTAACTGGCTTAGAAGCGGCGTGTGTGTAGAAACGTTTTGTCTTTCAACGTTGTCTGACACTTTTTAATATTTTAACTGAGACTCCATAAATCACATTTATCAAATTTAGGTTTTGAAAAAAAAAACGTTTGGGTCAAACTTAATTTATGATAAATCTCAATGTTATAAAATGTGTTGCCTGTCATTAACCTTTCTAGACCTTTGTAGAACAACAACCAGTTTAACATGTACCCGCCATTTCTTTTATTTTAATAATTATAATAACATAAACAATGCATAAAATAATTATTAATATTATTGTTGTTATTTTTGGTACAATTTGACTTGAACAATTCCAAGTGTTTATAACCCATGGCCTCAAACCCCTAAATATGTTTAAATATGATCAAAAACACAGATGATGTTAATAAGCTGCTAATGTGTGTTGTGTGTGTGTTGTGTTGTGTTGTGTGTGTTGTGTGTGTGTGTGTGTGTGTGTGTGTGGGTGTGTGTGTGGAGTGTGTGTGTGTGTGTGTGTGTCCGCAGCCCTGTTCTTGAACTTCTGGTGTCGACTGTGCAGGAAAACCTCCACACACAAACACAAGTGCTGTGTGATGCATGACCGGTAAATACTCGCTTTATTGAGTTCTGTTTCTTTAGAGCTGTATCAGGTCTGCATTACATATGTAAGAACACATACTCTCTCTCTCTCTCTCCTGTCTCTCTCTCTCTCTCTTCTCCTCTAATCTCATCTCTCTCTCTCTCTCTCGCCACTGTCTCTCTTTCTCTCTGTTCACCAGTGAAATTGTGCCAAACAGCTGGAGAAGATCTGATGAAAAGCTCCCCTGTGACCGATCTCACAGCTGACACACACACACACACACACACACACACACTCACACACCACACACTCACACAGTCCATCACGGCCACACAAACAACGTCACTGTTTGTTAGTGATTTTGGACGCAACGTCATGCATGCGTGCAGGCACGCACGCACGCACACAACACCACACACACAGACAGAGAAACAGCATCTTCAGTGTCTGTAACACAAACTTTTCTCTGCTTTTACCTGCTGTTTTTGATTTTACTTTTTCTCTCCTGCCTCATGTAAGATATTTTAAAAGTGCAATGAGAGAAGATGCCGTATCTCTCTCCCACACACACACACACACACACACACACACACACACACACACACACACACACTCACACATTCTCTCTCTCACACAAACTCACTGTCTCTTTCTTTCTTTCTTTCTCTCGCTCTCTCTCTCTCTCTAAATAAGCTTGTACAGTGGATCATATGCTGATATCGTGCTGTATTATTGAACAGATCTCTTGTCTGTGTTTCACTCGCTTGTGATTCTTCAGTCCAGAGCTGAAAAGTTTGAGTTAGAAACAATTGAAGCACAACTACAAGTTTCTCTGTTTAAGTTGTTCGTTTCAGTGCCATACAAGGTTTGCTGGTTCATACACTACTGTCGTTTAATAACTTATTTCTGTGTCTTATGAATCTGAATGTGATATTTCAAATAGGTTTTGACGTTTTAAATGAAATAGTGGTTTGCTTTTACATCACTGCTGTTTTTGTAACTCTTGATTAATGTGGTATTATTGTTTATTATTATTATTATTATAATTATTATTATTAGTGTGCCATGGTGCGCGTGATGCTGAATGTAAGTGTGACTTGATGAATCGCCCCTGCGCGCAGGCGGTTTCCTCGGTCACTTCCGGTCAGCGCGTGGCCACAGAGGCGCTCATGAAGCGCGTTTTCCTCTGTCAGGTGATTAAGATTCAGTCTTTAAGCAGATTTAGTCGTTAAAGCTCGAAAAGCAATAAAACCATTACAAGTCCTAGTCTGGAACAGCGAGTGTCATTTGTGTGTTTCCGGATTTTTTCCGAATGTTCAACTTCATGTCAATGTTCATGACAAACTTTTTATATACAGTATATCAATTTTTATAATACAAATATATTATAAATATATTATTGTATAACTTTAGGCATTAATAGAGTTTTCCTTATATTTTTAATATTGTTTTAACTATTCAAAAGTTATTTGCAATAATACTTTTTTTATATTTAGTGATTTTAATTTCGCCTGATGTGAGATCACATCATTTTGTGAGATGTGTCATCGAGATTTTTACAATTCACTTGCAATAAATAATTTGCATTGTTTTGAAAGGGGGATAAGTCGTTCAAAACGGCAGAAAACTTCCAGGCGTGTTTCTCTTTCGTTATTACTGGCGGTAAAAACAACTCTGAATTTTGAGTGATACAAAAGTTAAACTAAAGAAGAACATTCATGTTTTTATTTGTAAAAGCTGTCGTTTCGTTTAAGCGTGGATATTTCGATATTAATGTTTCTTGTACGTGGTTGCGAAATTTGTAAGTTCGATTTCCAGGCGTTTAGTATAACCTCATTTTTTTCAGAACGATTTCCACGCGGATGAAATAACGTTCCCCTGCGTGATAAAACATTCCCATGTTAAATAATTTATTTATAATACAAAGTTTTTTTGAAGCAATAATAATAATAATCTCTTCATCGACGTGGATGTCCATCAGTGTTCTGAGATGATCCAAAACGAATTCTATTCACATAATTTACAACAGCGGCTCTTCTCCGGACCCGAAGCTCTGGATGACGAAGATGACGGTGAAGAAGAAGAAGGTCCTCGCGACGCCTTAATAATTTACGCAGTAAAAATATATTTCTATGTACACACTCACACGAGTAACGAGTGTGTGATACCCTGCTTGACCCAGCTGAGGAAGCTGAAGACGACGGTGAGGAAGAGTCACAAAGTGTCGGAGCTGCTGCTGCAGGGGCTCAGGAGCCGCAGGCCGCCGCCGCCGCCGCTCGGCTTGTGCTTTTTCAAAAGTCTCGTGATCTTCTCGTCGTCCGAGTTCGGGTCCAGAGGTTTGTTATACTCGTCCTCGTCATCCAGGTCCGATCCCTCCTTCATCTTCTCAGTCTCGGAGTCCTGTTTCTTCTTGGCCGTGGCCATTTCCGCCGCGTGTCTCTTTCGCCACTTGGTTCTTCGGTTCTGGAACCAGACCTGAGATGGACGGAATAGCAGCTGAATTAATCATCCGATACGTGTGTGATAATTACCACATTCTGTAAGCGGTGGCTTAAACAGTCATAAAACTCGAGTCTCGTTTCCGAAAATTATTTTCCAAATTAATGTTATTTTAGGGCGTTTAAAAATCCAGTTTAAGTCGTGCTGTAATGTTCTTCACGTGTGCGTGCGTGAGCGCGCTTGCTGTAATTTAAGTCCATTAACGGAACAGCAACATTACAAAACATCATAATAAAAAATAGCAAAAATTGTGCTAATATAATACAATAAAAATGCATATTTACCATAAAACATTAAATCATATAAACAATAATATTACGTGGTCAAGGTGAGTGTAATCATTACTATAAAAGTACTTTAATTTTTGTTTAATTCCGCCACATTGTCCAAACTTTGTCATTAAATCAGAAAACAATTACAAGCGCACGGAATTTGCTTAAAAGCTGTATTTATTACGCCAGTGTGTCATCACTGCATCTGCTGTAATTTTGTCATTTTTAATTTGTAACTATTACTCGCATTTGATGAAGTTTGGCAAACTCGTCTGAGGTTATTCGTTAGTTATTATCGATGTGACAAAACCGAAGCAAGACCGGCGTCTGTCCGGTCGGTCGAGGGTTCCACAAGCACAGAGCCGGGTGGAATGTGTGAGTGTGTGTATTCACCTTGACCTGACTCTCGGTCATTCCCAGCGAGTAGGCGAGTCTGGCTCTCTCCGGTCCCGCCAGATACTTGGTCTGCTCGAAGGTTTTCTCCAGCGCGAAGATCTGCTGACCGGAGAACGTCGGCCTGGAGTGCTTCTTCTTGCCGTCCTTGTCCAGCATGATGTTTGCTTGAGCTGGAAACAAAACGGGTTTTTTGTTTTTAAAAAGGATCGATCTAATTAACGTCTACAATCCGAGATGTACTTTTATGGATCTCCAGAGATCCAAAAGCATCTCCACGCGCATTTCGGACACTAGAAGCAGCGACTGACCCGGACAGGACATCCGCGGGTCTCTCCAGGGCGAACTCTGCATCATCCCGGGCCAGAAGATGGGCGCCCGGCCCGGCAACTCCGTGAGCGGTTTGGGATAACGAGACACGGCCGCGGGGTTGAAGTACACCCCGGCCGAGGTGATCCGGGGGAAGCCCGAGAGAAGCTGCCCGGTGCTGATGGGTCTCCCGAGGATGTCGCTTATTCCGTGCGGCGTCCCCAGCGGGATCTGCGAGCTGAGGCCGGACAGGGAAGGAGCCTTGAAGCCCGCGGGGCTCTGCAGGCTGTACGGGAATAAAGAGTTCTTCATCTCGGTCATGTTGTGCAGCGCCGCCAGTGGAGCGCTGCCCAGGACGAACGCACTCTGTCCGTTACCATCCATCTGCCCGACCGCTAACATTGGTGCCAAAGGAAAAAAGACCAGCCAAAGTGTCGCAAAGTTGGCCGAAACTCATCCGAGGAGACCGCGTTCCGCTGCCGGTCGAACTCTCTGGTGGATCCCCGCGCACAAGTGTCCTGGAGAGCCGGCGGCTGTCGGCAGGAGTCGCGGCCGCTGTGAGTGACACATCCGCGGCCAGTAAGTGTCTCCGTGACGGCGAGCTGATAACCTCCACGCCACCTGCGCGAGCGCTTCTCCCATTGGCGGGGGCGCAGCGGCTCCGCACTCTGATTGGTCGACACTTGCCGATGAATTTGAATGCGAGGACCGAAACAAAGCCGCCGCACTCCATCAGCGCGAGTCGCGGCGACATTAATGACGCGTCTCATTGTTTCCGCATTGACGCGACCGACGCGTCGCGGTAAGTACATTAACCTCCGCGCACTCACTGACACGCCGCTGTTTGTCAAGCGTTATTTATTCCTCTTCGTGTCCGCTTCACGCTCGCAGCAAGTTATGAAAAGACTCTAAAAAAAAACACAACTGTAATATTTATCGTTCCATGTCCATTATGTCAAAGCGTATGCTCGTCGACATTTTCATTCCACATGAAAATAATTATTTTGATTATTTTAAACTCGAAAAGTAAGCTTTACCTACTGTAAATAATAAACAAGAACAACAACAAAAACAAAAGTTAATGATAAAAATACATTTACTGGTGCATTATTTTATTGAAATTGTACATTTAATTTTAAATGCATTAATAGCAAAACGAAAGTGACTTTTTCCACATGTGGCATTAGTAAGTGAAGCACAGAGCGCGTGAGTTTGTGCGCGTGCGCGCGCTGGGTGGGATGATGGTTTTAAGTGCAGCTGATGTTTTATGGATGTGAGAAATATGAGGGCGGAATTTAAAAGGGTTGAACATTATTTAGAGCTTCATGAAAACGACAGAAGCGAAACGCGCCCTCGGAAATATGAAACGACTAATTGACTCGGGTCATAAATCTCCGCCGCTGTTTACTCTTCTCTGTCTTTATGATTATTTGCCCCGTATTACTGAAATTTCATTTAGTCACTTTGTTCGAGCCTCATCATTTGCACATAAATCAAACAAGACAACGAGCTGCACTGTACTTTTCTCCTGCAGTTATAGGGGTCGCTTTATTTCGATAATTAAAAACAACAACAAAAACAGCATAACAATCCAAAGATTCAGTTATATACCTCTGTATGATTATTATGATTATAATAATAATAATAATAATAATTATTATTATTATTATTATTATTATTATTATTATAGCAGAGGACATTTATTATATATTATTATTATTATTATTATTATCTACTACATAATAATAATAATAATAACATCAATAATTTTAGTAGTAGTACTAATTATAGTACCAATAATATAATAATAATTACTGTTGAACTTTAATTAAATAATACATATTTATTTATTTTTATCATCATCATCATCAATCATCATCAACACTATTATTATTATTATTTTTATTATTGTTATCATCATCATTCTTATCAATCTTATTAATAATGTTATACAATACTAGTTGAATACATAAGTTGTAATGGATTAATTAATGCAATTAATAATTAACAATACTGCTGCTGCTACTACTACTACTACTACTCTACTACTACTGCTGCTGCTGCTAATAATAATAATGATGATGAAAATAATAATAATAATAATAATGCTAATACTACTACTACTACTACTACTACTACTACTACTACTACTAACACAACAACAAACAACACAACAACAACAACAATAATAGCAACAACAACAACAATAATAATAATAACAATAATAATGTATTATTATTATTATTATTGTTGTTGTTGTTGTTGTTGTTGTTGTTATTACAAATACAACTGTTTATTTAGTACGTATTTATGAATGATAGTTCATAAAACTGATTACTGTGTTGCTATAAAGGATATTTTTTTCAAGTAATTGTCATTTCATTATGACAAGATAACTGAAGTTATTGTATTTTATTTTGTAGATAGCGAGGTTAATGCTGAACACAATTACACAATATTACACAATATTAGTATTATATATATATATAAAATATACTAATAATTATATACTATATAATTAGTAATAATTACACAATATTAGTCGTATATTAAAATATATTTTGTGTTTGTATCAAGTAGAACATTATTTTCTTATATTGAATGCTTGCATATCACGAAGGTGAATCGAGCTTTCTCCACAGCGACACTTGCTGGTCACAACAAGAACTGCACAATCAAAAAATTCAGGTAGGTAGGTAGGCATATATATATTAAACCCCGAGGGAAATTTAGATCACGAAACGGTTGTTTGGTCCGAAGTACTCGACTTTTACTTGGCGAAGAGAGAGAGTGGGGGGGAGGGGGTAAACCGACGTCAGCGAGAAGATGCTGCCACCCAGCGGCGGTTAACCGACACTGTCGACATCACACAGGCTTCTGTGTGCGTGATCACGTTTCTCATTTTTTCTCCTCTCAAAGTGCGAAAAACGCGTCCGTGAGAACTGTACTGTCTAAACAGATTTGAGTGAGAGTGTGTTTGGTCGGCTCAAACTTGATTGCGTGTATTACTTAGTGATCTGGAACTTGACAATAGTTTTCTGTGACTAACCAATTGAAGAATGTGTTAAAGAGATTAATTCCCGGTAATAAAATATTTGTACTACCTGGTACGACTATGTCCGTCTATGTTTCTAGCGTTGTAATATGAATGGCCGCTAGATGGCGCCACAGACTATAAGTCACTCTCGCACAGCCTATTTGCTTTCACGTAACCGTTTTAATAACTTATATAACTTCTTATACCCTCAGAGAATCGATCCCAACGAAGCGATCACAGACTGAGCCATAGAAAATCCTGAAACATGTTTGTCAGATTTGTGTGGATTTCTCGAGGCTTTTCGTAGTTCAAAATGTTGAGATCTTATTATTTTTGCGGGATTTGTATTTACTTGACCTGAATGAAATTACATTTATAAAACGAAAAACCATTTCATTAAGAGCATTTGTGTTACCGGTGGCGTTTGACTGATACATGAAATATGTACCCTCTGAAATTTTTTAACTTTCCTTTACTTTACCTTACTTTACTTTAACTGCCAATTCATAGCTGCCCACTGCTCCGAGTTCGTGTCTGATCGGATGGGTTAAATGCAGAGAAAGGTTCCCCGGGGACCAATAAAGGTTGAATTATTATATTATTAATATAATTATAATTTAGTTTTAGTGGCGCTTTTATTTTGTGGCGTTACGTCGGTTACAGTAAAACACCACATGGTGGCGCTCAGATACATTTAGATTTTACTGAACTCAGGCGAGGTCACCGCGTCTAGGGGAGGATTTTCTTCAAAGTAGGCGTGCATTTGTAAATAACCAACTTGTAGGATTTGCTGATTCCGTGATAGACTTACAAATGAAAAATATAATTTAGGCACAAATTCTAGTTTTGTATTTCCATTTCGACCGTTGCACACTTAATGCCCGCAGGTGTGTGTGCGCGTCACTGGACTCTGCCACATTTAGGACTTTGCCACATTAATCTATTGCTATGAATTATATTTTCGAGTCTCTTATGGCCCTTGTTCCTGGTTTCAGCCTGAGTTTTGATCTCTACTCGTGTACCCGGTTTATGTCTCTGTCTCTGCCTGCCTTGATCAGATTGTCTGTCTTTATCTTGACTTTATGTCTTGCCTAGTAGACTTTATACTAAACATTCACTTTACCTACTGCAAATGAGTGACCCCAAGAGTACATGAAATGTCAGAGTTTTGTTTTGATTTTGTTTTGTTTATTTTGCAGGGAGGTTCTTAATTGTGGGTTAGTGAGGGGTTATGTAAGTATTTTTGGCTACTTGACTACATTTTTGTTTAATACTGGACTGGACTGTTGAAGGTACCGAATGCTATTCATGAGCTAAATCGTGTTTTGCACTCTTGTTGCACATTTGAGTTTGACTGAGACAGACATTTTGTTTCTTTTTTTTAAATCTATTCTGTTCGGTCAATGAAAAAAACTGTGGTGTTACATTTCATTACTATGTTAGAAATAAATGCTCATAAATGTTATATTATTAATTAAAGATTCATAATAGTTTTTCACCTTTCTTGGTACTTTTTGAGTCCTTGAAGACTAAATGTTCTTGGGATTCATTTCCTCTAATGGAGTAATTTTTAGAGTAAGGTTGTAGCGGCCAAACTCCAGCCATTTCCGGGGCGCCGCTGAGAGGCTGATCCAGGGCAATGAGGTCCTCTATAACGCGCACATTGGTGATTTAAATGTTTTTATTGTCATTTCCAATTCTTCTTTTTCTCCACATTTTGTCCATATGAATTGTGCTTTCGTGTTGTGCGTTTGTGCGGTTAAAGGAAAGTACCGCTCCCTGTTCACCCCCTCTCTCCACCACCATTAAAGTGCACACCTGTGACCTATATTAGTATCTCCACCTGTCACGTGACCCACCACCTTCATCACGTGACCCACTTTACGTTATGTCTGCAACAAAGGTATTCATTTTTCACTCAAGTATGATTTTCAGGTACCTACTCTTTACACCTCTGTAAAGCAGCAGCAAAAAAAAAAAAAAAAACAAATTTTAAACCTGTTTATAAGAACAGTAAAATCTTTAATAAAGAAGAGAGAGAAAAAAAAAACAACAAATACAGATCAAAAAGAATTTATGAAGAAGAGTTTGCTTCATCTCCTCTGCTGTCATGCTGCGACGCTGTGCCACCGGGACAGTTGCTGGCGCTTTACACGTCCCCCGTCTCGGACCACCTGCTCCCTCTTTTCACTGGACGTATGTGCAGATTTATTTGTTTTCTGGTTTGCGGGTAATGAACAATTTACAATAAAATAATTATTAACTTTAGTTATTTTTATTTTTTGACTGAATCATCCAATCATAAAACATTTTTAAAGATCATTTTGTTTGGTGCTGTAACAGTCCTGCTCCACTGCTCTACCTGGTGGAGAGGTGGGGAATATGACATCAATAATTAGTTGCCAGGTGTTAAATGTTTAGTTCTGTTTTCCATGCCATGCTCTTGTTTTGTATGTCTTGCAATCAGTTTCGAGTTGACAAAACCACACCTATGCAATCAGGCTTTATTGGTCCCATGAAGCAGAGTAACAACTGTCTCTGTCGACTCAGGCTTTGATCTTTAGGCTAAGATTAGGTCACGCGCCCGTGCACATAAAAGAGTGACGTCTGCACTGAGCATCCAATCGCTTTTGAAATGGAGAGAAGGCGGTCAGCATATTTCTCTGCTGAGGAGCAGGAAATAATAATTCAAAAGTACGACTCCATTTGTGCATTTACTCCAGCGAAGAAGCATAACTTTGCCCCGATTCGAGCGCCTTTGTCCGCCTTTGTCCCGCAAAGAAGCACTTATAACGGTGGATTGACCGGCGCCGCGGCTTATTAAAATTCATATCTTCATGCCCGTGCGAGCTAGAAATTTGACAAGCGTGAGTAAAAACCCATTCGGATCGAAGTTCGTTTTCGCGACGATTTTCATCCACGGGATCGCACGGAATCGTCCTGATCGGCCCGCGGCGCGCAGTCGCTTTGCTTACTGTAAATAGCTTTCCAAATTGCCAATACTTTTTTATCCCATAAGCGTGTGGTGAAATACACAAAGCATGCTAAAGAACAGTCCAAACAACAAGAGATATATTAACACATTTTTTCTGTTTCCAAAAAAACGCAAAGCAATACATACTATTTGCGGTACAGTAAAGTGCGTGACTTCTACGTGTAACATTTGTTATGTGTGGCTCGAGAAGTTCGCAAAGATATGCGATTCCGTCAGCGGAAAATCTATATCTTTCATATAGATATGCATCAGGGAAAGCCAAGGGATTTTGCCTGTCCCTAAACACTCTTTCTCTGCAAAGTGCTCGTCTAACAATTTGTGCGCCAATATCCACAGGATTTGCAAGAAAAGGACAAGGCATTGTAACAGACACTGAAACTTTCTTGCGTCACCTACATGTCGCTTTACTCGCACCTAATTGGTCAGTTATCAGTCTGCATCTCAAATCCAGAACATAGCCTGCCCCGGAGCAGGTTAGCTGTGTAGCGTCAGTTACTATGGCGATGAACACCGATCACAGCTGAGCTACTTTCATAGCACCCAAAACCTAGGATTGGCACAAACTAACCCTAAACTTACCTGGCTAGCCAACTAATCCAGCTTCATAGTACAGGCCTCAGGTTCTCAGCCATAGTGACAGGTGCAGAATAAGTCAGGCCGGGCATAAAATGTTCTGATAGTCCAAATCTGCTATCGACCTCCTGTATATATGTATAATATTTCTATGAATGTAATACGGGTAATAAAACCCTTTAATCAACAAAAAGACAACACACACACACAACATTATTGTAACTGGCTGTTAACTTGAAGAGTTGAACATCTCTTAGTAGGACTGTAGGGGACAGTCTTACCACAATAGTGCAAACACACAGGGTCTATAAAAGTGCAAATAAAAGTGCGCAGGCTTAACTATTAGGCTGTTTTTGTCCACAGGAGCAAAGCCTTCACTGAGAATTGGGTGTGTTAGATTTAAAGTGCGTGAATACAAAATTATTGACATTAATTCCTTCTGCTTAGGACCCCTGAATGCGTCGGGCCCTGTAGCAATCAAAAAGTTAAACACACTTAAAAACGAATGTGGATTATTCCCCTTGTAAAATGCGAAAGCCTAGAGAATGTAGGAATTCTTGCATTCTTGCGTGTAGGTTTTAAACGCTGAATGTGTTTTAACGGTAATAGATCAGCAGAGCAGAGATGCTTCAGATGTCATCTCGCGGACCTGATGCGCTGTAACGAGACTCAGAATGTTCCGGAAATGAGCCGCTCGCCCCCCGCAGAGCTCCATCTTCACCACCGTTATTGCTTCTCATTATTCACGGCGGACGAGATTCACGTCACGCCGGTAGAGTAGTGATGTCACCACACCGCCCAAAGAACGAGTGTGGGCAGTGGGGGGTGGTAAAAAGCTTTGGAGACTGAAAAAGTGAGAGTGTGTGTGTGTGTGTGTGTGTGTGTGTGTGTGTGTCTGTGGGGGGTTGTGATGGATTGAGGAGATTTATTGTTCATATGCCGTTTGTGAGAGTTTAAATCCTTCACTCCTAATGGAATCTGAGCTGAAGAAACACAGTTGAGATTGTCTTCAGGTCTGAGAACCAGAAACACCAGCTCTGCTCCTGTCACACACAATCTTCCTCCTCTTCTTCTTCAGCAGCTTTTCTCTTCCTCCACTTCTTCGTTTTTTCTCTAGTGTTTTCTTAAACGTTGTTACATTTATCTGTTCTCTCCTCGTCAGTTGTAGCTTAATGGTCAGATGTTTGTTTTGTCATCAGAAGAATCAGATCTGATCTAAAACTGATCTGGTGTCTGGGTTGTGTGTGTGTGTGTGTGTGTGTGTGTGTGTGTATGAGAGAGAGAGATAATTAAATAGGGAGTTATTTTTGTCTAAACAATCCAAGCAATGTATTTTTAGCGCACAAACACAATTTAGCACATTATAAAAAAGCACAAGTGGGGCTGGTTTTGTGTTAGATGTTGGACGACCCATAAAATTAATAGAAAGATTGTGCTACACACCAAGAGATCTTCAACTCACCAGACACGGAGCTGTTACTGCAGAACATTACTGCAGAGCTGTTACTCCTGGATCAAAGAGCTCAAGCCAGATAAGACTTTTTCACCACCAAGAACCCAAGCCTGGTTGTTCTTGAGATTCTCCATCCATCTGGACCACGGCCTGAAGCATACTGAATGGCAATTGTTTCAGCCAACATTCAAACGAGAAGCTGATCAGACTTAAAGTTCTAACAGGGAAGTTTTCACTGATTGAGATCTTCAGTGATCTAAACTTTTGCTCAGTTGAGAGACCATGTCAGTTCTGGAGCTATAGGATGAAGATGATGTTGTCATTTCATTCTGTGCTGTCCGTGAGAGAGATGGAATCTACGTGTACCAATCAGGAGGGAGATGATGTTCTGCCAACATTCACTTATTATGAACATAAAGTGTAGTTACATACATTTTCGGTTTATAATAAAAAAAAGAATGACTGATATCCAACTTGTGGGTTCGACCAAAGCAAAAATGGTGAGACTCTAAAATAAGTTTGAACATGAAAGCACACAAGAGTTTGAGAATCTTGGTCTTTTAGGCAGAATAATGGGCAAAAAAGGTCCAAGATATTAAAATAGTTAATATACATATATCATATATAATAATTAAGTTATTTATCTTCAAACATACGTATGTACATTTTAATAAACATCCCAATGAATAACAGCAGCGGAAGCATCATGGTTTCCTCCAGAGCATCGGTTTATTTGATGGCAAATTCGTGGGAAGGCGTGATATTTGAGTCCGTCGTTATGATCCTGCTGGTTCTTTGACTCTCTGACATGTGGATTGTGTGTAAATGTCTCTGTACAGAACATTTAACCTTTCCCTCAGCGTGAAGATTAACTGTAAGTCAGATAAAACATGAATGAAAGTTCATCTGCAAATTAAATGCCTCACAAATGCTAATCACAGTAGCACGTGAAATATTGTTGGCCAATAGATGCACAGTATCACCAAACTTCATTTCAGCCTCTGTTAGAAGAATGAATTTCACACACACACA
>CM051500.1:26285945-26306816 GCA_028031935.1 Paedocypris micromegethes
CACACACACACACACACACGTGCATTATTTGTCTGCATTGTACAGGTTATTATCCAATATAAAATATTATTAATGTGTTATAATGTATGTCATGTGTATGTCTGTGTCCCGCTCTGTGATTGGTCGTCCACCTATCCAGGGTGTGTCCCTACAGATGTTATGAACATTAACGTTAATGAGTTGGAGTTTGGAGTCATCACAGTTGACTGCACGAGCACTGATGCTGGATAGAGGAGAAGAAGATTATAACTTTCCTCATCAATTCTACATAATCAATGTGGTTCCCCACTGAAACCTCCATCCTGTCATCCTTCTCCTGATGGAATGTCAATAAGAAACGTAGAAGATTCACATGCTCCGTTGGGTTGATAATGAGCCATTGCTGCTGCTGGACCGGTCCAAACTGATTTCAAGAGCCTAAAGGAGTCGCGTGAAGGCCAGGCATGGACTTTCGATGGATGCTGTGTTAACAACTTGTGTGTTTTCTTCAATCTAAACATTCTCTTGACTGAGAAGTTTGTGCTTCTGAACAGACCCTGAGGTGTGACTTCATCAGAGCGGCAGAACCAGGTGAAGACCCCAGCGTTGGCCTCTGCAGAACCAATCCCAGCGCTCAGCTTCTCCTCCAGACTTCGTGGACGAGGATCTGGATCAATCTAGTTTCAATGCTCCAACACACATCAACCCGCTGAAAAGAAAAACAAATAATGGTGGGGAACACGGAGGATTCTGGGAAACGGAGTGCCCAATATCTCTAAAACCTAGACGCCACATTACTTGAGAAGTGCTGAAAAACCACAAAAAGGGAAAGAACGTCACTCATCACGACTCGAACCCGCGACCTTCCCATGAAAGCAGAGAGAGTGTGTGTGTGTGTGTGTGTGCGCGCGCTCGTTTACGCAGTGTGTGAATGATTCTGATCTGGCTGTCTCTGTGTCCTTCATCAGCTGTGTTTCTCGCCTTCTCTGAAGACGATCCATCACAGGCAATAAATCTTCATCTGACGGGGCGTGTGGATCAAAACGGGACCGGACCGAACTCCCGCAGAACTGGGTCATTTCTACTCTCAGACCTTCACGTGTCCTTCCCGCCACCCGCCTGTCAGATCAAAGAGCCGCGGCAGGCGAAAAAAAGCCCAATGTTACATCTTTTGCATAAACCTTGAAAAATGTGCTGGAGGAAAACAGGAAATGTATTTTGAAGGTGTTAAGAAACATGTCCACTCATCTAAATTCGACGGATCACTGTTTGCTGGGAGCATCTTCCCTTTAATGTCCAGAGGAACTGGCTTCTGGTCGTCCTACTTAAACGAGAGTGATTTCCTGGTGGAGTGATGACCAGGAGAGGACATCTTCAGACTTATCTCCTTGCACTATTTCTGCATTAAACGATTGACTTGGTTGGAAGTCCTGGAGAGAGCCGGACGAAGGTGACGAAGACAGTGGTGGTGAGCTCAACCTATGCCCACGGTCTATATAAAGCCCACCCAGAGCAAGAGCAGCGTGTCTGCGGGAGTCTGCGCCACTATAAATGAAGCCAGAGTGAGGAACGGCACGAGGAACCGGCTGCGCGTGTCGGCGCATTCCCGCGCGCTGATGTAGACGCTCCTTCCAGTGTCTCGCGATGGAGATGGAGTCGTTCGAGGTTCCGGTGAACGGGGGGGTTCACACCGAAGACCCGTTCGCCGGACCTCTCCGGTCCATCGCGCCCTGGAACTACAAAGTCCTGGCGGCGCTGATGTTCATCGTGACCGTGCTGTCCGTCTCCGAGAACTTCACCGTGATGCTGGTCACCTTCCGGTTCAAGCAGCTCCGGCAGCCGCTCAACTACATCATCGTCAACCTGTCCGTAGCCGATTTCCTCGTCTCGCTGAGCGGCGGGACGATAAGTTTCCTGACTAATTACCGCGGGTACTTCTTCTTGGGCAGGTGGGCTTGCGTCCTGGAAGGGTTCGCCGTGACGTTTTTTGGTGAGTTGTGGACTGCGCTTATATGTTGTGAAGCCATTCTGGACTGAATCAAAAACTGCGTTGATACGTACAGTATGCCGTAAATGTAAAGCGCACGTGGAGAGATGATGGACAGCGCGCGAACGGCTCCGGTGAAAGTTCCAGGAGTTTGATTTCTCGCTGCAGCCGCTGATTTAATCCATGTCTGAACTGTTTAAAAGTCTCCTCGACTGGATCTTGTCGGAGTGTGTCGCGTGAAACTGGAATAACGGAATGCGCAGCGATCCGTCACCACGGGCCGAGATTTACTGAAATAATCCAGTAAAATTGTAGTCTGTGTTTTATTATTTTTATGTAAATAAGTTAATTCATATAATAGAAAATGTTTATTGGGGGGGAAAAATCAAACGCCAAGCATATGGCTCATACCAACAATAGGCAAAATAAAAAATAAATAAATAAATAAAATGACGAATTTTACAAACTGTTGAAACATCATTTAATGGTCGAATTTGATATCGCCCTGTTAAGAAAAAGCTTATAATGTCTGTACGCACCCGCGCACGTTTTTCTTTTTAATTTCCGTTGCCAAAACAACACAAATATGTTTGAACTAATTTTGACTTTTTTAGACTCTAGTTTTAGAGTTTAATTTAGATCTTAATTTAGATAAAGTTGTCAAATTTTACCGTAGGATTTAACACGGTAACTGATACAGCGATAAGCTCATGGTTCTCTGGAGGAACGGACGCCTTGTCGGGTGAGGAAGACTCCGGCATCACTCCTGCTTCTCTGCGTCCGCAGGGATCGTGGCGCTCTGGTCTCTGGCCGTCCTGGCGTTCGAGCGCTTCTTCGTCATCTGTCGGCCGCTGGGGAACATCCGCCTGCGGGGCAAACACGCCGCTCTCGGCCTCATGTTTGTCTGGACCTTCTCCTTCATCTGGACGATCCCGCCGGTGCTGGGCTGGAGCAGCTACACCGTCAGCAAGATCGGAACCACCTGTGAGCCCAACTGGTGAGGAGAGAACCACGCGCGCGATTTAATTGATGCTTAGGTCGAGAGCATAACCATTCTACAAAGTGCAAACACCCGCATTTTAGAGCCGAGTTCGAATCCCATCGTCTGGGTTTGAGGAGCGGCAGGATTTCTGCGGCGTATTAGTGTTTTAACATGTTTTGTGTTTTGTGTGGTGTGTGCGTTGTGTGGTGTGTGGTTGTGTGTGTGTGTGTGGTGTGTATAATAAAATAAAGAGAGACAGATTGAGATAGAAAGTTTATGTATAAGAGAGAGCGAAGCAGATAGAGTGTGTGTTTTCTATGTGTAAGAGACAGAGAGAGAGATACACAGACAGATGACGATAGAAAGTGCTTGTTCGTCGCTGTGTGTGTGTGGTGTGTGTGTGGTGGTGTGTTGTGTGTGTGAGAGAGATAGATAGAGGGTGAGAAAGAGACAGACAAAGAGAGAGAGAGATGGAGAGACAGATAGAGATAGAAACGGTGTGTAGTTCTGTGCTCGTGTGTGTGTGTGTGTGTGTGTGTGTGTTAGAGAGAGAGAGATTGAGATAGAAAGTGTTTGTGCTTGTAGGTGTGTGTATGTGTGTGTTGTTTATAGTGCTCAATAGAGCTGGTGTTGATTGTGGGTTTGATTCTCAAAAAATTCAAAATCTAAGTGGCCTTGGGTAGAAGCATCTAAAATGCAGAAATTCAGTGTATTATCGTCAATTAATCTCTGTGATGGGTCGATCGCCGGCTGAGGTGCGTCGCAGTCTATAAAATACATTTGTGGCTGTTTAAATTAAAATTAAAGATGTATCACCTGTCAAAGAAATGGTTAAAGCAGCTTTAAAATTAATGATTGAATAAATTTAAATAGTGTGTGTGTGTGTGTGTGTGGTGAGAGAGAGAGAGAGAGAGAGAGAGAGAGAGAGAGAGAGAGAGAGAGAGAGTTAGAGAACTTTGTCTGGACCCATTACTTTGAAGCCTTTTTGAGTATCACGATGAAATTTTAGGGTTGAAGTTTAGTTTTGGTGTAAGGTTAGAGTGGGGAGGATGGGGATCAGAGGTGGGTTCGAGCGAGCAGTCGGGTGCATTATTTTTCATGTGTGTGAATGGTGAGATCTCACTAAGAATGCAAGTGTGTGTGTGTTTGTGTGTTTACAAGTTCAAGTAATATAATATGATATGAGTATTTGTAAGGCGCTTTTCACAGTTGTAACTGTCTCAAAGCGCACGTTCAAAGCTTTTATTGTCATTTGTACAATCCCTATACAATTAAATTCTTAAATTGCTTTCCGCAATGAATGCTATAAAATAAAAACACAGTGAGACAAAGAAACAATGAGTGCCATAATATAGAACACAGTATGTAAAAATTACTCACATAAAAATACAAAAATGTACAGAAAACGAAGCACAGGATATCAACAGTTTACAGATTATGCACAGTGCAGTGCAATATGACTTGAATGAACTGTATAATCTAAAAGTGACAGGTGCAAGTAGCAGCTTGTGGTTATGGAAGATCAGTGGTTATGGACTGACCTTTGTTCAGTGTTCTGACTGCTGACGGGAAAAATGAGTTTCTGAGTCTGGAGGTCCTGCACTCTAGACTTCTATATCTCCGACCAGAGGGAAGGAGAGTAAACAGTTTGGGCTGCGGGTGCGTGTGGTCCTTTGGGATAAAGTTACTCCTCTGTACTCTGCTGTGGAAGATTGTCGTGCGTTTGTGAGATATGACGCACAGATGCTCGCGTGTGTGAGTTTGTGTGTGTGTGTGTGTGTGTGTGTGTGTGTGTGTGTGTGTGTGTGTGTATGCCGTCAGAAGTTAGTGAAACCTAATTATTTTCAGATTTTTTATTTCCACTGTACACACACTGAAGCAGCCGTCAAATGCGTTTAATACACACCAGCACATGAGACAGATTGATGATGTATAGATGTTGCTACTGAAAACACGTGGATATAGCAATTAAAATGTTCCGCCAGCGAAGAGGATTCTGTGTTGATGTCAACACATGATTAAACATGGACTCTCACTTGCTCGGTGGACGTTTGACCTCTGGCTGGATCTTCTGCAAGTCATTGTTCTTCACATTCTGACCTTCTTGATATTCAACTCCTTGCTTTTGCAATTTCTTTGAATAAAATATCTCAACTTTCAACCTTCCATCTGATCTTCAGTAGAAGATGAACTGCAGATGACTGTGTGGCTCCTCACTCACCCTTTTCTTCAGAGCGGATTGTCATCACACGTGTGTACGGCAGAATGATAAACCATCATCAGGACCAGAGAGTGTCAGAAACATCATCTCTTCCTCCTGTAGAACATTCTCAGCTTTTGAATGCGTTGTGACTTGGCGCGAGAGCCACGAGCTTATCTGAAGAAAAAAAGTTGGAGACATGACAAATAACTGAACAAGAGTTGGGCCTAAAGCACAGCATTTTAACCCTCTGGAGTCCGATGGTGTTTTGGAGTCCAACCGGTTTTCTCATACTATTCTGCTTTCTGTCTAGATTTCACAAGATTTTTTATTAAGTCACCGTTGCTAAATCCGAACACATCCAATCAGTAAAGACCTCAGAGAGAGAATGAGAAAGATTCCATTTTTTGGAGATTTAGATTTCACCAATAGTTATTTCCGAGAATCTCATCTTGTGAAAGAGAATTCATTCTAGACTTAAACTGATTTACTCTTTTACTGAATCTTGATAGGAAGAGCATTCCAGCGACCATTTAGGGCTTCGTATATAATTAGGAGAATTTTAAATTGTGTGCAATATTTAACCAGTCACCAGTGCAATTAACATTAAAGCTGGACTGATATTGTCATTATTAAAAGTAATCTTGCAACTGCATTCTGAATAAGCTGACGTTTATGTACTAGCTGAGAGGGAAAGCTGAGGATTACAATAATCTAGAAGATTTCATAATAGTAATTAGGAAGAGAATTACAGTAATCAAACCTTAAGGACGTAAGAATATGCACACACGTTTAGGCACGAAGAGGATATGCTGTAAACCCTGTGAGGGATATGATGTCAGAGGAGAAAAAACAGAAAAAACATGGTTTAAGTTATTAACATGAACTTATAGAGAGATTACTTTTGGCCACCACCATCCTAAATCCTCCATCCTGATGTGGATGCAAATTTAATTCAGAAAATACAGATACTGGTGATTCCCATCATTACAGTTATAATTCTAATCATACACCTGCTTGGTTTATAAAGTATTACATGTTGTAAGTTAGTTAAACAATCATAATTATAAAACTCCTTTGAATAATAACGTAGCTAAGAATTGTTCTTAAAAGTGAAACCATCATAGAGCTAAAATGAAACATAATATTTAAGAGTAGCTCATTTCGCTTATTTCAAAGACATCACCTGGCTAAAACTAACCATCTAATGCGTTACATTATGGGATTAGGAGATCACATCTGACTGGACCACCATGTGGGGGGCTGTGAAAGGGCTATTACGTCTGAAAACCATGTTCTGATTGATTGTAAGGTGACAAAACGGATCTTAACTGCTGAAAGCATTGCATTGGGAGGAAAGGTGTGAAGACATCTGGTCTAGATTGGATTGTTGGACCTAGAGAATCTACTTGTGGGGTTGTGAGAGGCAATGAAAATCCACGACTGGATAACACTTCCATTAGATATGTATCCTGTTGTGAAACGCTATGAATGGCTTCTTCATGACACCCAAAGCGATAGTAGTGTGAGTCTGTTTAGCTGGTCCGATTGCAGATTACTGTGATTATTGAATTGAATTGAATTGAATTGAATTGAAAAATCCTTTATTAGTCCCACAGCGGGGAAATTTCACGTCACAACAACAACAACAACAAATCCAAATAAATAAACAAATTATTATCTTCAAAGCTACATTTGGTAGTGTTGTGGCTTCTGTTTTTCTGCTTAAGGCCATAATAGCCCCTCAAAACCTTCCAAGGAAGAGTGGATAGCCCCTGAAATCCAAAAGGAAATTTCATAGGCAATCATTTTGAGACAATTGATGCTCCAGCCCAGAAGATGGCCTCTCTAAGCATCCCGGGGTGGATAACCACTTAAGATCCCACCAATGCCCCCGAGGGACACATATGCTGTTAGCACCTTGCCGACACTGTACGCACCAAGTGCCAAACCCAAATTACGGTCTGTTTGCAATCTGTCCACAGCATGTTACCACCTCAAGCCGCTCTTTCTCAGCACGTGACTCCTGATGCTTCTCATGTCATCAATTTCACCCGCTACTCTACAACCCTGAGAGCTAAAGAGGTGACGCTCATGGAGAAGAGCATCTCCATCGTGAGAGGAGAGGCGGAGTCTGATTGTTTCTGCTTCGCTAGATTGACACACAAGTGGCAGGGAAAGAGAATACCTCGCAATACACACGCTGAAGAGTGATCACACACACTCATTTTTGACGATGGCACACTTACTAGATTCCCACATAGAGATGTTTATTTCCATTTGGAAGACAAAAGTAACATCTCTAAAGACTAAAGCAGGGGTGCCCAAACTTTTTGATTCGCGGGCCACATTGGGTTCTAACATTTGACATCGGGGCTGGACCGGGCTCGGGGGAAAAAAATACACATTTTACGATATACACATTTTTGTATATAGTTTAGTATTTAACATTAAATCGTGTTTATTCCTATTTAAAAATGCATAAACAAAAAAAAAAAAAAGATATAATACTAAAATGGAAATAAAGAGATTTAGGATTTTAACTGCTTTTTAAATGTGTTCATAAATAAAGCAATAAAAACTTTTTGAAAAAAAAATATATGATTTTGATTAAATTTTTTACAAGTTCGGGTGGGCGTGGTGAAACAAACCGTATTCGTTAGAGATCACATGGTGTGTTCACGCGCATGAACTGAATTTGCGGTAAATTTGTGGTGATTGGATGAAATTGCAAGGTCGCCAATAAATCGCGGGGTTTGGCTGAATTCGCGTGAATTGGCGCAATCGCGAAATCCTGTAGGGACTGATTACTGGCCGCGGGCCGAATTTTATTCATTTTATGAACCAAGTCACGAGCCGGTCAAAATTTGATTAAGGGCCGCATTTGGCCCCCGGGCCGGACTTTGGACATGCCTGGACTAAAGGAATCATTTTGCGTTCTTGAGCCAAGATTAATGATTGAAGTCCAGAAAGGTGATGCGTTTGACACACGTTGTTGAAGAAAAACATTTTCAGTGGCATTTGCTGTACATTGATTTTTGATCATTGATGTTTGGTTTTTTTGCTCTAATTATGTTCACTGGATTTCCGCCTAAATACTATTATTGACGGAAAATTCCATCCCTACCAAAGCTCAAAAAGGCTTTTTATCCCTCTTTCCATTTTTCCTTTTCTCCAACTTCAATTCCTTTATCCAGGAAAAATGTGTAATCAAACTCCAATAGGAAGCCACTTCCATCAGTCTCTTCTTCAGACAGACTGATCGCTCATCCTTTTGGTCTTTCTGGACAGGTATTCCGGAAACCTCAGTGATCACACCTTCATCATCACCTTCTTCATTACCTGCTTTATCTTCCCGCTGGCAATCATCCTCGTCTGCTACTGCAAACTGCTACGGAAACTACGAAAGGTCAGTTCCCATCATCCTCAATCTGCCTGCAGTCCATTTCTACAACACTCTCCACTCTGAGAATCAGGTTTAGTGTATGTGTGTGTGTGTGTGTGTGTGTGTGTGTGTGTGTGTGTGGAACAGTCAGATGCTCCTGTAAATAATCCTGTCACATCATGAGTCGTATCACAGAAGCTCTGGCCAGCGCTAGTGTGCTTTCTCAAAGATTCTCTGAATGTATAAACTCTTGAATAATGGATGTGACGGGTTTCACAGAGGCGGATTCCAACAATTCCTGGTTTCCCCTGTAACTTTCTAGAGTCGCATTTGCTACAGGAGAACAAAAGTGCTTCATATTTCATTGGCAGGTGAATATGTGATGCAGATTTCCTACTCGTCCTCGCAGGTGTCGAACACACACGGCAGACTGGGAAACGCCAGGAAGCCGGAGCGTCAGGTGACCCGCATGGTGGTGGTGATGATTGTGGCCTTCATGGTGGCCTGGACCCCATATGCTGCCTTCTCCATCACTGTTACGGCCTACCCCACCATCCATCTGGACCCACGACTCGCCGCTGTTCCAGCTTTCTTCTCCAAAACAGCGGCTGTCTACAACCCCATCATCTACGTCTTCATGAACAGACAGGTGATGTATCTTTTGTCGTAGTGGAATGAAAAATTCTAATCAAACATGCACACACACACACACACACATACGCAAAAAGAAGATTAATGATGAAGAATTTGCAACCCGACCATGCTTCTTCAAATTTTGGGATTTAGTCTTGTATGGACATTTGTTATAGAAATGAAGACTTATATTATGTCAGCATTAAACAAGACAAGAACACGTAAAACAAGCCAGACGAGGCACAATTACTCATTTGAAACGAGTGACAAACTTAACACAAAACTGCTGACCGACAGCGGAATGAAGAAACAACACAGGAAGCAGGAGAACACACAATCAAAACTAGTCTGAAATCAAACGAAGACAAATTCACCAGTCTTCTTTATGTGATCCAGAAAAAGCTCCTGAGATCACACAAATCCAGATTAAAACAGTCTAAATTACTTTCGCATTGCTTAGGCTTGCCCAAAGTCCAGAAACACGGTCAGTTTAAATGGAATTGAAAGGAGTAATAGTGCTGTGATATTCTCCAGATCCCCGTGGCCCAGACATGGAATAAGCGGTAGAATATGGAAGACTACCGTTGTGTTCAGGGCTTTCTTGCTCTTCTGAGGAACTTCTACAATGCAGAGAAAGAGATTTGACATTTTAATGATGTCAACCACGCATCAATTGTCCGGGTTTGGAGGGACAAACCCAAAGCTGAAGCTGATAGGGAAATAAAAACAAACAAAAATGATCAGGAATGTGACAGAAACATAAGTAGACAATCAGAGAAAAAAACAGATAAACATCATTTTCAGAAGTCCTGCTTTAGACGATTACAGACGGTTGTTGGAGAAAAGCTTCTGCTGCAAGTCTTTCTCACACTGAAACACAGTTCGGCTTCAGCAGAGGGAAATTTGCTGAGTCGCTCTTCTGCTGAAACAATGAGAGAATCATTTTTCCCTCAGACGCAAGAGGAAAAAAAAGATCACGTGACTTGTTCAACTCACTTCATTCACATACAATTTAATCCAAAGCTTTTCAGTGTTTCACATGAACCAGACTCATTCGGCAAGAGCTGCAAAGAGCGGCTTTCTGGCCGTTTGATCTCTTCTTTCACTTCACCCGTTTAGACGGGAACTTTTGGCTCTTTACACTTCGGCACACAGGAACAGACACAATTATTAGTTTAAATTGCGGATCAGAATCCTCAGAATCCGTGATTTGACACACACGGTAAGCTAAAGTTTCTCATGTGACGGATAAAGACGCTTTGTTACTGAAGCTGATAAAAGCGCTGGTTAGTGTCTGACGCAGGAGATGTTCCGCATGCGGTCCGCCGGTTCAGAGGATGCTGCAGATGACACGGACTCTCTGTGGTTGACACTTTTGACATGTAATACCAACATAAATAAATAAATACTTTCGGTGTGGATCAAACTTCCCACTCTGCAGAGAAGATGCTGAATTATTTAGTAGCTGTGGAGGTTTGAGTGTTTGACAGCAAAATACTGAGCTGAAGCTGTCAGTCGAGCCATGTCCCTCATCAGAACCAGTCCACTCTAAAACCATCATAAGAACCAGTAACAACCCAAACACTCATCAGAAACATTCCGATCAAAAGGCCACCATCAGAATCAGCCTAATCTAGAACCTTCATCAGAACTTGTCCAATCTAGAACCCTAATCAGAACCAGTCCAATCTACTATTATGATCAGAGCAAGTCCATCATTAGACATACAGTCTAAAAATTTCACAAGAACCACTCTAATCTAAAACCTTCACCAGAACCAGTCCCATCAAAGAACCTCCATCTGAATCTGACCAATCTAAAACCTTCATCACAACAAGTCCAATCTAAAATCATCATAAGAACCAGTCACATTCCAAACCCTCAAGCAGTCCCATCTTAAACCATCATCAGAACATGTCAAATCTAAAACCTTTGTTTGCACTAATCCAATAAACTTCATCAGAACCAGTCAAATCAAGAACCCTGACCAAAACCAGTCCAATCAAGAACCCTCACCAGATCCAGTTATATGTGAAACTCTCATCAGAACCAGTCAAATCTAAAATCCCCCATCAGAACCAGCCACAACAAAAATCCATTAACAGAACCAGTCCAATCTAGAACACTCATCAGAACCAGTCACAACCCCTTAAGCACGGGGGTCGGGAACCTGTATGGCTGCGAGAGCCATAAACATGACATATTAGTAAAGAGCCATACCTAAAATAAAAAATTTTAATCTAAATTCAAGTAAATGTATGTATTTTTGTAAAACCAACATGAAATGCAGGACAACAAGTCTCTCAACTCATTCTGATAACGCTGTTAACAAATGTGCGGTCCAGAAACACAGTGCACATCCAGCTGTTGTTTTTTTGACGCACATTATAGCCGTAGCAAAAATTACTTGAAATAAGCTCAGACATGTGCAAATATACAATAAATCAAACACAAGAAAATCGAGAGAGCATCCATTTAAACTTGAACTTATTTTAAAACGTGTTTTAGCCCACATTAAGCATTCGCTGAACTCGTCCTCCACAACACGCAGATTAGAAAATAATGGCAAAAGAATAACGTCTAGCAAAGTCACTCTCACCAACACACTAGTAATGGGAAGTTTGATTCTTTTAACTAATTCGGATCTATAATTCTCAAACAGGAAAGTGAACAAATAATTTCGAGTCATTCGTTCATTTCGTTCATTCCCAGCAGGCGGCGCTGTAAAAGTGACCACGCTCTAAACAATACACATAAAAGACAACATGGTTCGGTTCAGCGGACAACAAATAAAACAGAAATTGCCACAAAGCTTCTCGTATCATGTGAATCCCTAGAAAAACTTGATCTACGTCCTGTATCTGCCCTGCCATTTTTGCTTTAACAGCTTGATCGTTGATTATGTGACACGTGAACTAAATGAACGAAGAACGAGTGATCTGTTTGAACAAATCACAAACAAATTGTAGTAATGCTGCTCGCTACTATCGGTCACAAAATGTTCACTGAGGAGAGGATTCACTGAGGAGAGGATCTGATTCCATGCAGAAGCTGCTCCCTCTTCATAAAGGGGAATTACTTCATTTGTGTTGAAATTTATATTTTTAACGTTATTATATTTTTAAAGCTTTGTCTGCAAGCCAGTTCCCGGCACCTGCCTTAGCAGAACCAGTAAATTCCAAAGCCTTTCCAAATTCCAGCAGCACCAGTCAAATCTAAAATCTTCACTAGCACCGGACAAATCCAAAAAGCTCATCTGAACCAGCCCCATTTAGATTCATCATCGACACAAATCACCTCATCCTAAACCCTCTTCAAATCAGCACTGATTAGATCCCATCACAATGGAAACCACAGGAAACAGAAAGTGTAGATTCTGTAGAGGGAAATAAACTCTGTATGTGAGTTACACATAAAGAGACGAAGAGTAATATAAGCTGTAACAAGTTCACTTCAAATCTGCCAATCACAAGACAAACACACATAAAAAGATTTGTCTCATCGCTTTTATAGCTCTTTGTGTAATTGTAATGTAATAAATGTGATGCAAAATTATAGTGTGAATCCAAAATAGAGAACATTCTGACCAAACTTCAAGACTAGTGAGGTGCGTTATTGTGTGTGAGCACACAGGATTAATCTGTGTCTGCAGTTAATTTGGGACCATTTAAGACTAATGGAGGATGAAGGACGCTGAAGGTCGTTGGAGGCACCACGGGGCAGTGTGGAAACATTTAATGATCACAGAGTAATTATCACCTCACTCTGATTGACCGGGATCCTTTCACCTGTCAGATTCCATCCATCCTGCCATCCATCTTTCCGTTTCCTGAACTGCTTTTCCTTTTCTGGGTCACGGGGAGCTGGTCAGCGGAAACACCTGAATTGGTGGCCAACCAATTACATATTTCACACAATATATTTTCCACAATATAAAAAATCAGAGGTGTAAAGTATTTCATAAATGTACTTTATTACTTTACTTAAGTATGTTTTTGGCTACTTCGTACTTGTACTGAGTATCAAAAAAATAAGCAACTTTTACTCTCCTACACTTATCGTTACTCGTTACATCTTGATTGTGCGCGACAAACCATAATTGATTTTTATCGCAGTTAATTTTTGGGCGAACGAGGCAATTTTGCCATCTGTAGTCTGCTGAATTAGACACCACATGGACATGAGTTTTATTTTTTATTTTGCACATTTGAGTTTGATTGAGACTGACTTTTTGTTCTTTATTTAATTAGTTTTACCATTTTGAAAACATGGAGGTGTTCAATTTCGTTTCTGTATTAGAAAATAAAATCTCATTAATAGACCTTTTCACATTTGTGTTTTTTTTTTTACCTTAATTTAGTATGAGTAAAATACTTAAGTTCTTTTGAAATTCGATACTTTGCTACTTGCATTGGAGTAACTTACACAGTACATATCCGTACTTTTACTTAAGTCTGGTTGTCTGGTACTTCTTACGCCTCTGTACAAAACAATTTTTACAAAACATCAAATGATTGGGATAGTTTGGGAATGCTGACCTGTGATGTCTGATCCCTCAGTTCAGAAAGTGTTTGGTCCAGCTGCTGAGCTGCAGTGATATCACCACCACGGAGACGAACCAGAACCCTACCACCGAGCGAGGGACCACCAACGAGAGCAACACCGGAGAGATGTCGGCCATCACGGGCCGCGTCCCACCTCCACCGCGGCCGGAGCAGCAGGTCAGCGAGTGCAGCTCACTCGTCCACATCCCTGTCCCGGAGAACAAAGTGTGTCCCATGTGAGGAACAAGTCGGACAAATCGGATTCGGACAGATATATTTCTATACTCTTTCCAAAATTATAAACGTCTTTATTTCCTGCGAGCACAGACGGACACCAGCACCTGCTTGATATTTTCTCTCCGTTTTGCGTCTTAGTCGCTCTGTCGCCTCAGAAGATCCTGAAGTACAGAACATCTAGTGTCTTGGGTTCTGTGTGGAAAAAACAATATGTTGTCTGAATCTTAATATTTTTGAATCACTGGTTGATTTTTTTCTTGATTGCTGTCTGAAGAAGCTGCTTGAGTTTACTCAGTGTTCACAAAAATAAATGATCTACAAATCCTCAGTTTGGGTTGCTTTACACACACACGCACACACACACACACACACACACACACACACACACACACACACACACACAGTAACAATTGAAATATAATTGAAATACTGAAAGACAACGAAAGTGATTTGTTTTCTTTTTTTTCGAGATTTTTAATGATTTTCAAAATGATTTTCACAATACACACTTTAAACCATATACATAAACTCTAATAAAACGGGTTCCTTGTGATCTCTTGAGACGTCCAGGATGATCGTGCTGATGTGATGCGATTAAAGCTAATTCCGCTGGATTCCGTCCTCGATTCGCGGCTCTTTCAGACGTGAACGAGGTGTCTGGGTTTGACCAAAGTGATTTTTAAAGCATCTGCTGCGTCTCGATCTGTTTTTAATGTGTCACCTCCATAAATCAGGATTCTGCTCTGAGAAGCGCTGACGTCACGGCACTTACCCAGTGACCAGATATTGATTAGCAGATCTGTTCACCACCTCCGTCAAACCCCCACAAGCACAATTAAGCAAAAATAAGTCATTCCGGCGTGAAGCGGGGTGACACCAGCGATAACTAATAGACACGCATTGATTTCCAATCGGCTCGTTCCTCCGAGACTCTTCTGCAGTAAAGGCTTGTAAATGGAATTGATGTGGGTTTTAGAAACACGCGAGGACACGAGCGCGTGCAGTGTCACAGCAGCGAGGAGAATTCACCACTGTATCTATATCATCACAGAAGAGGAAGAAAAGATTTCCCTCCGGAATCTTCAACAGAAACTCAAGCAGCGACACACGATGATGAATTACACCTGCAGAGATGCAGCACACACCTCCCCCCCGCTGTGTCAACACACACACACACACACACACACACACACACATGCATTTATAAGAGTGTGGTCTCATCATTGCCTTACATACTAAACAATGCACTCCCCACCCTAACCCCAACCATCAACACCCAACATCACAACTCAGGCCGATAAGTTCAGGCCGATAGTCTCGTCGTGACCCACAAACTACCGTTTGGGGCCCCACTTTGACCTAAAACCTATGCTTGCACACACACACACACACACACACACACACACACACACAGACATGCACACACACACATGCACGCACGCAACAACACACACACACACACACACACACACTTGTATTTTTTGTAATGTAGTTATTGTAATTTAGGTATAGTGGTTTAATGTAGTTTACTGTAATGTTGTTTAATGTAATGTAGCTTATAGGGTTTAATGTTGTTTACTGTAATGTAGTTTGTATGGGTTTAATGTAGTTAACTGTAGTGCAGTTTATGCCACAGTATTGCAGTATTGTGGTAGCTCTTTATGAACAAATGAATGATTTTCACACACACACACGCACGCACACACACGCACACTCGCGCGCACGCCAACACAGCTTTATTGGTTAAACCTTTTAAAACTTCTGCATACAGACAAGATTCTGAAAAACAAATCATCAGATCAACAGTACAAAACCAAAACATTAGTCAATGAAAAATACAGCTGATGTCCATAAATGACAAAATGGCAAAAGCAAAACGTCAAAAGGTCAAAAGGTCTTCTTTTCATTCTACACTTTCCATCACTAAAGCTCGTGCCTCCTGAGCTTCCGTTAGTTTGGTGTGAGTGAGTGATCGGGAAGAAGCAGGTAATGGCAGGAGCTCAGAGAGGTTCAAAGAAGACTAACTGACTGACTGACTGTAGTCCAAGAAGGTGATAAAGAAGACACGGATTAATGTTTCAAAGCGCTGTTTAGTGAGAACTTTGGCCAGTTGCCTCAGATGAAAAAAACCTAAGATTTAACAACAAACCGAATCTGGCTTTCAAGCTCCCGGTCAGGGATCCATTATAAACCCAAGGTTAACAATTTCAGATATTGCGTATTCAGCCAAGGAAGCCCAGTCTATAGGGCCTGCAATCCTCAGATGAGATGGTTTCCAGCTCCATTTCCCCCGTCTTTGAATGATTTAGGCCTTTATGTTCTTAAAATCCAGGCCTTAATGTCCTTTAAACACACTTGAAAGCTTTAAGATCCTCTACCCTTTTCTGATTTACCGAAATCAGGGCTAGAAATAGGACGTTTTTCAGAAAAAGGTCCAGCAACTCAGGTGGTTGAAAAGCTGCCTTGCTTATTGGTGTCTAAGCTCAGATTCCACCAAAGGATGAGGTGAGATCTTGGATGCTTCAGACTACTAGCTCCATTATAGAATCGAACCACAAGGTTTTGCTGTCCAACTGACGTGAGATGTCTCTTATATGAGCTAATGCAAGGCCAAAACGATCACCTTCCGAGTAAATGTTCTGCAAAGGTCACATTGTGGGTCTGTGATCCAGACCCTACGGGTGAGCTCCACTTTGGTGGTTCACAAAGGTCACTCTTAGCACAGTTTGTCTGTCCTGATGTAAACTTTGAATAGATGACTGAATGAGCCACCTCAAAGCAAACAGCATGGCCAACAGTTGAGTAGAATGCAAGGTAAATCGGTGGGCAGAGTTTGTTGATATAGATATTAGAGACCATATTGAAATTGTGCACACAAACACACACACACACACACACACACACACACACACACACACACACACAATGTGGCTGCCTCAATCAGTGTCTCGATCATGACAACCACCATCATCCAAACGAATGTGTAGCTAAGACTTCAAGAGTGAAAATAGACAACTATCCATTAGAAATGGGACATGATGTAGAACCACAGATGAAGCAGGTTTCATTCCTTTGTGTTGCCCTGGACAGACAAGGTGGTCTCCTGCTTGCTGCAGGGCCTGACGGCCATGTCAAAAACCGATGTGACAGCGGGTCAACGGTCTCCCCGATAATGGAGTGTTGCGAATGCAAACCTTCTCAGACTTTTGAATAATGTGTGCCAATTTGAAAACCGCCCATCCAGTGGAAACAAGGTAGTAAAACCTTTGAGTAAACCACTCTAAACTCCATTTTGAAGCTCAGGAGTCTCACCTCAGCCAACCACCAAAGTGGAGTAAACTGAAGTAAACCACTCTATGAAGACAAAAGGGTAGCATGAGGGGGTCCGTATTAAGTACACTCAGTTGTGGAACTTCTCAGACTAGGATTCAACCTAAGATGCTTGGGTAGCTCGTGCAACTCCCTTCATAGGTCATAACTATGCTGCAATTGTAGGTTGCAAGTGGTAAGGACTGCAAAGTTGTAGTCACCTAAGGTCAGGCACATTATAGGCGGGGCTTGATGCCAGAATTTTTACTCAGAAGTCAATCATCCGACCTCCTATGCCCTGAAATGGGGTGGGGTGACATTCAGACCAATGGCGTCTTTGCGTTTAGAGAACATGGTCGCCAACTATATTGTCATCTCTGAACAAGTCACCAACAGCAGCTGATGAGGTGAGACTCATCTGCTTTAAGATGAAACTGGCCATCCAATGGTGATCACCCAGTAGCCACAGCAGAGCCAGGCTTGACCAGGATATTGGGGGTTAATGTTGAACGGTGTGGTGTGATTTCTTCAGCCAAGTGGAGTCATCTCAATGTGCTTTACGTAGTTAAGTGGTTCAAGTTCAAGATCAGATTATAGATAAAGTGTGTTTCCCAGGAGCTAATTGTCCCAAAGCAGCATTTTGAACTCAAGCCATTGATGTATTACGTCAGTTGTTCGATAGTGTTTAGACTTTGGATCGACAAGTGAACAAGCAATAGACCCAACAGTGATCTAAAAACTATTAGCAAACATGCAAGCCAGTGTCATCACTACAACATAATCAGGATTGACACAGTCTTCTTTCAGTCGAGTAACAACTTCAGAATTATGTAGTAAGAAAGATTTTTCCGATTTTAGACATTTGACAATAAAAACAAACAAAAAAAAAAAAACAGATGGTCAAGATGTGTAGGGATAGAGAGAGTGAGAAAGAATGGTACAAAACAAAATAGAGAAAGACAGTACAAGTGAAAATGAGAGTGATATACACTCTCATACAGCAAGAGACAGAGAGAGAGAGAGAGAGAGAGAGAGAGAGAGAGAGAGAGAGAGAGAGAGAGAGAGATCGGAAGGGAGTTAGAGTTAAACAAGAGATTGGGAGCAAGTGAGAGAGAAAGAATGAGAGAGTGAGTGTGTGAGTGAGACAGAGAGTAAGAGAGAGAGAGAGAGAGTGTGTGTGTGTGTGTGAGAGAGAAAGAGAGAGAGAGGGGTGATAGATTGTTTCTCTCATTACTCTTCTCTGTGGAGTTGAACAATGGAGTGGAAGCAGCTGCAGGCCAGTAAAACACAAACACATTAATCTGAGTTAAAGTAACTCGGGTTAACAACCTGTCTGTTTCTTCCCACCAACACAAAAAAAGAGTTTTTCTTTCCGATTTAACAACTTTAGCATTTGACCAGATGTTGTTGAAAACAGGAAGCTGTAGGAATAATGCGATGAATAATCGGCTGTCACTCCAGAACACAGATGAAGACCTCACGTGTCATCTGGTCTGAGGATCACCTGTCTCCCAGCGCGAGGAACCGGAAACCAGTTCTGGGATGGAAACACATGAACATGTTGTTTTGGACCGGACGCATGATGAATGGTGAGAACTTTGAGGAAGACATGACGTGGAGAAACCTTGCTGAGTAGAAGAAGGCTGGTCTCCTGGATCTTCATTAAACTGGATCGAGATAATCCTGCTGCTCTCAGAGTCATTCCACTTCATCTTTCTCATTCCCAGAGGAGAAGATGCTGTGGTGCGAGGACATTTCTCTTCAAATTATTATTAAGTCTCAGTGAGAAACAACCACACTCAGCAGATCTGTTCCTCAGAACATGTCAAATCTAAATGAGCCGAGACTGAAACACACATGAGACACCTGATCTTCGGAGTGAGACAATTCTGAGCAGTAACACAGTTTACTTCAGTTAAAGACTGTTGTTACATTGTTGTGACTCAAGAAACTTTTTCTATAATAATTTGACAACTCAAACACACGCAATCGCTTGTATTTCACATGTAAAAGTCTGCCAGAAAGGAAACGTTTTAATGTTCCTAAAGGCTTTGAGTGTAACTTGTTCTGAGTTCGAGTACAGTGGGACAGTGTTCAAACAAAAAGTGTGTCCCTTCAATTTCTAAAGACGAGTAAAATACCGTAAAACCTCTAATATCCGCCATAGCGCTTCTACTAGAGGTGGCGTTCTATTGAGGTTTAACCGTATGTCTGTCGTATGGTTATCTCTGTATGAGGAACATTTTCTGCAGTAATTTCAAATTTTGTTTGACCAAAAGTCATTGTTTTTTCAAACTAGTCCTTGTTTACTTCCATCTTAAACAAAGTCAGTTTCTGACGGAAATAAAGTCATAGTATCAATAACTTGTGTGTGTGTGTGTGTGTGTGTGTGTGTGTGTGTGTGTGTGTGTGTGTGTGTGTGTGTAGTAGTACATACCTATAGTCCATAAATTATTAGCCAGACATGAAACTCATAGTGCAAACCTAGAACCTTCTTTCAGCTAAATTGATGAACATTGTCTCCGCTAATGGAATCTTTTTTCTGTTTTCACTCTCCTCTGAGGGTCCTCATCGATCTACCCTTCTGCTCGGATGAGGAGTCTCTTCTGGACCATCAGGAGGGACACGGCATCGTTCTGGAAAGCTGGGTGGATCTGGTGTCGTTCGTTTCTCAGAGGAACAGAGTCGTTGCAGGACCAATCAGAAGAGACGACGTTCCTTCAGCATCCAGAGACTGAAATTGCTGTTCGTTCTGATGTCAATGTTTAAATGTCAATATTATAGTCCTCGTTAGTAAAGCATCACATAAAATGCTTTACTAAACATACCCTGCCTCTTGCAAGTACGTTCAGATTTAATTAGGTTTAATTTACTGAATTAAATTATGACCGGAAAAGATCTGATAAGAAAAATACATTGTTGTTTTCAACTGTTACTGAGCAAAATGTTTTTACTTCTTGTCCAATCAGAGAGCAGCAAAACAATCAGCTGACTCCTGATCTTTTCTTCAGTGTGAATAAAGAATAAAAAAAGACTGGAGCGAAAGAGAGTTTGACTTTTTAAGTTGTTTGTGGTTGCTTCTTTAAGTCGTGTTTGGTGTTTGCTGAAGTTTCTTACAGCATTTTCACAGGGCAAACTTGATCATAATGTACCGATGCAAGTGTGTGACCCTGAGCAGACTGAATAATTCATCTGACCTCAAGAACGTGCTCCATCAAACTCCTGCTCGAGGACGAGAGACACTATTCATGAAGAGAGAGAGAGAGAGAGAAAGAGAGAGAGAGAGAGACAGAGAGAGAGCGAGTCTGAGCTCTGACCCAAGGAAGCACAATCACCTCACACATTCCCAGAACACCAGATATCTGAAGAGTGAGAGACGCCAGGATATTTAATGCATGAGAGAGAGAGAGAGCGAGAGAGAGAGAGAGAGAGAGAGAGAGAGAGAGAGAGAGAGAGAGAGAGAGAGAGAGAGATGGAGAGATAGATAGAGAGAAAGAAAGAAAGGCAGAGAACCATACAGAGAGAGTGTGAGATTGGCAGTGGGATACTTACATACACAGAGAGAGAAAGATAGAGCAAGAAAGAGAGAGAGAGAGAGAGAGAGAGAGAGAGAGA
>CM051500.1:26306831-26366831 GCA_028031935.1 Paedocypris micromegethes
AGAGAGAGAGAGAGAGAGAGAGAAAGAGAGTGAGAGGAAAAAAAAGTGGAGAGCGAGAGAGCAAGAGAGAGAGGGAGAAAGAGAGAGAGTGAGAGAGGAAGAAAAGAGTGGAGAGCGAGAGAGAGCAAGAGAGAAAGAGAGATAGTGATAAGCTTCATCAATTCAGCTCTGCTGAAGAGGAACACGACCCTCAAATCCATCAGGATTGATCCTGATGCTCAATTATCCCATCAAACTCTAAGTTTAACGGCCGAGACTAAAACAACAGCCAGAATCAATTATTCCGGCTCATCAATAGCCTGAAGAAACATGCCACTAACAAACCCCACCAGCTTCTCCCGGGACTCGCGCTCTCCACAGGCATGATGGATGGAGCTGCTCACCGGAAAATGCCCACTCCATCCATTTCCCATTCTTATCTCTTCAAGATTTTACTATTTTACACATCCGTGAAGAAACACAACATACAAGGTGAGAATCTCGTTATCCTCTCCATCGGAAACGCATCCTGAACGCGTGATCAGAGCGGTGATGATCAAGACCAGAACTCTGTGAGAAACTAGACTTTAGCTTTAGCTGAATGAACCCAAAACAGCCAATGAAGGACAAAAGACACGTCAAATTTCAAGTAAAGAGGGAGGAGAAACGTGTCTCTTCTACAAAAGAAACCAAGACCAGAATGAGACAATGATAAGAGGGTGATGAAGATCTGATGTGAGAGAAGGAAGAGAAAGAGATAAGAAAGAGAAGATCTGTCAGGAACTCAAGACTGCGACTTTTATTTTACAAAATCATAGCAAACTGTGATAAGGATTAAACTGATAATTAGCCACCAGGGAAAAACTTAATTCACAAACTAAATGCTAAAATAAGGTAGGACTAATAAAGGTTAAAATATTATTATTATAATTAAAAACAATACAAAAAAAAGCATTTAGATGAGTTAACACGACATAATAACAAATATGACAAGACAAGACGAAGAGAACTAGAAATTAGCTTTAGCAACTAGCTATACCGATAGCTGATTAGCACCCCAGAAGTTTTACTAACAAACGAGACGGGTGGAGCAACTAAGTGATGACAAGGAAGTTAACCGGAGAATAAAAGAGAGGGAAAAGCAGAGGTGCACGACGCTCGAAAAATCACTCCAGAACATTCTGTGAAGGATCGATCCACTTCTCTTATTTCACAAGTGAAACCCGCTCTCTCTCTCTCTCTTCCCAAGAACATGCACCTGTCTCTCGCCCACTGACGGAAGAGAAGAAAGCCTGTTGAGAGATTCAGGTCTGTCCTCAATGTGTCAGAGCTGATCAGACTTCACCGTCCTGATCTTCACTCAGACCAGCAGATCTTCCTCAGCTGAAACCCAAAGAGCCCAAAGAGTCTGAGCAGCACACTCAAAAAAACAAGAATAACAGTAGCAAGTGTTAGTGTGTGTGTGTGTGTGTGTGTGTGTGTGTGTGTGTGTGGTTGTGGTGTGTACCTCTGCACGCAACATGTGTGCCTGCTTGTTGGTGCAAACAATTTTCCTGGGAACTGTCACACACCACCCACACACAACACACAACACACACACACACACCACACACACACCACACACACACACACCCACAAACACACACACCACACACACACACACATGATTAGTGCGGATCTGCTGTGATATGTTATGTGTGTGACACTGACTTGATGTATAACTAATAGAAGCTCATTTACATTCACTGTGGTTTTTTTAAGAAGAAAAAAAATAATCACACACCTGCCAGTGATACTCTTGACAATTACTCCTCTTCTTGCCCCTCCCCACTCTTTCTCTTGCTCTCTCTCTCTCTCTTTCTCTCTCCTGTCTGTCTCTCGACTTTCTTTCTTTCGTTTTTCTTTCTTCGCTTCTTTCTTTCTTTCTTTCTTTCTCTCTGTCTCTTTCTCTCTCTCTCTCTCTCTCTCTCTCTCTCTCTCTCTCTCTCTCTCTCTCTCTCTCTCTCTCTCTCTTGCTCTCTGTCTTTCTGGTTTTTTTTCTGCAAGTTTAATACATATACAAATGCATTAAACTTTAACTGTTTGACTGTCTGTCCGTCTCTCTCTTTCTCTCACTCCTGTCTGTTTCCCCCTCACTCCATCTGTATTTCTCTCTGTCAGTCTGTCTATCTGTCTGCCCCTTATACAGTAGTTGTATTTCTCTCTGTATCTGTCTCTCTATGACTTTCTCTCCCTTTCTCTGACCTTCTCTCTGTTCTGACTCCACTCGTTCTTTCTGTCTCTCTGTCTGCCCCCTATATTTGTATGCCCCTCTCTCACTCCTGCTCTCTCTCTCCCTCTCTCTCTTCCTCTCTCTCTCTCTCTCAGTCTCTCTCTCTCTCTCTCTCTCTCTCTCTCTCTCTCTCTCTCTCTCTCTCTCTCTCAGGTTCTGATGTTCTGTCGAGAATCTAGTCGGCTACCTTCATCACACTGCCCTGATCCACCTGGTCAGCAGAAAAAAAGAATCATGTGGAAAAAATGTTGTCGACTACAGTTTAATATTAAATGTGAATTCCTGCTCTGCTCTCCTCAAAGATTCTGGGACTGAGCCGGACTCGGTGTCACTGGAGCTCCAACTTCCTGTCTGAGAGACCACAAGCAAACACCTTTATTCCTGCTTCCTCCTGCTCAGCACTGGAGACCCCCAGGGGTGTGTACTGAGCCCCCCGCTGTAATCACTTGACACACTTTGAGCTACAACAACACCAGGTTGGCAGGCGACACTGTTGTGGTGGGTCTCCAGCAATGAGAAGACCCACCACTAGGAGATCAAACATCTAAGGCGGTGGTTCAAGTTCAAGTTCAAGTTTTTTTATTTAGCGCTTTTCTTAGTCCGAGACCAACGCAAAGTGTGGTGGCAGATCCTCAACATCAGCCGGACAGTGGAGCTACCAACCTCCCGCAATCAACAGTAGATTAGTGTATTGAGTCGCCATTTATCGGTATTTAAATGTTCCAGTCTTGGAAGTGACTAGGTCAGCAAGTAGGTTTGTCAATATCACCACTAGTTTCGAGTTTCAGGTTTGTTTATATAGTTCTTTTCTCAGTCACAGACCAGCTCAAAGCCGCTATGCAAAATTAGGGAACAAAGTCAGTTAACAAATGTGTCCATAGTTCTTCGATGTTAAGACCATGGGTATGACCAGTGAGCAAGCTTCAAATGGAACTGTGGCTAGAAAAACAAAGCCTAGGGAGAACCTGACCCACTGGTCTCCTCTGGCATGCTAACATTACAAAGTCATTAGTGAAGATGGTTTCAGACGATGTCTTCCACCTGCAATGTAAAGTGGGGTGGCTCAATCCCTCCCACGACGACAAAAAGGCACCGGATCTTCAGAAAGGACCAGGAAAGTGACATCACAAAGCCAGAAGAGCAAGGAACAACAAAGAAAACAAAGAAAACACGTCCGAAGCTTCTAGAAGATTTCATCATCCTGAAGCTGTCATCCATTTACACAACAGGGACACTAGGAACTGCATTTACACTACAGTGATACTAGGAGACGCATTTACACTATAGGGACACTAGGAACTGTGTTTACACTATTGGGACACTAGAAATAGTTTTTACACTTTAGGGACACTAGGGACTGTATTTACACTTTAGGGACACTAGGAACCGTATTTACACTATAGGGACACAAGGAGCCATATTTACACTATAGGGACTGTATTTACACTAAAGGGACACTAGGAACCGTATCTAAGTGGGGGTCAGTGTTTTGATTAAGGACAAGAAGAGCCCACCGTACCGGGATTTGAGCCTCCAAGATGTAGGTGGCAGGTCCAACTCTTTATTGCTGGACCGCTGTGGTCCTGCTGAGGGGAGTAGAAGTTGTTGTTTATTCACTGGGGTTTGTCATTTATTCCGACATCTTCCTGTCCGTCACCTTCTTGATTGAGTCCAGTGTGAAGCCCAGGACAGAACCAACTTTCTAAACCAGTCCTCCACTACCTGTGACCACAGAGACCAACACTGAACACAGTTAACCACAACTGCCCCCAAAAGTCAAATTCTTGTAGAAGAATAAATGTTAAGATGAAAGAATGTTCAGATGTTTGAAAGACCCCACAACTGTTCACTTGTTCGTTCTTGAGGGTTTCAATGGAGGTGCCATAGAACACACACACACACACACACACACACACACACACACACACACTTGCATTTATATCGTAGTGTGGCCCCACCATTGACTTACATGCAAAAAAAAATACTGCTCTTTTAGTCTAGCCTTAACAAAAACTCACTAATAACTTCTTCCTTAAAATTTCATTTTGATCCTCAAAAAGATCTTCAAAGATGAGACAAAAACCCCACAAATACACAGCAGGGACCCACTTTGTGCTATAAACTTGCAATCTGAGCCCAATTGTGTGCTATATGCAGGAACACACACACATTCACACCTACACACACACACACACACACACACGCATGCACGCACGCACGGACACGGATGGAGGAGGATCTTCTAGTGGTATTCAGTTTTTTTTTCTTTCTTTTTTCTCAAAATCCATCACAAGAACAAGTGTGTGTTCATGTGTGTGATGAAAAAAATTGAATTTGAAAGAGAATCCAATATTAATTGTGTCTCACTCTATCACACACACTGTAAACAGCTCTGCACTTTCCAACACACACAGACACAGCTCCGATTGATTGTATTCACACTGGTTATAACATAGTGTAATTAACCAATAAAGGTCAGATTGTGTGAGACATTTGCTGCCACTGATTAATTTTTCTGTGTGATTTTGTAAAACGTTAGTGCGAGTTTGCGAGAAATGGCATTTGTAGACGGACAAGTACTGGTGAAGATGTGTGTAATGAGACGTGTGTGTGTGTGTGTGTGTGCATCAGAACTGGTTTGTGTAAGAAAGTGCGTCAAGCACAGTAAACATACGTGTCTCAGGAGGAGCATTCGCTAAAATGAGTGTGTGAGGACAGGTGTGTGTAAAGACGTGCATGTGTGTGTCGTTCTTCACAGGTTGTGTTTTCTGGTTCACTTGAGTGATGTTTTTCCGAGGCGATGACATACATTCACACTCGCTCTCAGCGTCTTTCACTCAGGGCTTCTGTAATAAATAAAGGACTTTAACCTCTCGACACTGGAGGAGCGTTGAGTTAATCACCGACCGTGACACTGAAATCGACCACAGTAATGACTTTCCTGCAGAAATGCTTTTCATTGAAAATCCATAAAGTGATTAAGAGCTCCGAGGTTATTGAGTCTGAAATTAAACACTCTTCTAAGAGGCTTGTGATTGAATTTGTGCTCGGCTTTACATGTTTAGACTTGCAGAAAATAAACATGTACGAACGGTGTAAATATAAATAGGTGGAAATATGGATGAACGGAAAGCTGGTGTTTGTCTAAATGGAAACTGGGGGACGGTGGATTAAGAAAAAGAGGAATGTTTGGTAAATGACGAAAGGATGGAAGGATACCAATTCTGTGTCACATTTAAATGTGTTAGATTAAAAGGATGAGGAGCTCTGACACCCAGGAGAAACTTGAAATGGAGTTGCTTCTGCACCACGTTGAGAAGTTAGCTGAGGTGGCTGTTTTGGATTCTACCAGGAGAGACTTTCCGAGCATGTCCCACCAGGAGGAGGTGTAGAGGATGACCCAGGACCCGCAAGATGCCTGGGAACCCTGCGTCCCCCTGGATGAGCTAGAGGAGGTGGCGAGGGGAACCTGGGCATCTCTGCTAAGGGTTGGATGGATGGATGGAAGGATCAAACAAGAGTAAATAATGAAGTGTTTTTTTTTTATTCAAAATAAAACAAACTCCAAAACAATGGCACCACGTAAAGAAAAAAAGTGTTTGACATAACTGGTTGGGCCACAGCGATCAAAGTGTTGAAATGTGCCCACTCATCTAGAACTGTAGTAATTAAGCCACACTTTCAAGCAAAAACGGGCGTTTTATGGTCATGGATCTCTGTAGGACTCGGGTCAGAACACTTCAATGGTTGACTTACTGGTGTGTTTTGAATCATTATCCCACTGCTGAACCCACTTTCGCTTCAGCTTGAGGAGTTCAAGGTTTAGAAACTCAAAACAGCCCCAGAACACTACATTTCCATCACCATGTTTAACTGTACTTTGAACTGCACCACATTGAACACCAAATCTGAAAAAAAAAAAAACTGTGTCTTCCGATGCAGAGGAATGAAACCAGGACTCCAACTCCCAGAAGCCTCAGCAGGTCACCTCCCAGTCAATACCCCTACACCCATTAAACTGAGCTATATCAGACACTGCAAAGATGATTGACGTGAAGTTTTATATTCCCCCGTTCAGGATTCCAAGTGTTTTGGGTTGTGCTTATTCCTTGGTTTTGACTCCTTGTGTCCATCGTTCACACCTGATTTTGGCTGTCCCGACTTATTCGCCTGCCTGAAAAGACCTCGTTTATTACTACCAGCCCTGGTCTCTGCCTGCCTTACGGTTCTTCTTCTATGCCCTTTCCTTCAATAAAGCATCTATACTGCTCAATGGATCGTGCTCAGAGCCGTTATTAACACTCATCTGTCTTCTTTCTTATAGTGGGGTCATGAACGCTTTGGTGGGGCTGCCACTCCTGGAAAGGTTCTCCACTGTTCATTTGTGAATAATGGCTCTGGCTGTGGTTGGCTGGAGTCTAAAAGCTTCAGGGCTTCAGAGCGTGTTCCAGTAGAGGACCTCAGTTACTTTCTGTTTTGTTCTTCACAGGATCTTGGCATGCCGTCCGGCTTTTGTGGATCTGTTAGTCAGGCAGGTCCTGATTAAGAGATCTCTTGAATGTGAAAGGGCGTGGCTGCTTTCAGGGCTGGGTGAGGTTGGGGAAATTGGACTCGCTGCGATCATCTTTAGTGAAGGGCAAATACTGCCAAAAAAAGAAACGTACGGTGCACACACTTTTCACCAGTGACTTTTTTTTGTAGTTTGATGGTTGGATTGATGGAGGATGACTGGATCAATTAACAGAGATTGATTGATGTTGGTGATAGAAGTGCCAATGGATAGACTGATAGTGAATAAAAACGGGAGAATAAATGGTATTATCAATAAAAAATAGACAAAGGGCCGAATGATGGACACACACACTCTTAACTCACTATTACACAGTCACTCACGTACACACACACCTGGGGATTCATTCGGGTCGATAAGATTTTAACTAATGAACACATAGTGTAGAGGGTCAATAAAGGTCAGATGGTGCTGTATTCCACTACTGTGTTCCTCCGAAACTGAGACATCCACACTATTCCATGCAAATATTTATCCCATTTTTTTTATTTTTCAACAAAACTTTAAATGGATCAAAAGCTTCTGGAGGGGAACAGAAGGTTGTCGATCTGAGTCACGGATTAACGCACAGCGGTGACTTTCCAGGCCAGTTCAGGTCGGGCTGGAGATCTGATGGAGACGACACACAGAGGAACAGCGACAGACATGGAAGAGACACTGAGAAAAAGGAAGCACATGATCTGGGTTTGGTGGGCGGAGCCTATGGGGTGGGCTTGTCCATCATTGCAGGTGATGGCTGCTTCACACCACCACTAAATGAGGGAGTCCGTAAAGCACCACGTTCAGACCTGAAGATCTGCTGGACACTTTCCTCGGACTGTCACTCTTGTTATCGACTGGAACCTCGTCAGCTGAAGGAGAAAGACTTGTTGTAGCTACTAGTGAGGGCTATTGGCTAAGAAACAAGACGGAAGCTCATCTGACTCGGCTCGGTTCCAGGCTGGTGGCTGTGGAGAAGGTGGACGCAGTGTCCAGATGTCCGTCCGGCGGTCAGGAGGTCTGAAGGACGAGACATGCATGAGTGTGTGAGTGTGTGTGTGTGTGTGTGTGTGTGAGAGCAGGACTCACGTTTCACCAGGAAGCGCAGGACCCGGGCATTAGCGGTGGCGCTGCAGGGCCACAGATTGAGCAGAACCGCTTGAACTCCGGCCAGAGTCATCAGACGAGCCGAGACCCCCGGACCCTCAGTCCAGCCCGAGATCCTGTCAGTAACGCAGACACACAATCGCATCGAGATTGCTGACGTTTATTCAAAGTGGATGAGAAGAGTTTGGTGAAACCTTTTCTTCATGTGAGGTGAGATGAGTCCACAGTCCAGGAGACACAGCATCTTACAACCTGAGCACAACACAAGACGCATTAAAAAAGAAACATGCACGTAGCCTGTGTGTAAGTAATGTGTGTGTAGTCTGAACAGTGTTTAAAGCAATGTGTGTTTAGTCTGAACGTAGTGTATAAAGCAATGTGTGTTTAGTCTGAACGTAGTGTGTATTCAAAGTGTGTGTGGTCCGAGTATCGTGTGTATGTGTAGTCTGTGTGTAGTGTGTGTAGTCAGAACGCAGTGTGTGTAGTCTGAACGTAGTGTGCGCAGTATTGAGTGTAATGTGTGTAGCCTGAATGTAGTGTGTGTGTATTGTGTGTGTAGTCAAACTCAGTGTGTGTAGTCTGAACATAGTGTGTATTTTTTATGTGTAGTCTTTACTTTATTTTACAGTCATTTAGCAGACACTTTTATCCAAAGCGACTTACATTTCATTACAAAACATTTTGTTAGTCTGAACATAGTGTGTCTGTGTGTGTGTGTAGTCTCAACGTAGTATGTGTAGTGCAGTGTGTGTGTGGTCTGAAAGTAGTGTGTGTGTAATATGTATGTATATACGTAGATAGACTGAATGTAGTCTGTATGTAAAACAACAACAACAACAACATTATTTTAACTGGCTGCTTAACAGGAGAAAATGAACATCTCTTTCCCGGACTGGTGCAAATATGAAGGGCCGATATAAAGCTGTGCCGACACTGGAGGCTGTTTGTGTCATGATAAAATCTACGGATTCACTTCAAGCCCGACGACTATAGGAAAGTCGGCCGCGGCTCCACCGGGAAATGTTTGTCACATTCTTTCTGTCATCTATTGTATGGCGACCTTGAGGGTCTCGGAAGCGCCGTATAAATAAAGTGTATTATTATTGTTATTATGTGATTTTTGGAGAGCATACATTAAATCTGAAGGGTATGATCTTAGCAACACAGCTACAAATTAAATTATATTGGGTGTGTAGAATTTATAATGTGTGAATAATAAAGGATTGACAATAATTAGCGTCTTTGCGTGTTAGCATCTTTGCGTTGGTCTCGGACTAAAAAAAGCACTATACAAATGAACTTGAACTTGAATAATTAGTGAACAGGGGGGCACCAAATACAACTCTGCTTAGTGTGTGTGCGCGTGTGTGTGTGTGTGTAGAGTGTACATAAAGTGGCCATGTGTATGTACTGCGTGTGTAGACCGTGTGTAGTGTAGTGTGTGTGTGTGTGTGTGTGTGTGTGTGTACAGTAGAGTGTAGGTGTAGAGAATATGTGAAGTGGAATTTATAGTGTGTGAATAATAAAGGATTGACAATAATTAGTCAACAGAGGGGCAACAAATACAACTTTGCGTAGTCTGTGTGTGTGTGTGTGTGTGTGTGTGTGTGTGTAGAGTGTACGTAAAGTGGACATGTGTATGTATTGCGTGTGTAGTGTATGTAGTGTGTGTTCAGAGTGTATGTGTAGAGGATATGTGAAGTGGGTTTTTGCATGTAGTGTGTGTGTGTGTGTGTGTGTGTGTGTGTGTGTGTGTGTGTGTGCAGGTAGTGTGTATAGAGTGTATGTGTAGAGCGCATATAAAGTGGGAATTTGTATGTAGTGATTAGAGTGTACAGTATGTGTAAAAGGTACATACAGTAATGTGGGTATTTCAAGTTCAAGTTCATATTATATATATAAAATGGACTTGAACTTGGGTATTTCTATGAAGTGTGTGTGTAAAATGTATGTAGTGTATGTAGAGTGTTTGTAGTGTGTCAGCGGAATATATGTAGTGTATGTGTGTAGAATGTAATGTAGTGTTGTAGTAGTTTTATGGTCATAGCCCATAGTCTGAACACTTTGCTGAATGCAAACTGAATGCATTACACACACTGAATGCTTTGCATTGGTCTGGGACTAAGAAAAGCGCTATATACTGTAAATAAATTTGAATTTAAGGTAATCTGGACTTGTTTTGTTTTCTTAGTCTGACTGGAGTCACTTTGGTCTGAGCGCAACAGGTCTGAAGAACAACTCTGGACCTGGACCAGAACCGAACCTCGTTCCGCTGCTCGGCTGAACTGTGGTGTGAGGATCGTGTGTGAGTACCTGACATGTTGAGGTTGAGCAGCTGGTCGGCAGGAAAGCAGGAGAAGAAGTTCTCTATCCCGCAGTAGAGAAGAGCGCCATAGGACGTCAGCAGCTGCTCGCGATCTGTGACACTGGAGGAAAGAGCTGACCTTCAGACGAGACCCGAGAAGAACCCGCCTGCAGAGTGAAGCCCGACCTGCTGGACTGCACATCTCTCGTCAGACTCTCCCATCCAGAACAAAGCTCCGCTGCAAACATCTGCAGGCTCCGTCTCAGGTGGGCAGCCGCGTCTGTCACCACACAGAGAATGGAGTTTAAAGCTTTGCTGTGCAGGACAAAAGCCTTATAGGGGGGTCTGGTCCTGATCAATTTGGCCTTTAAATACTGTTTTTACGCAAATATAAGCACCTCCTAAAAAAAATCGAAACAATTTTTTACATTTAATTTCTAGCTAAATTACATTTTCTCGGTAAAATAATATCTATTTATTTATTTATTTATTTAACAAACTTGTGACACAAACTTTGTTAGACGTCTTTTTTGCGCCAAAGCTTTTGCGTTCTTATGGTTTCAGAAACTAAATGTCTGTTTTTACAAAATAAATGATTGTAATTAGTTTTAATTAGTTGTAATTAATTATCTTTCTTCTTCCAGTGGTATTTGGTCCCTGTTCACAGCGTGAACGCAGCGTCTATTTAAAGGAATGAGCTTCTATATTTACGTAAATATGTGAAATTGGCAATTATAAGCACCCCAAAAGTTTTTTAATTGCTAAAATTGGAAAAAAAATGTTATATCTGTGTAAATACAATATTGGACAATATTTAGAGTCCACTCTAAAGACCCCAAAACATCCTACCAGTTTCCTGAGTATTTAAGAACCCACGCAGACAAGGTTGGAATGAAAATGCCACATGAAAACCTCAACCTACACACACCCAAACACACACTCACTCACCACTCAGTTTTCCGTCCCGCTCTCCTGCCTGGAAATTCACCAGATCTACAAAACTCAGAGTTGAGGACAAGTTCAAAGTTTGCATTAAAAATGATGATTAATGACGACAAAACATTGATCACACACAACCAGATCTTCACGCATCAGAGCAGCATCCAGATGTTGTGCAGCATATTTACCTCTGACTAAAACAACAAAATTGATAAACTATTATTATTAAACTAAAAATTATTATTAAAGTATATATTACTAGATAAGTAAATAAAAATATGTAAATAAATGATTCTGTTCAAGCCTACTGAATTTCCCAGTAGATCAGTCTTGGTAAGTCGCTTTGGATAAAAGCATCTGCTAAATGACTGCAAAGTGAATTTCAGCAAGGCTAATTAGCACAATACCATTCAATCACTGTATCCTACATAATTCAACTTCTATCCTTAATATGATCCGATTGCCGGAAGAATAAATTAACAATTTGTACGTGGTTCTGGCCAATTCATACAACGGTCACATACTCACAAGTCTGTTATTGACACTTAAAATGAAGTTGTTTTTTGACGTTTAAAAATAATATTATTTTATATACCGTATTTACGCGAATATAAGCACCCCCCCTGATTTTTCAAAAAAAAAACATTTTTTCATTTTTTTAATTACGTATTATTATTACGGGACTTTTACCTCAAACCGATCTGGCCATCATACCCGGAGGGTTAACAAAGATGCTTCAACCATTGGATGTGTCAATAAACAAGCCGTTTAAAGACCATCTGCGTCGGTTTTACAACAACTGGATGGCCGGAGCTAATCACGAGATGACAAAAGCTGGCTATATCAAGAAGACAAACTTGGACACAATCTGCCAGTGGATCTTAGGGTGTACTCACATTGCTCGATCCGTGCTTCGGTACAAATGTCCCCCCTCCCTACTCCCCCGCTGGCCCACACTCTCAGGTTTTGGCAATCGCACTTCAGTACGCTTGTGTTGCAATTTATTAATACTAGTAGTTACCGGTAGATGCCGTAGGTTTTCATCATACTTTGTCACTGAAATAATGTTGGAAAGGTTAGTAAAAATAGGTTCGTGCATTTTCTTGGAATCCAAATGAGTTCAAATGTATATGTTATTAAGCATGTGGATGGGAATAAAACGTTCATTATTATGGTGCAACGGTTTCAATATAAACAGGAAGAGCTGCGCTTTCACTGAAGCAGTGGATTCTGGTGAGTTTTTGGCTTATCATTTTAAATCGTTTGGTCTGCGGAGCTTCACAGCCTCGCAAAATCACATGTTTAATAAATCGATCGCTTATGTTGCACATAAACGTGTTAATTCGCCGGTATCAAGATCTGGCCATCTGAAAGATCTACGCGTGTTCCTCCTTCGCATTGTTCACTTTAACGCTTTTGTACTTGAAAATTGATAATGAATAATATAAGGAAAGACTACATGTTTCCATTTATTTGTGATTGCTCCTTGAATGGCACTCACGCCGTCATTACACTCCGGACTTGAAATATCGAAAAATGAGCGCCTTAAAATACTCAAAAAAAAAGTAAAAATAAAAAAAAAAGCCGATTATAAGCACCCTTCAAGTTTTTAAGTTTCTAAATTTTGAAAATAGGGGGTGCTTATTTTCGCGTAAATACAGTATTAATATTATAATGTTATTGAAACCACTTGGAGCATGGTTCAGCTTGAAAAATGGAAAACCGGGAGTTTGTAAAACGGTGTCTACTTAAAAAGTGAACCCCAGGCTAGATCAAACGCATCAGGACTTGTGGAGACACACACTTTGCTGCAAGTTTGACTTCCTCAAACAGAGTTCCGACTCCAGACATGATGTGAAGGATACATCTGAAGCTCTGGCCTTCCAACGCCTCAGCGCTCACGGGCCGATCCTGCGGAGACAAAGCAGCGGGTCCTGAAGGTCACGGGGAGACTCGGCAGGGTTATAATTGCTCGGGAGGAAATGAAACGTCTGAGGTGTGTGAGGAACATGTGCATCTATCAGCAGACGACAGACTCACCGCTTTCATGTCTCGGCTTTGATCGCTCTTCGCCTTGGCTCCTTTTTTGGCCTCTTTTTTACTTTCGTTTTCAGCCGTTACTGGGAAGAGAGGGAAGGGATTAAAACAGGAAATGAGTGTCGCACGGCCACGTAATAACTCGGACCTCAGTGACATTTAATATCAATAACTGTGTGCGCTTTAATATCAGGAGTTTGTGGGGGAGCCGGTGGTCCGTCCAACTTGGATGAACTCATTTTATATCCCACTAATCTGAGTCTAACGTGAACATCTCAAACAGACTTGCAGAGAGGTCAAAGGTCAGTAGAAGTCGATGGTCTTTCGACAGCTGCTGTACAAACATGAACGTCATGTTCGATAAGATCCGTAAGTGTGACTGAAACCACATCTTTCATGTCTGGGTCACATGTATTAATTCCGATTGGCTGTTGGCAGCTCTGAACCTGAAGGCGGGACATCCTGTAGTCGTGGTCGACCAATCACAGAACGGAATTTAACAATTTCTTACAGTAAACATTAAAAACTTACAGTATTTATAAACCTGTTATAGGTTTAAATCGGTTGTAGTATTAATATTATCTTATTGTTACTCTATGCTGTGATTTGCTCCAATATGAGCAAACCAAAAAAGCACTGAAAAAAACAAATATAAATGAAAATTTGAATTCACAACCTAAAAGCAAAGTGATGTGTGAGGTAGTGTTTAACTGAAAAAACGGCTGTCAAGTGAAGAGCCTCCCTAAGTGACACATACACACACACACACACACACACACACACACACACACACACACGCAGTCACCTGACGTTAATGTGTTTGGACTGTGAGGAAGACATTCAACACGATCATCCTGGAGAGTGATGTTGAGGTTACTGGCAGGAAATGAGGTCAGTATTAAAATGATTTATATAGAGTTTCACAGGTCAAACTGTATCAAATCACTATAAACTAACACAACAACACTGTATATGAGAGGGATAAGGAGAGAGAGAGAGAGATGGCGAGCGATGTAGAGAGAGACAGAGAGTGGGGGGGGTCTGCAGAAAAAAGAGAGAGAGAAAAAGAAGGGAGAGAAAGATTTGCTGGAAAGACAGAGGAAGAGAAAGAGAGAGAGATGAGAGAGAGGAAGAGAAAAAGAGATAGAGAGTGTGTGTGTGTGTGTGTGGGGGGGGGGGGTCTGCAGGAAAGAGAGAAAAAAAGAGAACAATCTGCTGGAAAGAGGGAGAGAACTCCAGAAGAGAGTGGATGAGAAAGAGAGAACTGCAGGAGAGGACGAGAGAGAGAACAACAGGAGAGAGAGAGGGGGGAGATAGAACAACAGGAGAGAGAGAGAGAGAGAGAGAGAGTCAGTCAGATAGAGAAAGATACTGAATGGAAGTGAAAAGCGAGACCAGAAAGTTAGAAACAAAAACAAAATAAGAAAGTAGCATAATTGAAAAAGCAAGAGACAGACAAAGACATTAAGAAAGAGTGAGATGAGTGAAAAACAGATAGTGAGGGACTGCCAGATTGAGAGAGAGAGAAATAGAGAGAGACATGAATAAAGAGAAATTACAGTATAAGACAAAATAGATACAGTAGATATAGAGATAGAGTTAAAAGCTGAGAAAATATAGAGAAAAAAGAGAAATATAGAAGATACACACACACACACACACTGCTTGCAGGGTCTCATCACACACAGCGACATGTCGAGATTCAGCATCACAACCAAACGTGGAAAACCACCTTCCAAAAAGCATAAACACGCCATCAGTGCGTCCCACATCTCCGGACCTACTTCCTGCGGCCGGCCTAATTATCCCCCTCCGCCGGGGATTGTGGGCCTGATTTGGGTTGTGGAGGTTGTGAGTGGGGAATTGTGTGAAGTCGGCGCTGAATGGGCCGCGAACGTTCACCTGTCATACGCGGAAGCGAAACACGTCTCCTGACGCACATCAATCACGGCGTCTGAAGGACTGCAACGTACTCAGGGTGTCCCAGATACCACAGAGGAGAACATGAGGAGAGCCAGCACCGGGGCGATTCACAATCCGTTTCTCATTTTACACCCAAATTGAAAATGAATAAACGACTGATAAAAATGCTAATGTGTCCCAGATGCGTCAGCGCGGCAGAACCATAATGAGATTATGAGCCTTTCCGAGCAGATTTAAAAGTTGCGACACTTTCCTGCCTGAGGAACATCTTCAGCTCTTCTCCACCCATGAGGATGAAACCCACCCGTGAGGAGAGTCTGCAGCCGCCAGTGAAGGACCTGCAGGGAGAAGTCACGAGAAAGCGAAGCGTCCGCCTGCAGAAGAGCTTCCACGGGCAGCGGCAGCAGATCAGCGTCGGCCAGGACCACCAGAGCATCTGCACACAGACACGGTCCCGATCAGACATCCGGAAGCTTCCATGCGGCCCGCAGACGGCGAGACCCACTAGGCTCCTCAGCTGTGTTCTGCTCCGGGTCCGACGTGGAGCGGACGCTGTAGAGAGAAGCCGGAGTGAGTACAGGTGGGTGGTATGAGTGAAAATTCACATCACGGTATTTTCTAGTGTCCAGACGGTAGATTTTCTGATCTTTCACGGTATTGGGGAGGTAGACATTACATTTTAGTAGATCTTAATTACGCGGCTGATCTACCTGAGGGTCGGCAGGCGGAACTGAGACACGGCGGGACGCAGGTAGACCTCCAGGTCCTCCAGCAGCTCTCGGAACACGTCCTCCAGCGTCTCCGTGCAGCAGACTGATGGAGAGAGCGGAGGCTGATGATGGAGCGTCTGAGCCTGGAGATCCTTCCACAACTGCAGCCGCTGCCGGAGGTTCAGAAGAGCCGAGGGCTGAACTGATGCTTTAACCAGCCGAGAGCAGACCAGACCACCTGAAGCACACACACACACACACACACACACACACACACACACACACACACACACACACACACAAACACACGTTTAGGAGAGACAAAAAGAGGAACTTAAAGGGAGAGAACGTGACTGAGCATTGTGTGTCAGTGAATAAGAGAAAAAAAGAGCAAGAGAGTGATATATGTAGTTATTGAAGAGAGAAATCTAAAGTAATAGAGCGAGACGTTGATAAAGAAAGGAATGGTCATAGGACTGGTCATAGTGGGTAGTCTTAACACCGATGAACAATAGACACAATTGTATATGATTTGGGTTAATATGGGACTGAGAAAAACGCAATATATACAGTATAAAATTGAACTTGAACTGGAACTTGATAGAAGGTGAGAGAAACAAAGTAAGAGAGGAAGAGAGAGAAAGACTAAGTGTGTGTATGAGAGAGAGAGAGAGAGAGAGAGAGAGAGAGAGATACAGAAAAAGAGAGACTAAAAGAGAGTAATGCACAGGGAAAGTGCAATAAGAGAAAGAGAGAAAGATACATAACGAGATAGTAAAATAGAGAGAGTAATACACACAGGGAGAGAGTAAAAGAGATTGTGTGTGTGTGTGTGTGTGTGTGTGTGTGCACGCGTGAAAGAGACAGCGTTGGAAAGAGCAAAATAGACAAAGAGAGAGTAAAAGAGAGAAAGTAAAACACACATACACAGGGAGAGAGAGTAATGCAGATGTGTGCGAGAAAGAGAGATATAGAATTGGACAGAGCAAAACAGAGTACTAATTAGTGTAATTAGTGCATAGAGAGAGAGAAACAGACAGAACTAAATAAACCAAGTGACTGAAAGCGACAGAGCGATAGAGAAATAAACAGAGAAAAACAAAGAGTGTGTTTGTGTGTTTGAAAGAGGGGAGATGATAGAGATTGATAGAGAGAGATTTTTAATGGAAGAAGTGTGTAGTGATGTGACTGGTCACCTGTGATGTTCTTCCCTTTCTGTGTTTCTTCAGCTTTTACCTTCTCATAAAAGGCTGCAAACAGCACACGTCTAAAACACACACGCACACACACACACACACACATACACTGGAATAAAAGGTTCACACGCACTGTGTGTGTGTGTGTGTGTGTGAGAGGTCACCTGTCGCTGGAGTGTTGCAGCAGCAGGATCTTGAAGTTTTCCGGCATTTCTCCCAGAATTCCCAGGTGCTTCGGGTTGATGCTCCAGTGTTCACAGGCCTGTGGAGGTCAAGGTTGAGTTCAGCTTATTTATAAACAAACGCTTTTTATTCATCACAGTTCCAGTGACCTCTGACCTCTGGCTAATAAAGCATGTGTGTGTGTGGTACCTGAGACAGAGTGGTCAGCTCTTGCTCCACCCCCGCCAGACGACCCCGGGGCCGAGGGGCTGGAGACGACAGAAGAAGGGCCCTGAGGTTCAGCAGCGCGTTGAGTCCAGACGCGCCCACCTCGCCACAGACGTCCCGCATGGCCGCCCACATCTCGCCACAGCACACGCCACTCTGAGCGACACGGCGCGGGGAGGTGAGACGGGCCGCCAGAGGGCCACAGGTAGTGAGGTCACACCTGCAGCAGGGCGAGGAACTGTCCGGTGGCGCTGATGTCGCACTGAGCGTGGCACTCCAGCAGGTTTGAGCAGACGTCACGGAGCAGAGCGGGAAGATTGTGACGCAGACACAGACTCACCGCCTGAGCCAGAGTCTCGCTGGCCTGAGACAACAACTGCTGCGCGGCCCTCACGTCCATCTACACACACACACAGCACAAAAACACACTCACAAACATACTACATACACACACACATGCACAGACATCACATAAACACACACTAACACACTCACAAACACACACAGCATAAAACCACACACACACACAGCACATAAACACACTCACAAACATACTACATACACACACACACACATGCACAGACATCACATAAACACACACTAACACACTCACAAACACACACAGCATAAAAACACACACACACACACAGCACATAAACACACTCACAAACATACTACATACTGTACACACATACATGCACAGACATCACATAAACACACTAACACACTCACAAACACACCGCATAAAACCACACACACACAGCACATAAACACACTCACAAAAACACAGCGTATAAACACACACTAACAGAGAGCGCATAAACCCCCCCACACACACAGCACAAAAACACAAACACACAGCTTATAAACCCATACACACACACACATCACATAAACACACACTAACACACTCACAAACACACCGCGCAAAACCCCACAAACACAGTGCATAAGCACACGCACACTAACACAAACACATAAACACACTAACACACACATACACACAGCACAAAACACTGCGCAGAAACTCCTCCCCACAGAGACAACTCACAAAAATTCACACGAGCGCTTTGAGACAGTTAAAACTGTGAAGCGCCTTACAAATGCACTTGAACACAACTTGAACACAGTGCACAAACACACACACAAACAGACACAGCACACAAGCGCACACATACAACCCACCCAAACACAGCGCATAAACACACACACACCAAAACACAGCATGAAAGCCCACACACACACACACCACATAAACACATAAGCACACACACACACGTACGCACATAAACATACACGTTCACATACCATCTAAAAAGACCCCGGGCATAAACGACACTAACACTCTGTGACAGACCTGTGTGCGTTTTTCTCTCTCTGTGAGCATGGAAGTGTGTAAGTGTGTGTTCACAAGTAAGTGTGTATCTTTATGTGTCTTAGTTAGAGTGAGAGAAAGTGTGTTTGTGTAAGTGTGTGTATGTGTTAGAGAGTGTGTATGTGTGTGCGAGTGGGGGTTTGTATGTGTGTGTGCGTGTGTTTGAAAGAGAGAGAGAGAGAGAGAGAGAGAGAGTGTGAGACAGAGTGTGTGAATGTGTGTGTATGTGAGGAACCTGTTCTATGGTGTCGTGGCACAGTGTTGTCTCAGTCTGCCTGTCCTGCTTGTCTTCTTCACCCTCTTCTTCAGGCTCGGCCGTGGCCTGCGTAGCACGACAGATCAGTGGCGCTCTGATGCTGAAGAACACTGTCTGTCCATTATAAGCTAGGACACTGAAACACTAGTAATTGTTAATTTACATGACACTTCCGTGTGGCCACGCCTTTCAAAAGAAAGCAGATGATGCCGACGTTGAGACAAGGAAATGACGACAAAGTGAGTCATAATTAAGACACGACTCCACAAAAGTCCTTTATCGGCACAACCACGAAGAGAAACAATGGAAAGAAAAATCAAGATAAACAATATAGTAAAGAAATCAAATCAAATGAAATAGCATCACTTCACCATTAACTTCCTCAGCTCGAAAAATACATGGTATAAAACCTTTTTATTCTAGCAATTCATATATCTCAGACACGTGGTATGTCAAGAAGTTAAACCTGCAATCGTGTCTGAGATATATGAATTGCTAGAATAAATTGAAATATAAGAGATACTATGTTTTAATTAATTGAACTTTATACTCTCATTCTGTCATGTTTAATGTTTAAATACAGATGGTTCCAGTTAGACGTGACACAGCGTGCGAAACACAAAAATTGAAAAAAAAGTGCGAAATAAAAAAATATATTTGAATTCCTGTAGGCATTTGTGTGACGTGAAAAATTCTGTTGACGAACTTCAACTATCTTTGCACAGTCTTTTTCTTAATATTAAGAAATGTAAAAAAATTTTACATTTGGAATTTTGTTCGAAATAAGCGAGCAATTACGTTTATTCTGTTTCAGTTCTTTGGGATTCAGAGTACGCATTTTGTAGGAAGGAACGACTGGTCCAATTATACAGAATCGACTGTACTCGTTATCAACAGATGTTTTTCTTTTCAAATTGAAGCACGTCGACGGCTGAAACAGATTAACATCTTTTTAATTCATTCACACTGAGCTACGAACTCGGCCACTGAAGTAACTAGACTCATTGGTATAATGATATGTTGTGCACCTGTCGTGGGATTGGTCGGTTCCACAGGGCGGAGACATACAACGGCGCCTTCTGCTGAGCCATGAGCCTCAGACACCTTCCCATCATGCCGAGCGAACGAGCCCTGCTCTCAACGCAGGTATGCGAGAGAGAGATGACCACCGTCAGCTGCATCAGGACCCCCTGTGCCAGAGAACGACCCACCCTGTCCCATTCCTGAGAGAGAGAGAGAGAGAGAGAGAGAGAGAGAGAGAGAGAGAGAGAGAGAGAGAGAGAGTGAGTGAGTGAGAGATATAGGTTTTGTTTTCCCAACCACTGACATGATTACAGCTTGCTCACTGGTCATAGACATAGTCTTAAAATCATTGAACAATAGACTTGTTTGTAAATTTGGGACTGAGAAAAGCTCCAAACTAAATAGAATAAACTTGAACTATAGAGATAGATATACTGAGAGAAAGAGAGAGACAAAGCAAAGGAGACGGATTGAACAAGAGAAAGAATCAAAAATATAATAAAGCGAGCATTGGAGAGAGAGTGAGTGAGAGAGTGAAACAAAAAGAGAAATAGAAAAAGTGAGCAAAAATTGAATGAGTGACAGAAAGAAACAAAAATGCAACAAGTAAAAAGAGCATAAGAGAGAGAGAGATTAAGTGGAACAGAAAGAGAAAAAAAGAGCAAAAACTGAAACAGATACAAAGAGAAAGAAACAGAGAAAAGAGAGTGAGAGATAGAGAAAGTGAAACAGAAAGAGAAATGAAAAAAGTGAGGGGAAAATTGTGACAAGAGAGATACAAAGAACAGAGATGGGAAGAAAAGAGATAGAAAGTGAAAAAGAAAGAGAAATAGAAAAAGTGAGTGAAAAACTGTGTGTGTGTGAGAAATACATTTTGGAATGGAATTTCTTTTAAGAGCAAGAGAGAGCAAGAGAGCGAGAGAGTCTTTGTGTGTGAGTTTTATGATTTTTTTATTTGTGCTGAGAATTTGTGCTTTTATATCTCAAGTGCTTGAACAATCCATGTGAAACATGAAACAGCAGCGTTTACTCCTGCCGCCGTGTGTCTGGAGGATGAAAGTCTGAGATAAAAACATCAAGACCGAGAAGAAAAATCAATAACGATGTAAAGCGAACAAGTTAGAGGAACAAGAGAGAGGAGAAGTCTGACGTGGGACTGAAACCCAGCGGTCGCAGAGACGTGAACAACAGCGCAGACAGACAGACAGACAGACAGAAACACGGCGTCTGTCTCACCTGCTGGTGAGCGCTGAGGTCTGAGCCGCCGCTGATGAAGTCCTCCACCATGCGATCAAGCCTGCTCTTGCTCCACAGCTCCTCAGTCTTCCTCCTCTGCTCCTCACACTGAAGCTCCATCACGCAGAGAGACAGGTCCGCCAGATCCAGTCTGAGTCGCACGCTCACTCGCACCGCCGGAAGATCACACCGCTCGCTCTGCGGACACAACCAGAAAAGATTGAGATACAGGAGCCGATCGCGTTTCCTCACAAAGCCAGTCACATGCATAACTACGACATAATCACACTTGCTCAAAAAAAATTTTAGTTTAACGAGTAAGGGAAAAAATGTGCTTATGTATAAATAAACACATAAATACTAAATAAATGTATACATACACATATTTCCGTCATTACAACAAATAGGAAATACATGTATGTACGTATACATTTATTTTGTACATATCTATTTATGTATATATGTTTCTCTTTTTTGCCCTTTTTTGATGTGCATACTCCATTTATATCTGATTTTGGCGGTTTTGGTCCTCCATAAATTTTGAGCCAAACTTTGTATCAAGTTTCCCTGTCTGTGATCGTTCCCGCTTTTGTTTCTCACATTGTACCTGCGGTGTGACCTCGTGATGCAGGATGCTGATTATCTGAAGAACCACGTCCTCCTGCAGACACACGCTCATCCTCAGCAGCTCCAGAGCGTCCAGCAGGTGACGCTGTCTGGCTTCTTCAGTCGGAGCGGAATTGGACATGATTCTGTCACACACACACATACACACACACACACACACACGCACACACGCACACACACACACATACACACACACACACACATCCAAACATTCATTGACTGTACTTTATTCCCAGTATCACCTGAGAACCACAAGAGGGCAGCGCACCAGATCTAAAATTTCCCTTTGTTGCAGAGATCACACACCTTTGTGTTTTCTTTTTAACTCTCTTTATTCACCAAGGAAAACTACTTAAAAATAAACAGCATAAAAATAGAAAGAACTAAAAAACTTCAATCTTCAGACCCAAAATAGCGTTTATACAATATGTGTTCATTCATTCAGTGGATTTGACATTTCACAGTTACAACTGTCTCATAGCGCATGTGTAAAAATGTAAAAAGCAGAAAGGTGTTGCATTTGTGGCCAGGTTAAAAAAACCTCTTGGACAGAAAGCGAGGAAAAACTGGTGCCATTCTCTCTTTTGCCCCAATAAAGCACCGCAAATTTGCATTTTTGATAAAAAGAGATACGATTTGTTATGGGACTTAGGACTTGGGGATTATTCTGGCCTTTTAGAGTTTGCATGTTCTCCCCATACTTGGGTGGGTTTCCTCCAGGTCAGGAGACAGGATACACACTCTGGATTGGTTGGCCATCCAGAGTTGCCCCCATGATGGAGAGATGGAGTATGCAGTACATACTGTAATGGATGGAAGAAAAGAGCTTCACATAATTAAGTTAAAGACTTTGTAACGTTGGAATGTCAGAGGAGACTGAGCACCAGAGTTTCTTCTCCAAAAGTTCAAACCTCCAAAAACCTTTCTTCCTCAGAGTTTTGTCTTCCTAGCCTTGCTGCCTTTCAGCTCACAAAAATTTTGTCTATAAATAAACCTGAAACGTTTGAATCACGTACACATTTTTCCATTACTAAACGCAGGTTTGAGTTCTGACCTCAGTGTGCTGGCGTGCTCCAGCATGACCTCTGCAGCGTGTGTCCTGTAGCCCAGCTGAAGCAGGTCAGAGGTCGCACGCTTGAACGTGTCACATAGAGCGGTCAGAGAGCAGAGCGGAGCGTCTGGACCCAACAAATCTCGCTGCAGGACTGCAGATCTGCAAACACACACACACACACACACAGGCATAAGTAGCTTAGAAGCTGCCGCTGTCCCCTGAGGGATGTTCTGCACCTGCTCTCCAAAGCCGAAATAAAGAAGCTCAAGACTGAGGCTCGATTTTCACACTGCTCCAGAAGAGCTCGGAAGCTTCCACAGGCTTCTTCTGTGATGACATGAACCTGCGAGTCAACACAACCAAGATCATCAAATCAAATCTTCAGCATGCTTTCATTAGCAGATCAGAACCTGTTGCCGAGCAGCTGGACCGTTCTGTCGGCTCACGGAGAAGATCAGTGTCTCCACAAGTCGAAACCAGAAGTCCTCGTCTCCAGCTGTGTCCTGAGCCCTCCGCAGCAGATCCACTGCCTCACTGAAGAGCTGCTCCTGATTGGCCAGAACTGCCTGGAGAAGCAAACTCTTACCCAATGACGTCTGATCGCCCACTTCCTGAAACCCATAAGCCATCAATCAAAAATGCATTATTTTATATTGTCCTTTAAACACTGTCCTTTATTTTAAATACAATTGCAATCTGAAACGTTGGGGCATAAACACATATCACAATCTGATCAAAGATAACCCCCCACCCCTGGAAAAGTGCATTTAAATTCAGCCAGTGAAGTCATGTGACTTAAATAAAACGATTATCTTGTACATCACCACATACTGTGTGTCAATATCACTTACAATAATAAATGTAGGCCAAATTAAACACATAAAAATTACATAAAATAAATTAAAAGGCCATATAATGTATGTCCTTAACAAAAATAAACATTGCAGAGAATTCAGTAACATTGACTGTTAATACTAATGTGCAAAATAAAATGTCCATTCTAAAAAATAAAAAAAACGAATCACACACAATTGTAATACCCTCTCTCTCTTCCCTCTCAGGTTTTCTGCATCAACGTATTTACGTAATCGAAGACGTCGTTGCAGCTTTACTTGGAATGGATTCTTATTAAACACACTGGTCAACTCCAGAGTCACACACAGATCGCTCTCACCTCGGCTATCAGCTGAGTGTGCGTCAGCAGGACTCTGGCGGGCTGATGGAGGTTCATGCTGAGGCAGAGGTCGGCCTTCTCCAGCCACAGCAAGTGAGAAGAGCGGCCTTCATCCAAGGACGTCTGAGGGTCACAGCAAGTCAGTCTGACATCAAACCACTCAAACCAGAGCTTCGACAGTCTGGACTGACCTCGGGTGGCCTACGGTCAGAGGCCTGAGCCATGATGGATTTGTACCACCTGAAACCAAACCCAACAGTGTGTGATCACGTGACACACGAGGAGGTGCTGGAGGATTTTACGTCTCGTCATCTTCGGGAATCTGAGCCAGAGTCTGGAGTTCTTGACGATAGGGAGACTCAAACCCGAGGTCGCTGCAGTTCCTGATGATCCTGGAAGGCCACAAGGTCACAATTATGTTGTATTCTACAAATAGAACTAGGGCCGGGCGATTAATCGAAATCGACATTCGGAACTCATAATTGTTCAAAATTTTCCAGGATTGGATTACTTTCAATAACTCTAGTAAGAACAAAGCGATTGATCTATTTAGCCAATGTGTGCTATCATTTCAAGTGTTCAATAAATAACCATAGGAGGCATAGGTGATACAAGATTATTTTAAAGTCTTGTAATGCAAAAAACATTTTTTTAAATCTCTCAGTTATATAAATAGTGAGCAGAATATTTACTGTACAGTTCGTAGCAGTGAACTATGTGGGGAAAAATAGATAAATAAATCTAAACATAATTCTATAAATCTCAACAGAAAACGAATGGAACACTTAGAAGTTTTTTTTTTTCACTTTGAAATTTCTCCTGTTTGGCTTATTTGTTATAATCACCATGAAAAAATATAACGATTCAGTTCTCATATGTTGTGCTTCTGTGCATAACAAGAGAGCCAGAGATTGTAGTTAGTGTCTTAGGGTGCTTTCATAGTTCGGTTCATTTGGTCCGGACCAAGGACTATAATGATACATTGTTGCATTTCTCTGGCATTTTAGTCCCCTTTCACACCACACTTTTAGCTCTCATCTAAACCGAACCAAAATTCAGTCATGTGACAACATTCCCGTCACTCATTGGCCAGATGTGTCATTTTAATATTTCCTAAACTGCTTTTCAACTAATCAGAATTGGGGGTAAATTCCATAAATAAAGCAAATAGACAACATGCTGTTATTTTTGTCTGACGACTGCGCTGGCTTTGTGATTATATCAAACTTTAGAACTATAGTATATAGTCTGTATTGATCGCTTGAGACAAACGTTTATTATATACACATATTTATATTCCAAGAGTGTAGCGCAGATGTGACTGTAAAATAATATTTTAATGCTGCACGCGGCGAAGGCTTCGCACTTCAGGAAAAAGCGTGACACGGAATCGGGGTTATTCCCAGTAGTTTTTGCATTTGGTACGGTTCAGGTTCAAGTTCAAGCCATCCGAGACCGTTTTCACACCATAATCAAACCGTACCAGAGTTCGTTTGGAAGCGTACTAAGTTAGTGTAATCTCAACAAAAATACTATTTGTTTTTTTGCAACAATGAGACATAATACATTATCTCAGACTCACACACACACACACACATAAGCACTTTGGGGAACCTTTATACACTTATATATGCATAGCCCCGGGTCAATTTGGCCCGCAAACATCATTGATGTTCCTCTAAATATATCAAGATAAGATTGTAGGCCAAATTACCCAGCTTTAATAAGAACCAACAACCTGTAGGTTACCTGAGGCGGTAGATGTCGGACAGACTCCTGCACTCTTTGAGGTTGTGAGCGATGACCTCTGCTAGATGGAGAGGAGCCAAGGTCAGAGGAAACAGAGCGACCGATTCCAGCTCTTTCACCAGAAGGTCCAGGTAAAACAGGGTCCGGTCCTGGAAGAGAGGTGAGTAGATTGGAGTGTGGTGCTGTCACGCTGTGGCGCAGTCGCACTGACCAGTGATCCGAGACTGGTGCGGTTGATGCAGCGACTGCCAGTGTCGCAGCGGAAGACCTGCCGAACCTCTTCTGGACACTGGAACCGAATCCATTGTTCTGGCACAATAGGAAGTACAATTTCCACGGCTTTCCCAACTCCTTTGGATTTCTCTTCTGCTGGAGCTGCCTGACAACGACAAAACACATTTGACTTTAACGGCTGAAAAAAAAAATTCGTAGTAACATAGTTTTTAAAACGTATTCTTGAAATGGTAAAACTCAAAGCTTTTTCTTCTTGTTGTCGGTTTGGGTCATTCTGGACTGGACTCACCGTGTCCTCGCTCCTTGGTTCCTGAGCGGTGGCCACAGACACCTGTGAAGATCAGCAGCCGCTGTCAAGATCTTTTAGGTCATTTCAAGCAGAGTGAGAATAACAACTTTACTCTTGGTAAAGTCTCTTCTCTGAAACAATAATAAACCACTTTCCTTCTATCAAGCACATGTTTTTACACAAAAGACCCTCAGATTACATTTATAAATCTCAACTTCTTATCGTATTAGGAACAGTCTGGTCCTCAATCCCCAAGGAACAGAAGAAAATTCTGTGAAAATTCAAGTGAAGCTAAACATTTTCAGACAGTCCCTCCAAGATTTCCCAATTACTAATGTAAAAAAAGAACACATAACGGCCATGCCATAATTTTGTGTGCGTTCCAGAAATGTGCAGTTTTTTGCTTTCTGGTCTTTGAGAAATATGTTTTTAAATGCACCACATGTTGATACTATATCTGTACATGATGCATAAAAAAGTACCTTATTTACTCAAGCTATTACGATAAAAAATGTTGTGCTCATTTGATTAGGAAATTATGTTATTAATTTATATAATTACAATTAATTTCTTGCTTTATTTAGTTAACATTTAAGAATACACTGTTGCATGCTTCGGTTTGACGGAGACACTTGTAACATAATTTTTTTTGGTTTTGAATTTTTTTTAGCAGCTAAAAGAACCTTTTGAAGGGTAATGAAAAATGCTTTAAATTTAAAAATGGTAATTTAAAATGTCTTTTAAAATACTTTTAATGATTCAGCTAATAATAAATTGCAAAAAAAAAAAAGCCAAAACATTTTCTAAAACATATAATCTAGGTTGAATAGCCACACTACAAAGTAATAGTAATTGTTTTAAAAGTATGTAAAAAATGCCAAAATAACAAAATAAATAAAATGAAATAGCACATCTTTTTTAGACATTTAACTAGGACATAGAGACAAATTTAAAATAACACATTTAAATAATCAATAAATCGTTTGAGCTGCTGAGACTGCCGTGAGTCTATTACCCTCCAGATGTGCAGCGTGAGGTTGTAGGCCACGAGCAGGTGCTCCAGGTGTTTTGGAGAAGTTCTGCTCTCCGAGATGCTCAGCATGGTTTGGGCTCTAAGCAGACGTTCCAGACGCCAGATCTCCTTCAAGTCGGAGAGAGCAGGAGCTTCCGCTTGGTTTTCTGTAGGAGAGATGAGACCAGTGAGATGAGACCAGTGAGATGCTCCACGTAAGGCTGATGATGTGAACCAACCGAACAGCAGCAGGTCCAAGGCCTGTTCAATTTGCATCGTCACGTCGCTCACAGGAGCATCATTCTGATGCAGCCATTCGGCCAACTCCAGCAGAAAGTCCACCTTCTGCCACAGGCCAGCCGAGTCCTGCCACAAAATAATGCACTTTAACTGTACTAGTTGTGCAGTCTTTGTGTCGTATTTAGACGCTTGTGTGTTTCCTCGGATTTTCAGCATAAAATTAGTTCATTCATGCTTTTGTGATTGGAATCCAGTTACTGGTTGATGATCCATCTGGATGTTTCTTGTGCACTACTAAAAATAATGACAAGCCAAAAAATCTTGTTTTTTTTTTTCTTACAAGATAAAGTAACTATCTTAGAATTAAGAGAGAAATATTACTTTGCTCGTTTCAAGAAAATAGGTCTCGTTTCAAGTCGTCTTACCAAGTAACCCTATTGGCAGATACTTTTACTTGATTTAAGTTTTTTTTACTCATTTTGTTTTGTATTTTCTTATTTTTTCATGTTGATTTTTTTGCAGTGTACCGCTATTGGTTGATCATCTCTCATGAGGCGTGTCTTGTCCTGTGGCTGGTTGATAATCTAACAGGGGGTGTCTCGTGACATCTTTCAGGGATGTGTCTAGTCCTAAGCTTGATTAATCATTAAGTATGTCTCATTCTGTCATTGGTTGACTATCAATTAGTGGATGTCTCATCCTTTGATTGGTTGATTATCTATGAGGGGTGTCATCTCATGACCATTTGAGGGTTTAAATTATCGCAAAACAGTATCATAGATTTTTTGTCGGGCTGCTTGTCAAAATGTCAGTTTTTGGGAGAATTCCACCAATACAACAGTGTTTGCACGAGAGAGCGAAATGAGTTGTGAGTGTGACTCAAAAGAAAACTGTTAATTTCACAGCATTTTGAAATATGTTAAATACATTGTTAAAAAATATTGTTAAAATTAACAAATTGTCAAAACTTTGAACTCACATTTTAAGATGTGAAAAGACCAGTTTTTGCCTTCCGTATTTTGCACTATAAATATATATATATATATATTTATTTATTTATTTATATATGTATAGTATATATTAGTTTTTTGTATTGTAGTTTTATTCTTTTTACTCTTGTCATCACATTTATCTTTTTGCACCAAACGGAGTAGCAATACTAATTTCATTGTATTAAATATTAGAATAATATTAAATAGAAAATGCCTTTATTGTCATTCACGGGGCTACAAAGCATAAATAACACTGATAGGCGATTGCAGACGTGTCCAGCAGGCGGCAGTGCGCACCTTCAGCGTGCTGATGGCGTTCTGGTAGTAGCGCAGACTGTGCTGCTTGACTTTGGCGCTCAGAGCCACGTTCCTCCACATTCGAGAGCGGACCAGCTCGTCCTGGTCCCGGAAGCGCAGCATGTCCTGCTGGACGCACTGGCCCAGGCGAGCCTTGACCCGAATGCTCTGCTCCAGCAGAACCCTGGGCACACATCGGGCATGAAGCGAGCAGGAAGGACTACCAGGATGTGAACAGGCTCTCACCGCGGGAAAAGCACCCGGGTCATCTCTCGCTCGGCCTGCTGCAGCAGCTGCTGACCGTCCCGCCACTCGCCCAGGTCGGCCAGAATACTGAACAGAGCGTTGTACAGGGCGGCCCACACCGTCAGCTCGCCCGCAGCATCTGCAGACAGCCATCCTCACGTCACAATATCACTCTCGCACTTCACCATCAACACCCGTGACATCACTGGGACTGATGGTGGATGCGTTTCCAAAGCACTAGTGATGTCCTGCTCTTTTGGGTTCTGATCTGAGTCCAGTAATATTGAGCCAGACTGCACACACACACACGCGCGCGCGCACACACACACAGTGTGTTTTACACGCTCAAGACACTGGAAAACAGTCACATGCACAGTCACACATTCAAGACATTCTCTCACAAGTTACAGACCCAAACTCAAAACAGACGCAAACATTTATGCACACAAACGTAGTCGCACTCTAACACTCTCTCAAAACATGCTCAAACACACACACACACACACACACACAGATGCACTCTCCCTCTCTCACGTGCGCGCGCACACACACACACAGTATTTCACACGCTCAAAAAACAGTCATATTTCACACATTCAAAGTATTTTCTCACACCCGGTTACAGACCTAAGCATAAAAACATTTAAAGACACAAACGTAGTCACACTCTAACACAAGGAAACTAAAAACACACACACACTCCCTCTCTCACATGCACGCACACACAAGCACACGCACGCACACTCTCTCTCACATGCACACAGTTGTGAAGTTTAAAGGGTCGTACTAGTAAGGTGTAGCTAAGTTAATACAGTAAAGATAGTGCTGAGAAAACTACAAGATAAAAAAAACAATGAAAAACAACAAAGACAGCCAGAAAGTCCACATTATTACGGTAGTTATAATATAATATAATGAAATCTCATTACTGTAATAATTGTGGAATAACGTCATGATAAATGTTCTTTGTGCAAACTGAAAGGAACAGAGGCTTCAGCGTAGCTTTCATGTGCTTCTTTTTAGCGGAATTTCTCAAACTTAATCATCAAGCAAATAAATAGTAGTAAATAAACAAGTAAATACCGTAAATAATTGTGGGCAAAATGTGTAAAGCAAACGTAAAACGTGAAGCAGTTCTTACCGGAGGACGGCAATGTGGACCTCTGCCAATCATCTTCCAGATCTTTCCGGACCCTCTTTCTCACCTGGACACAAACACATCAGACCTCTGGTGGGTTACAAACATCGACAGTCATAGTGATGAACATGTCTTACGTGGGTTTGTCGGGTGTGCGCTTGGTTCAGAACCTTCAGGACGGTCTGCAGAGCTTCTCTGAGCTGGTGACGGTCCCGTCTGCTGCTCAGGAGAGGAAGACAGGCGTTCCAGAAATGAGTGGCGGCCATCATGCACAGAGACCAGTTCTCCGCCTGATTCGCAAACCTACAGGTGAACAGAGGAGAAGGTCGTGAGAGGAGCGAGGATCAGGAGCGAGGGGCAGACGGTGGGACACGGACCGCACGCTGTTCAGCAGCATCTCCAGATGATCTCTGACCTCTGAACTTGGGAGCTGACCGCTGACACACGCAGCACAGCTTAGCATCTCCGCGACCGAGCGCAACCTGAGAAAAACATAAGGGCGTTCACAATCTGTTACGGTTAAAGCCAGACATCTGGAGTCTTCTGTACAGCAGTAGTAGTAGTAGTAGTATGTACTTCTGCTCTCCCTAAACTGCTTGAACTTTGCTCCAGTGTCAAATAAACTAAGCAAGCGTCTCGCTGGACTGTCCTGCCTTGTAGTCACGGTCAATAATACTAGTAGCCACTAGAACTTCAGCACATAGTCGGACTGGTCATTTGAGTGACCAATTGTGTTTCAAGTCAGCACATTTTTGACTTGTGTGTAATGGTGTGTTTTGAGACTCAGTTTAAAAATCAGATTAGGAATCAATTTTTGATCACGTTTAATATTAAATAACTCTATTAAATTAAATTAACTATTAAATAAATAAAATATATACATACAAGTTTGGATGGATGGATGGATGGATGGATGGATGATTATGTGTATTCTATCTACTGTATATTCTCTATATTCTATATATACATTTTCTATTTTTTTCCTCTCATTCACACACGATTAGAAGTCACAGCATTGTAAATGTAACTAAAGTTGTATTTTCACTGAACATCCAGCAGGTGTCCCTAATAATCTTTCAGTGAGCTCAAAAATTATTCAAAACTTTTATTTACATTCTTATTTACATCAGTGACAAAAACACAAGAATAAAAAAGGCTTGCGACCAAAAGAAAATAAAGAATAGAAAAGAATATTTGCTCATCAGTTGGATAGGGTTTGTGTCTGGCACTTACACGGCCGGCGTGCGTGTCTGCGGCCCGTGAGCCGATGCCTGCTCCAGCTGCAGTGCATTGTGGGTGCAGGTCCGGACCAGCGGCTGTTGCTTAGCCTGATGGGCGAAGAGCGCGAGCTGCGTCCACACGTACATCTCCATGACTGGGTTTGACCACAGGCAGTTCTCCGCCATATGAGCAAGCTGGACACCAACACAGTCGGACGTCACCCGTCAAAAACCAAAGGCGCTGTGGGAGAAGCGGGTGTACCTCAGGCAGACTGGGCGGGGTGAACTGCATTAGTCTGGACTGGGCTGCGGTCCTGTTGCAGCGGAGCATCTCCACCCCCACCACAACCCGAGACACGGCCACCGAGGATTCGTTCTTGTTCTGAGGCTGGATACAACAATATATATATTTTCTAACAGACTCTAGAAGTAACATACTCTTAATAGAACAAACTCTGGATATAACAGACCCTGGTTGTAGCAGACCCGGGAAATAACAAACTCTGGATATAACAGGCTCTAGAACAGGGGTGTCAAACTCATTTCGCATAGCGGGCCACATACGACCTAAGGAGATGTCAGGCGGGCCGGACCATTAAAATTATACCATACTCTGCATTAAATATCAAAAATATCATGTATTTTCTTTGTTTTGGTGTAAAGAAGCACAAGAACATTAGGAACATATTTAATTTTAATGAACTATGCTTTTACAAAACATTCCAAGAATTACCTCATAATTCCTTACAAATGTGCAATTTACCTTTATCATTCACATTTAGGCATTGCAACTTATCCCACTGATTGTACAAAGGCACACAACTTAAATTGGTAATGAAAAATATAGTATTGCACTTGAGGCTTTTAAAGAACTGAATATTAAACCACTTATATAAAATATAAATTAAATCCCTGCATACACCTTACAAACTAAGGAGAGTGATATTAAATGTGCAATGAAGAAAGTCACATTCGTAAACTTCATAAATGCAAACAGTATTTAAGGCTTAAATACTGTTTGCATTTAAATATTCCATGTTTCATTTACACCAGTTATCTATCTTTCTCTGTTTGGAACATTTTGATTAATGAGGTTGTAGCGGATATGTAGCGGATAACACCTGTGTTCCGTTCTTAACAAGATTCTGTTCGTCTCAGTGATGCAGCGTTCTACTCCCATGGAAACAATCAATGAATTGCAGCAAAAAAAAATATTTTTTTTTTCTATTTTTTTTCCCAAACTATTCGGCGGGCCTGATCGAACCTACTTGCGGGCCGATTCCGGCCCGCGGGCCGTATGTTTGACACCCCTGCTCTACAATGAACATACCCTGGTTAAAAAAGGGTTTCACTCTGCATAGAACACACCCTGGATACAACACACTCTGGATATAACTGACTCTATAAATAACAACTCTGGATATAACTGACCCTGGACACAACAGACCATGGATATAACATAGTTTACTAAATCCAGAATCTGTTATATCTAGGGTTTAAAGACAACCAAATCTAAATAAAACACTGTGTTTTATCCAGAGTTTGTTAAACTCAGTGTTTGCTATATCCAGAGTATCTTATAATCAGTAGAATTTTAACGTATTCTGGATATGACAGACTAATTATAATGTACACTGGACATACCACACTGATTATAACGCAATTTGGATATAGCCTATTATATAATAATACAATAATATAATATAGACTATTTTGCAGATTCATTTACGCTCATTCATTCTAATTTTAATGTGAGTGATCATATTGGCCATTAGGGGACGCTGTGACCAGAAAAATGACATAATTGTGACATTGTTGAAAAAGTTTCATGAAAAGTGTACAATTTTAAAAAGTTTGCTCGGATGGGATAAATGCAGAGAAAAAAGAATTTCCCCACTGAGGGATACAAAAAGTTTCAATTATTATTATTATTATTATTAATTGCAAATGCAATTTTACAGTTTGTAAAATTTGTAAAAATTACAATTTTACAGAAATGCTTGATCTTTGAATGAGCTTTATATAGTGATAAAGAACATATATAAGGCATAAGCCACGAGAAGTCCAAAAGCAAATTGTGTTCACATTTTAATGTTTTAGATAGCCTGGAGTTACCTGGTCTTGAATATCCAGTTTGGGTCCGATCTGTTGCTGAATTAACTGTTTGATGGAGAGCCACGTGCTGATCAGCTGCTTCCTCTCCAGAAAGGGCACCGGTCCAGTGCTGCCATTGGTCATGTGAAGTGCGTATTCACATACCTGCGCACACGCACACACACACCACGCCTGTGTAATGTGTGTCTTTAACAGAGATGAACAAATCCAGTGCAGATTAGAGTCTTGTGTGGAATGTGAAATGAGCTGTGTTAGCCAAACTAGCGGCAGAATTATTTCCTCATTAAAAAAGTCTTTCAAGTGGAATTAACACTGATACAGGACACGTCACGCCTGTAAATCAGCACAAAAGCACAGAAATGGAATTTAATTATAAGGGACATGAAGGCGGGCGGCATTTAGCGGTGAATCGGTGTCAAAAATCAGTTTCAGTCCTATTATGTGTCTTCCACATGGAGAAACTGGAAAATGACACTTTTATCTAAAAATAATAAGAGGCCGCAAATTGTCTGAAACGTCAGCAATTAAATTACGCCTTGTAAAATGAAAAAGAACATGGAAAAATGAATAATCCTGAACACAAGAAAAAAAAACAAGGCATGAAAAGGCCACTGCAGAAGAGACACACATACATACATGTAATAATGACCATTTAATGGAAATTAATTGTACATGTTTTGAAATTCTGACTTGACTGAAAATGTTTTGGATAAACGTGATATTTACACATGTGCCGTAATGTTTTTGTCCAATTAGCATTCGGCTGTTTTGTTTTGGTTGTGTTGCTTTGCCAATCTAATCTGCCCAGGCTTTCAGAACACAAATGTCTGACCAATGAGGATTTATTTTTTTAATCAGAAAAAAAATTAATGAGAAAAAGTGATGGGTAAAAAAAAACAGTAAACAGAAGTGATGAAAGAAAAGTAAACAGAATTGAAATATGCATAACGAGGGAAATTCAGAACGGAGAAGATGTGGTGGTCTCTCACCTCCAGAGCAGTGTCCACGTCTGGACTGTGGGTTGGAGTGGTGGTTCTCTCCATCGTCTTTCCTTTGCCTTTCTTGGTCTTCTGATCTCCTTTAGTTTCACTGGAAGGTTCCCGACTGACCACGGCTGCGGCTTCGGACTGGAGGATTCCCTGCGCGATGGTGTCACACAGCTGCACCAGCAGCACCAGCTCCCTGCTCACAAACACACAGCTCAGCAGACGCCGTGGGCCGGGTCGGGCCGGGCCGAGTGAAGACCCACCCGCCGTGGCCTGATCGTCTGAGGAGCTGCACCATGCGGCTGAAGACCGGCAGCAGGAACTCTCGCCCCCTGGTGGTCATCACCGCTCGGTTGTAGTTCCACAGGTCAACAGCTGCATTGACCACCAGCCAATCTTCTTCCAGCTCCACCCCCAGTTCCGCCGCCCTCAGGAGATGCTTAGTGATGTCAGCGGATAAATCTTTGATCCAGTCACTGTCAGACAAAAGCATTGACATGAAGATCAATACCATAATGTCCAAAACAAACTATTTATATTCATCCTGCTTGGTGTGATGAGAGAAAATGAAAGTAAAGGTGTTCAAGACTTTGTGCTTTACAGCAGCACCTTTTTGTCGTCGCGGACCGGTCGATGTTTGATAAGCTTGGGTCCTAATCTAAACCTAATCTTTTAGATTTTAGTATTTCATTTAGTATTTACCATATACTAGTATTTATTTGTATTACAATATGCATTCAAAATAAAAAACAGCTATACCAAAAGACGAACATAAAGTGATTTAACATTTTAACGCACTGTAATGGTATTGAAGTTTCTTTTTCAATACCATTACTTTTTCAATACCATTACAAATGTATTTGTTTTTTGTTTTAAAATGTCACGACACCTTTTTAAAATTAGACTATTAAATTTCCCAATTAATACTTTGATAACAAAAGTACAACCTGTTTTTGTTTTCTTTGTTCAAACTCAGAAGCATCTCTTTTTCACTTGTGTGTGCGTGTCATACGGCACCACAAGAAACATTAGAAAATGTTGTGCTGAGAATATCCTTGTTGACTGCGGTCAAACCATCCACGGTTTGACGTTCAAAAAGCACTGTCAAGCCAGCCATCTCGCGCTCCTGATTCTGTTATTACGCGCTCAGTGTGATAGCAATAATGCGCTGAGCCACTACACTCTTTTACTGGTTCATAATTAAGCATTTCTTCTATATCTAAGATAAGTTTGCTTACTCATATATTTAAATACTGTACTAAATTTAGAGAAACTAACCAATAAAATGTGATGTTTTATTGAACTTTACATTCAAAGAAAAAAACCGCTAAAGCGTGAGATTTAATTGCACTTAAAAATAAAAATTCATGTAACAAAATTCTCCAGAGGTTCAACTGACTCTCGACTGGAAATGCAGCCTTCATTATCGGTCAAGTGCTGGCTAACAAAAATGTGACGATTGCGAACGAAAATGATAATACAAAAAAAAAAACTAAATGTGAACCATTTCGGTTTAGTTTTTTTTCTTCGTATGTTTATATTTTTGGCACTAATCTGATTCCACACCATTTCATCCACGGACCAGTGCTGGCCTGCGGACCGGGGGTTGGGGACCTTGGGGTTCGATGAAGTTACACTGAACAAAAGACAGGAGGCAGAGTAGAAAGTAGAAGAGCTGAAGAACATCACCATCCCCACCTCTGGGGTAGGAGCCTCTAAAAATGAAAATACCATAAAAAATCTAAAATAATATCTAAAAAATAAATACCATATATAAATAGTAATTTCTTCCTAAAAGTTTCACATTTTTTCTATCCTAAAGTGAGAATGTGATAACTTGTGACATTTAAAAACGTTTTGTGATTGGCTCTTATTAAAAACCATTTAATGTTAACTAGCAGTTCACCTGTACAGCATCCAGAGGGCGTGGTCTTCAGGAGAGAGGGCCCCGCCTTCAGCAGGAGGTTCAGCAGGAGCGTTGAGCTCCAGACCCTCGCTGCGAAGCTTCAGGACGTTCACCTATGGACGTAGTGTCGAGTCTGAACAAGCGCTTCACACACATGGAAAGATCAAAGGCCCACGGGTCGGACAGGGACAATTATCACCCAGGTGCTTGTCAAATTAAAACGACGTTTTTTGAAAAACCAGCCCCTCTTTAAACAGAGGAAACGCGATGGAGAACAAAGTGGTGCGGTATCAAAGAGACGTCACACCAGCACCTGTCTGAAGTTCTGTCAAGGTCATCTGATTTGAAGAGATCGCTACCCCGTTCATTATGAGCAGTCTGGAGTGAGACGTCTTCCGTTCTGGAGAGCTTCTCCAAGAGGAGACACCTGTCACCAGCTGTTACGTCCCTCCAGACTCACAGCGAGGAGAGACGGATCCACAGAAGTTGTGAGGATCGGGCAAAATCTTTCTTTCCCCTTTTGTTTCCATAAACGAAAAAATCAGATACCGTATTTACGCGAATCTAAGCACCCTGCCAATATAAGCACCCCCCTCATTTTTCAGGTACAAAAAAACACCAAATAATAATAATAATAAAATAATTTGTGTTTAATACTTTTTTAAACAAACCTCACTTGTGACTCATATCATTTCAATATAGTTGTACTTGAATAATATATAAAAAAGGCGATTCTAATGATCAAAAATTCTCAGCCCAAGAGCCTTTTCTTTCCAGTTCGCCATGCGCAGAGGTCTGTTTCAGATTTTTCAGATTCTTTTTGGTCTGTTGTTCGCTTTTTTGTTTTTCCAACATGTTATTTATCCCCTATTTCCATCTATTTGTGATTGCTCCTCAATTAAATGTTATAACATTAAATAAGGCTGCTGAATGTAAACTGCTCCTGAAAATAACATTTTAACCAGTATTGAAAAACTTTCGAAGAGAAACAAAAAAAAATGTATTTTCAGAATAAAATGCTCCACTGTTTTGTATTGAGAGTTTAAGCTGTTTGGCATCATGGAACTCAACAGTTGTTTCAAACTACAGTGGTTCCTCTCCTTACGAAATTAATGTAAGCCGACAGCAAATTTGGTTAAAACAGGGCGCTATTTGCATGTAAAAAAATTTTATAATATGATAAAAAATCGTAAATAACTATAATAAAAAAACGTGTTACAACCGCAATCTTGAATCTTGCGGTGACTAGAGATGCACCGATACCACTTTTTTGGAAAACGGAGTACTTGCATTTCAGTACTCGCCAATACCGATACCAAGTACATAATAAACACATGGTTTAAATTTACAGGTAGCAACTTTAGTCATATAACTAAAAAGAGGGGCTAGTTTGAAATTAAGAACATTTTAAAATGAAAAGCATGTTGTTTGCAGCATCTTACAGGATAAATAATTATAGGAACTTCAAACAGTGACAGTGCAACAGGTTTTTTTTTATCAAAATGAAATAATATTTTAACATTTTTATTATTTTAACTTATTTTATCTTTATTTCATGTAGACAACAGTAAATTACAAAAAAAAAACAAGTTCAGCTAGGTTTTCACAGACTGGTTTAAAAAAATTATTAAAGAGTACGGGACACAACCATATTGATTCAAAACGGGACGCGTAATTTCAATCTCAAATACGGGACAATTCCAAATTTCAAGGGACGTGTGGCAATCCGTGATTAGCGTTAAGAAGCCAACTCTTTCTACTCACGGTCGTGTTGGGATCTCCCTGCATATTAGTGGTAAGAAAAAAACTTGCTTAACATTCTTGTCGCTTCAGTATTTGGCCAATAGTATAGTAAAATAATTTTGTAAAAAGACGACGAAAAAACTTGTAAGTAGACGTATCACTGTAAACTGAACCCACATTATTACTCAAACCCACATGGAGAACGAGTTTGGAGAAGAATGTGTCTCGTACCTCGGCACTGATGAGGTGAATCTCCGCTAAGAGCTGCAGGAGATCTCGGTCCATACTGTCTTCACCTGAGATCACATTTTTAACAACAGAATGAAGCTGCAGCAAAACGTGACTCAAATCATCAAGGTGCAATGCTGCTTTCGAGTGGACAATGAAAATCAGTACAGGACACTGAACATTTAGAGGTTTTGGCAATTATTGGCCTCAAGGTGGCAGCACATTTTTTTGTGATCTAGTTAATTTTGTATTAGTTTCTATGATTTTAAACACAGATTGGAACAAAAAATGGTTTTTGATCACTTCTTGTCGGGACACTGGCTCAGTGAATTCTGGGAATTCCAGGCTCATTTATCCATGTGGATGGATCTTTGCTCAAGCCAGATAGACCTCCACACAGACCTCACGCTGGTTCCTCACCTGCTTTTTCCCAGCGTTTGTCATCATAAAGCAGGCAGAGGCGGGCGGCTGCCTCGCAAACATCAAACACCTCGAGTTTTCTCGCCGTCTTTACCAGAGACCCCCATATCTTCACCCTGACAAAATTTGCCGCATAAGTCCGATTCCTCTGGGCTGGTCCATCTTACTCACCTCTCCTTGCTATCAGAGTCCGGCTCTAGTCCATCTAAATGAGCTGCAACCGTCCCAGCGGCGACGCTGTGAAACTGGGCTTTTGCTGCCAGCTGCTCCACAAGGTTCTGTGTCTCAGCACCTGGAGGAACTCAAGAACAACCCGCTCAGCAACAGATGAGGCAACAGATCTCCAGAGCCTTCAGAGGACATGCCTTCAGGCCTGATGCACATTAGCCGGCACGAGAAGCGGACGCAGGGCAATTAAGAAGCGTCGCGAGCTCCAGGCGGATCTGTGTTCAACACGAACACCCAACTTAATCCCATCCCGCACTTTGATTCATTATATATAGCAGAGGATGGTTTCATAATTTAGGTCTCTTCGCTGGATGTCTAAATCACCGCTTGGTGCTTATGCGTGTGTGCGTATCAGTGTGTTCGCCTGCGCGAGGAATGCTGCTGTGGCGCATGTTGGTATTAATGTGATTTACAGTTGACTTAATTGAAAGGCTCAGATCAGCGGACGGCTGGGAGAACGTTCCTCCGACAGCTGCGATGGTCCCTGACAGCCGGGATCAAACGTGGACCTGCCGGCCTCGCGGGAACGCCACTGGTTATGGAGCGCCGATGTTCCACATGCAGATCAGAGGCCGTGGTTTACTTTAACACTCGCTCTCGTGATGCTCACATCATCAGTTTAGTAAAGAAACATCTAAGTGTTTAAGAATGAAATACTGAGCGCAACAAAATTCACTAAAGCCTACGGCCGCCACAACTAATGCATTATTTACGGTACTTAAAAAAAAGTGTGTTCTGTTTGTGTGCGCGTGTGCTTCAGTGCTTGTTGCCCAAGTGTGTGTGCATCTGTTTGTGTGTGCATCTGTGAGTGAGTGTGTGTGCGAGGATTTGTTTGTGAGTTTGAAGATGTGTGTATGTGTGTGTGTGAGAGAGAGGGGATTGGTGCATTTGGAGGTGTTTGTGCATGTGTGAGAATGTGTGTGCTGGTGTGTTGGATTTTGATTGTGTACGTTTGTGTGCATGTGACGCAGTTTTTGTATGTGTGTGTTTGTGTGTGTGTGGGTGCTTGTATGCGTATGTTTGTGTTGTGAGTGTGTACATGTTTTTGTGGGTGGAGGATATTAAGTATTTGAGTGTATGCATGTGTGTGTCTGTGTGTGTAGAAGTAAGTAGTAAAGCTCTTTATAAATGCAGCATTTCGAGTTCTACGCAGAAGAAAGCGACGGGGCTGCAGACTCTGATTTTCGTAGCTTTACAAATTTAACTTCAACTAATACGGCCGGCAGCATATCTTCACATTATCGGTAAGTAAAGCTACATGCTTAATGCTTCTAATTTAGAAGCGAGTGAAGATTTGGGAGAGTTCAGGAGAAATATCAGTGCCTCACTCTCACAAAAAACATGAAAGAAACTCTTCAGATTTGTCTGTTACGATTTGATTACGGACTTTGCTCCCACCTTTGCTTTGTTTGTCATCCAGGAGCATCAGGAACGCGTCCGGCGCCAAAGCCCCCCCGGCTCTCAGGAGCAGAGCACGTGGCCCGTCTCGCGGCCCTCCAGCCTCTTTAGCCTAGAGATCGTCAATCAATGTTCCGGTCATATTCTTTGGGTTCCCGAGTCATTTAGAGTCATTAAATGTTTAAATCTACAAATAAAGTCAACACACACACTCATCATTTATCATTAATTGTGGAGTTACATGTGCAACAAACCAACAACGTCTTGTTCCTTTGGATCAAATGATAACAAGTAATTTCATATTTTTGCTGTTTCATTGTTACATGAAATTTTTGTGTTACTTCCGGGGGTTAAAAGGTCATTTTAAGCTGCAGCGCACACACTTTGCACAAGCTGTTGACGGAAGTTTCAAATGAATCCAAACAGTCAGCAATACAGTCAAGAAAATAATATATAATAAATATTATTAATATAATGATAAGGATAATGTAAAATATAGTCAATTAAGTAAACTATTTTCTTTTTAATTAACTTTAAATCAGTCAAATAAACAAGATATAAAAAACAAAATAGATTTTTAAAATAAATCAAGTCTATCTAAATATAAATCAAGAAAACTTAAGATATAACTTAAGTCAATTAAACAAGATATATAAACAATAAATACATTTTTAAATAAATCAATTTAAAAAGTTAACAATTTACTTTTTACTTAACTTCTTAAATCTGTCAATTGAACAAGCTGTTTTAACAAAAAATTATAATTAAAAATCAATCAATGAAAATAGACAATTAAATCAATCAAATATTGAAAGAGATTGATCAACACAGATTTGATCCCAAGGCACTATGCATCAGGATGTACAAATTTAGCAGGAATGAAACCGCGGAATGCTCCAAAGCCTCCTTTGAAGGTGAAGGAGAACGTGAAGACGTCACCTGTCGTATGAGGGCCGCAGCCCGCTCCTCTGGCCGTGCGTCTTCTTCGTTTTCTGAAGTGCTCATCTGGAGGAAGTGCAGAGAGACAGAGGCCTTCTGGGAGTAAAGCCCCCAAGGATCCAGCTCAACAACCTTCTGCAGATGCTTCATGGCCGTCTCCAGCTTCCCGTCCTCCTCCTCCACAGCCGCCAGCTCCATATGGACCTGACACAAGACATCCAGCATCGTGCTGCAGACACACAACAAACACCATCAGCCACAGCCGGAGAACTTCTTAGATGAATGTGACATTAACGTGTGTGTGTGTGTGTGTGTGTGTGTGTGTGTGTGTGTGTGTGTGTGTGATCAATCCAAGAGAATCCAAATCTCTGGCATGAGTCCTGCCCTCTTTTAGCACGTCCGGGTCACCTGTCATGATCATTGTGGGCGTGTTCAGACTCAGCAGATATGGACAAGATAAGATAGACTTAATTAATCCCACTAGGGGAAATTGTGTTTTGACAGCAGCAAAAACAAAGTGGAAGAAAAAAAAATGTAAACAACGTTAGTAAAAGCAAAATTAGCAAAAATGCAAAAAGAAGAAAAGACAAAAACGACAATGATTCAGTGAATGAGACTAAACCTGCGTGAGCTCTCCAGTGCTGCAGCGAGAGACACGAGCGCTGGTCTCAGTCTGGACCGGAGGTGATGCTGCAGGAGCGGCAGACACGTGTTCCACAGACTCACACACACCGCCTGAATCGCACGCCCTTCTCTCGGCATCGAGCGCAGCAGCGCGTCAAGACGCTCCATCACGCTCATCTGGAGCTGCTCGAGACAGAGCAGCACAACAATTATTCATGCCACAAATACAGCGACATGACGAGCCAAATCCAAAGACAACACCACCACTTTCTGTTTTATGTATACTATACAACTTGGGAGGAAACAAAAAAGGAAGAGTGGAGGGGTGCAAGAGAGAAAGAATGAGAGGAAGAGTGGACAGGTGGAAGAAAAGAGAGAGAGGAGGAGAGTAAGAGGCAGAATGAGAAAATGATAGAAAAATAGAGAGAAAGAGACAGGGAGAAAAAAGGCATGTGAGAGGCAAGACAGAATCAAGTCAGAAAGTGAGAGAAAGATAGATAATTTTGAGATATTGAGGAAGGAAAATGAGAAAGATGAAGAGAAATACAGAGAAATACAAAGAGAAAGAGAAACACAAGTAAAGACAGAGATAGAGGAGGTTGAAAAACAGTGTGAGTGAGAGAGCGAGAGAGCGAGAGAGAGAGAGAGAGAGAGAGAGAGAGAGAGAGAGAGAGAGATGCATAAGGAAGATCAATGAAGAATAATACAGAAAGAAAGAGTAACAGAATATGAGACAAAAAGAGAACTTTTACAGATTAGACTAAAAAGAAGTAGAGGGAAACAGAAAGAAAGAAAAAAGAAAGAAAGCTCAAGTCAGAGAGAAGAAGGTGTGGGTGAGACAGAGCAAGTTAGAGAGAGATAGGGTGAGAGGAAAAAGACTGCAAGAGAGACATACACAGAAAAAGTCGGAAAATGGAAAAAACAGAAACAGTGAGAGAGAGGGAGAGAGTGAGTGAGAGAGAGAGAGAGAGATTCCATTTCCATTGGTCTGGTATCCCGGTATCTTTTATTCTACCTCCACACTGGATGTAGAGTAACTCTCTTCTTTCTCTCCAGACTTGCACAGCTCCAGCTCACACAGAGCACACTCCATCATGATGGACTGACAGACCTGCAGGAGGACAACACAGAAGCTCTGCGTTCAGCAGATAATCCCAGGCTGAGGGGAGCTCGCTCACGGTGAGATCTGCTAATCTGAGCTCCTGCAGGCAGCTGGAAGCCACACTGTGCTGCCGCAGCTGCAGAGAGAGGAACGCCAGCTCCAACAAGAACATCAGCCTAAAGATGTGAGGGACCCTCAGATTGATGAGACACCAACACCATCAGGCTGAGATCCGCCTCCAACCTGTCAGCTGCCGTGATGTCGCCACAGCCGGGCAGACGATCCCTGGTGCTCTGGCTGAGGGCCGATGAAGACCTGGAGACGCCCGTGTCCTTCGAGGCTGGTGATGATCGGGCCAGCAGCTGGAAAATCTCATTTAGCGCGGCGAAACCATTGTCCTTCTGTTCTCTCACACGGAGCTCACTGTTAAAAAGACACGAGGCAATAAGCACCGGTTTTCCTCAAGCTGCGGTGCAAAGAGCGGAGAATCCTGTGTCTTACCTTTTCAGCTTCTGTAGCTTGTAGGTCACAAGCAGTTTCTTATTTTTTTCGACCGATTTGGAGACGGTGGTGAGGGTGTGTCGGACCTGATGAGGAATCACAGCGGTGTTAATTTCGTTGACAAAATATTGTTGTCATCGTCTTCGTCAACCTTACCTGACGAAAACGAAACGAGAACTATATAAAAACTCCCGCTTAGGGACAAAAACTATAACTACATTTATTGACACTTACATCAACGAAAAAACAAAAATGCCTTTCATGACGACGAGCTTGTGGAGAAAGGCGGGTTCAAACGTACGTTGTGTGTGGAGCAAAAAACCAACACACCAGAAGTGCCGTCTGCAGATGAAACGTATTTTTTCACCGTGCAACCATTTGTTACTTATAAATGTGATGCAATGATAATTAATTTTATTTTACTGTATTTAATTTCCTCTTTTTTGAGGTTTCATTTATGAGAATACATTTATTTGGATTGAAAGAAAAGTTCAAAAAAAATAAGTAATGTTAAAAAAAAGTTAAAAATAAATGTTTTTCCAAATAAATATGAAATTTGTATATATTTTAAATGTTCATATTTAACTACATACTCAAAGTTCTTAGACATAGCAACTTACTGTAATTTAGTCGACTAAATCGTTGTGGTATTTAATTGACTGAAATTAGACTAAAACAAAAAAAATGAAGATGACTAAATTGGGACTAAAACAATACTTTAGTCAAGTTTTAGTCAAAAGACTATAAAAACTTTGTCAAAATTAACACTGAATTACAGCTCATCAACACTGATCCACTTAAACACTGATTCACTGCACAAAAGATAAAACAGAATTGTTACGCAGGGTGTAAAATTGCATCATGCGATGACTTGATTAAGTGATGAAAGACGGACCTGGATGGTGAAGAGTCGAGGATAAAGCTCCAGGTTGTGGGACTGTATGAATTCTGCCGTGGCCTTGGCCAAAGTCGTGGCCTCTTTCTCCTGACCATCGTCCAGCAGACACTTCACCAGCTCTCTGAGAGAAACAGATTACATTCGAAATTTGTGTGCTTGTCTGTACAAGCCTGTGATTGGTTGATCAACTAGGGTGTGTCTTATCCTGCTATCTAATTATCCATTATATTATCTATTAGGGGTGTGATCATCCTGCGATTGGTTGATCCTCTACAATGGGTGTCTAATCGTGTGATTATTATTTGTGTAATCAGTGACGTCTATATTCCGGTAATTGGATGATCTTGTTACAGGTTGGTCAAATATCAGTGTGTCTTGTCCTGTGATTGGTTGATCATGAATGAAGGGCGTGTCTAGTCCTGTGATTAATAGCTAGTGTCTCATCCTGCTATTTGTTATTTCATTACGGGTGTGATCATCCTGTGATTGGTGTCTAATGCTGTGATTCATTATTTAATTAACAGGGGCATGTCTCATTCTGTAATAGGTTGATGATCATCATGGGTCTGTCTTGTCATGTTACTAGTTAATCAGATGGTACTAAAATCATGAACATAGGTCATGCTGTGAATAATTATAAATTTATCAGGGGCGTGTCTCATTCTGTAATAAGTTGATGATCTTCATGGGTCTGACTTGTCATATTACTAGTTAATCATATGGTACTAGAATCATAATCATAGGTCCTGTGATTGTGCAATGTGTAATTTTTGATATTATATACATTTTTATATAAATAGTTAACTATGATTTGCTGTTTAATCATAGTTACTAACTAATCATGTCATACGAGTTAATCATACTAGTAACTTGTGTCATGTTATTAGTCAATCTTACCCATCATATATGTATACATGGGTATGTCGTGTCCTCTTATTGGTTGATCATTATTAAAGGGCGTGTCCAGTCATCTTGCCTAGTCAGTATTTTGTACTGTACGTCTGCACTGTCTGGAACTTGCACTTTTAACTCACCGCAGCACACACGCTACTGGTGATGTGACAATAAAAGTGATTTGATTTAATAACAAAGCCAAGCCACTTACATCATAAGCTCCGCCCTCCAAGAAAACTCTGGATCCTGAACTTTTTCTAACGCCTTGACCACCTGCGTGAGAGAAGAAACCAGCCGGCAGCGACGACCAGGCCTCAGGTAGAACCGCACTATGTGGAAGTACAACACCGAGGCGTTGAAGACCAGGAATTTATATCTGAGAGAGAAAGAATCAGACAGGAAGATAAAAGTCTCTTTCATTATTCTGGCAGTGGCGGTCAGGAAGATCAGTGACAGTAGTTTCTCACTACATCTCAATTTACAGCGTACGCCAACCTCGTGTGTGAGAAGTCTAATGAGTGCAGATTCCACCGAGCCACGCGAGAGCTCGTGTCCGTGAGAGAAGCAATTACAGCAGGACGGGAGAGGAATTCAGAGAGCCACTTGAAGACTCTATTTCAGAGGCGCTAATTTATCCACTAGAGAGCCGTGTGTGTATTAGCCGGAAACGTGTGAGACGCGGAGCTGCTTTCAACAGTTACGCTGTGATTAGACATCCATCATGCACCAATTAGGAGGTTACAGGAGACAACATCATCCGGGCCGGCCGTGAGCGCCGGACCCTCCAGAGGAGCTCTTTAGATTTCAAAGTTCATTCCACCGAGACGGTGAAGACCAGAGGAGCGCTGAAAAATTCATAGCCTCGATGAAACCCAAAATTTCCTGACAATTAAAAATCCAACTGGAGATGCTCTACAACCGCACACACATACTAGGGGTGGGCGGTATGAGTTAAAATTCATAACCTTGGTATTTTCTAGTGTCAGTATCACGGGCATTGGGGGTTGTATTTTAGTAGACTCTTTAGGCAAACTTTGTATTCTAAATGTATTTATTTTATTATTATTTTTTAGTTTATTCTAATTTGTTTTTTGAGAGAGAGAGAGAGAGAGAGAGAGAGAGAGAGAGAGAGAGAGAGAGAGAGAGAGAGAGAGAGAGAGAGCCCAGCGGGAGCATGCTCTCGATCTCTCTCTCTCTTTTTCCCTCTCTCACATGTGCTTGTAAATAATAAAAATATTAATAACAAAAGATTTTATTTATAATGCACTTTCCATTACAGAATCTCAAAATGCTGATGTTTTGGATCTCAGTTGAATGCTTTGTTGAATAAAAATGTCTTATCCATATCGTGGCACAACTTTACTGAAAGTAAATCAGGAATTAAATTACATTAATCTTACTACCTAGATTTGCTGCTGGCGATGTGAACAGCCTTTAGACAACACACCACAGCCTCGTCTAGTTGTGCCTGTAAACACATACAGAGACACACAAAATCATACACACTATCTAACAAAACAATACCTACTAATGACACACCGCAACTTCTTCACATACAGACACAGACACACACACACACACACACACACACACACACCACAGTCACATCATGTTGCTCCGGTAAACACACAAATTACAAATACCCACACACACAACACCTCTTCTAAATGCTTTTATAAACAAATACATGTGCTTGATACAAGTAGTACTCTACCGCTGTTGTGGGCTGGCATGTGTAGGTGAGTCTGGCCTGGACCAGAAGGGCGCGGCACAGGAAGTGACTAGTGTCGTGCTTCTCTCTCCAGTAGCGCATCAGACAGTCCTCAGCGATTCTTCTGCAGCCCAGCTGAACACAATCACACAGACACTGTTCTAGAACATTCACATCAGTTCTTCACTTGAAAGTCTTCTAATGGATTATATATCATATACAGGTTTTAAGAATCATCATATACAGTACTGTATTTATTAGTATTTATTAAATGTATGAGCGAATTAATCAATTCATGCATCTTTTGATGAACAAGTGTGGATTAATGGAGGGATAGAGCAGACACGCTGACCTCGAGAGAGATTTCCGCACACTGAACCTGAAGCATCCCGTCATAATCCGTTTGGCCGGAAGCGCATATCAGCTCGTGCGCTTTCCTCAGGCACGCGGAATCTGAAACGGGCGTGCGCGCGCACGCAGAAACCAAACTTTAAAACGTTGATATTTAGCTGGTTATAAATAGCAATCTTATAAACAAACAACGTGACTGTGCTTGACCAACAAATAGAAAACTTTAACAGTGACAGACGGATTGTTTGATACCTCTGTTTTCCTCAGCTTTAAACAGGTATTTTCGAATACGAAGATCCATGGCGAGTCTTTCCGAGTGTCGGCACAAAACTTTTCTTTTCTGGGTCTTGACGCTCGCGATTATGCTGCTGTTTGAAACGTTAGCGCGTGGGTTTGTCTCCTAGCAACGGAGCACAAGCTCGCGGACTTCCTGTTTTGACCGGAAGCGTGATAGTTTTGATCAGGGAAGGAAAAAACAAAAAGAGTAAAACGTGCCATTTTAAAATTATATTAATTTTAAATAATTCAATGATTATTATTGACCATTAACATAAGTAATCATTAATTATTATTAACCTTAATCGTTATTAAATGCCTTTAAATAAACGAAAAACTGGTTTTAAATAGACTGAAAGTCACAATTTTGGCTTGCAATGTAAAATAAAATGTAAATAAATGAAGGACAAGATGAAATTATTGCAAGGTGTTTCTTTTACACTATGAACAATAAAGGACAATCGGTTTCACACACCCATCGAGTGACCGCTGAGCCGATGTCCTCTAAGGTTCATCTGGTTGGACAAGTTCCTCTGGCTCTTTTCCTGTCTTGTAGATGTGAATCTCACTCTGTGTGAACGGACGCTGACCTGACAGGCCTCGTGCAAACCATCAAACATGGCTGGTTCCTGACCCGACACCACGCTGAAGCTGTCAGAGCTTCACACAGCCACTCACAGCTTGACTTTTGCACCATCTCTGACCACTGACCAGACCCAGATTCACCAAGGCACATTCCAAGTTCCATAAAGTGCACTTTATGAAACCTGGCAATAAAGTTTGTTTGTTTTTCTGATTGAAACAAACCCTCCGAACCATCCACCTGGACCAGTAAGAAGTCAACCGAGGACACAGAAAGCTCCGCAGCAACTTGACCGGTTCAGCGATTGTTCGGCTTTTCAAAAGTTGCTGTTTTGTGAAGTAAAGCCTCAGCAAAGCGCCCGGTCTCTGCGCAAACTGCTTGTGCTTGCGTTATGCTAATGTGATTCTAATGAGCAAAGCCGACACTGAACATCTCCGTGCGGCAAGTTCTGCTTAACTTCCTCTCACCTCTCCGCTGCTGAATCGTAAATGACATCCTTGGGCAATTTTGCGCGACTCACTCGTAATGTTTTCTTTAGCAGACAAGAAATAATTGTTTCTGACCTCGGAGTTGATTCGGAAGCGTTCGAGTGTCGCATGAGCGTTATTGTAAATGTCACGCATGTAATGACAGTCACTCGCATGAAGTAAATCGTCGTCTCCAGTGGTGCAATCAGGGCCAGCAGATCTTCCTCACTGACCGACAATTACTGCCGGAAATATAATGTTGGCTCCATGAAATTGTGAATAGAAAATCATGAACAGTTTATTTTACAGTGTTTCTCCTTGCGGCAATGAATTTGACATGTGAATGTTAAATTATCTCTCTCTTTCTCTCTCTCTGACTCACACACACACACACACACACACACACACACACACACACACACACACACACACACACAATCACCCACACAGTCGTTTGATTCTCTCTCTCTCTCATTCTCTCTCTCTGTTGCCATCTCTGTGTCTTTCTCTAACCTTCTCTACAGTATGTGTCTCTCTGTCACTCCCTGTCTTTTGATCTTGCTCTCTCTGTAAATTTCTCTTTCTCTTTCAATGCCTCTTTCTCGTTTTGTAGGTACAAATAGAAACTTCTGGAACAAACTGCTAGAATAGTTTTTTCATCGTTGTCTTATTTAATTTGAGAGCTGAGAACACCATTGAGATCAACAACACAAAAATGAACGTCCACGAGTTTCAACAGTGTCAAACTAATTTAATTTTTGAGATGATGTTAGTTGTCACTTTCGACAGTCGTGACAGTCGTATCAGTTATATCCAAAATATAGACAGGCTTCGGCGAGACACAGATGATTGTCACATATAGAAATCCAGTGAACTTCTAAACATGAGAATAACGTCATTAGACTCTTATATTCCAGCCTGTATAGTACAGATATTTCTACAATTTTAGAAACTTCCAGATGTCTTGTATGGCTTTTGACGTTAGGCCCAAATCCACGTCTCATCAAAAGCAGCTCTTGTCCAGCCTTACAAAAGGACAATACAAGCAAGATTGCTTGGAATCTTCTTCTTCACTTGGATGAAAAAGCAACAATCTAGACTTCAAGATCATGCCGAAGTGAGTTGTTTGACTTTTGATGACGTCGGCAGTGGCTGTGGTATTACATGCGTGTCTTGTTAGTCGTCTGGTGAACCCCACAGATACGCACACAGATTCCCTCCAGCTTGGGACTCCACTCGATGGCAGCGCTGGAAGACTCGGACTGCCACAACGGCGACCTTCTTATTTGGACCCTCAAATCGAGGGTTAGAACGGGGGGACAAACTCTGGGACGTACAGGAACGACGCTGATCAGCTCTCCCACATGATTTCTTTTGTCTAGTTGGTTTAGTTGCTTCAACTGTGTTCTCTTTTTCTCTTGTATACATCAGCCTATTTATAAAGGGCTTTTCCCTGTCGCATACTGTCACAAAGCAGCTGTGTGAATTGGCTATGACCAGTGGGCAGCAAAAGCCCCGACAGAGGCTAGGAAAACTCTCTGGCGGGCTGAGAGGAAATAAACCAAGGGGAAACCCCACTCACTGGTGCCAGTCTCCTCTGGCATTCTAACATTGTAAAGTCTTTGTGATGATGGTTCCAGAACTATGTCTTCTCCTGAGTGGCTAACGAGGCGGCTCCATCCCATTAGATTCACAATGGTCCAGGGGAGAGACATCACACGCCAGTGGTGAAGACTGTCGGACGCTCCAGGAAGAGCCAGAAGCCAGTGTGCTTTATGCCAAAGTTCTTGTCTTGTCTCGTTTATTTGCTCCCTTTCAGGTTTACATTTTTTTTCTCCTCTAGAAAAAGATTACCATGTCTAGTGGCTTGTCCTTGTTTGGTTTTTGGTTGTGTTTGGTGAATATCTTTATCTAAAATGATAAAGATATTCACCCCCCGACACACTATGTTTATACGCCGGAGGACTGTAAAATACATTACACTGCACGTTGTTGCAAATTAATGTGTATGTGACAAATACACTTTGAATTTGAAGCAAAAGTTTTTTGTTAGTTAAAAGTTTGTGTTAATTCATGTCAGGTTCTTCGATGAGCCGTGATTGTGGGCAGTTCTTCATAACACACAACACAATACTTTTTTGTACAAACATTTCAACATTTGGAATTTCTTTGAGAATCAAACCCACAACCTAAGGTTGTGCTGACACACTATCGATTGACGTTAAGCTCTAAGCATTATTTAGTTCACAGGAACAATTCATTTTTTCTAATTTCTTCCCATCAGCTTGTTCACTGAAGAACATAAACAATTTTCCTCCAATATGTCCTGCCTGGCATCTCACACGGTTAGAAAAAAAAATAGGCCAGTCAATATGATGGATAGACGAATTTTGATTTGAGAAGAAGCTTGGAGTAGGTATTTTTCACAGATTCCTGATTGTTGGTCGAGATCCGTCTCTGACCACTAAGGCTCCGTGTGATAGATTACGTAATTTGTGGAGCTCTGCTATTTCTCTGGAGAAGTGTTCTTCACGTGAGGACACAGATGCTTCACTGCAGGCTGGAAATCATCTCTGTGTCATCTCCATTTCTGCACTTCCTTCTTTACACTCCTCTTTTTTGGCCTCAGCCTCGAGGACACTGTCACTCCTCCTTTATTCTCACGGCCTCCTTTTCTTCCTTTTGTTTCTTCACCACAGTTATTTGGCCAGTACGTCAGCAAATCTTCAGTGGCATGACTTAGTTCTTCTTAATTATTTCCATATTCTCTGACTCGTCTGATGTGTCTCGTGTGAATGAAAAAAGCAGTGTGTTATTTAGCATTTTTTTAAATACATTTGGAGCGCAAGGTCATTATTATATTTAAATTCATTCAGCGTCACATGACAGATGTATGAATTATGACACACACTGTCAACAACTGTGCTTACAAACGGAAGAACACATCAATGTAATTAAATATGATCTGAGCAGATTTATTTTTGGTGTTGGGCAAATGTAGCGTACACTCACACGTATGAGCCCACACACAGACTTTACATGCGTACACACACACACACACACACGCGCGCGCGCACACACACACACACACACACATCTTTTGATGCACAGCTCGCTCTGGGCAACGGTTCTTGAGGCTTGAGCAATTGTCCCAGAGCTAGATGTTGTTAGACCCAAACTCCATAGTGGAATTGTGTGTGTGTGTGTGTGTATGTGTGTGGGGGTTTGTGCATGTGCTTGAAAAATGAAAGTGTGTGTAGGAATAATTAGGAGAGCGAGTGTATGTTGGTGTGTGGGAGAGCGTGTGGATGCGTGTTGATTCATCACTTATTCATCATCTGCAATGTTGGACACTTTGAGACTGCAGCATGAAACATACACATACACACACACACACACACACACACACACAGCATTTTAGCTTTAACACATTTGCAGTCTTGCAAAAAAAAACATCCTCCTCATCTGTCTAAAATTAAGAAGCTGATGAAAAGTTAAGCGAGTGGATGAACAAGGGTCTTTTAGACTGTTACGCGTCAGAGAAACTTTCATAGCTCATGCATCAAAGGTTGAAATTCTCAGTTCATGCTCACATCATGTTTATTAAAGCAACTTACAAATGAGGAGCTTGAGGAATGTATAATTTTTATAGAGAGCAGTAAATGTAAGCTTGCAGCTACTGTAGAAGGAGGAAGAACGTTGATGCGCTTGGATGAGAGATGACTGATCATTCCACTCTAGATGATGATCCCGCATCTCACTCGTCTTCATGAGAGAAAAAGTGAGTGTCAGGATTTGCCCTCAAGTGTCGGACTCTTGAGCCAAAAGGTGGCTGGAGTTCATCATGTTATCAGTTATTTTTAAGACAAAGCCGTTGTGGAGTACAGGTTCAAATCCCAGTCTGGTAGGATCAGACATCATGGCTTAAGTTCCCTTTACTGTTCAATGTTGGACTAATATGGGCTTCATAGAAATAATTATACTAGTGCTAGAGCTCGCTTGACATTCCCGAGATAGGGATAGTGCGACTGATCTTGCGAGACTTGATGATTTTCTATGCCATTCAAACAGATGGCAGCAGAGAGAATGTTTTGGAGTGAGACATAGCTACTTGCTGCAGATTAAAGCAACTTGTTTTAGGACAATCAATGTTTCCGAGTTAAAACAACAGGAAGGAGTCGTGCCAACTGAATTTCCTTCTTTCCTGTAGAAACGCTTCACCACCATTACAAGTGGCTTTTTCGGTCTGAAATATGTAAGGTCTTATGTAACGGATGAGCTTGTTTTGTGAACAGTCAAGTCAAGTTTATTTCTATCACACATTTAAACACCACCATGGTGAACCAAAGTACTTCACAGGTTAAAACATAGAACATAGCATAGAACATAAAAAAAAAAACATAGCAAAATGAGCAGTACAGTAAAATACAACGGTTATGTTTGCACATGAAAAGCCATTGAGAATAGGTGTGTTTTGAGTATAGATTTGAAAATGGAGATGGTGGGGACAGAATTGATGTGGAACGGGGGAGTATTTCACAATTTTTGATCAGCGACAGTGAAGGAACGATTGAAGTTGTGTCCTATTTTTTAGAAGTTCTTGGTCACTGGATCTTAGAGTTCTTACAGATGTTCTTACAGATAGTGAGGAGCTTGGTCAGAGGAGTGGCAAGGCTAGTGAGTAGGTGTGAACACTCAGTTATCTCCGCCTCCATCATTACAGGGTTGTTGGGCGTGTCATTGGATTCTTGAAGTAGTCTTGATCTTCTTTGGGAGAGAGAAGGGCAGCATGATAAATGGATAACAGGGGTTGTATGACGCAGCTTCCTTGTACTAGGTGGGAGCGTTGATCTGTACAAGTAACGCTTCCCTGACCCCTGTCTCAAACCACTTGTCTTCGCTGTAGAGCTCACAACTATTTTTGCTGCACTGAAGTGCATAAACTGGGTTGCTCTTCTTTTGTTTCAGTGTCTTGTGCTTTAAGTTAATTGTTTTTCTTTAAAGACCCGACTCTTAATGACCATAGCACTCAAGTTGGTGCCAGATTTCTCAACATGCTTCCATTAAAAACTAACAATTTTGGGTCACAACTCCAGCTCTATTTAGTGAGGAACTCATGGTTAGCCTTATCATCTTTACCTCTAGAGAAGTATTGCTCTTAAGACTTGTTCCAAAGATTCTCCTTCATCTTCTCACGATCTAGAATCCTGCTGCTCAGACTCACACAATCATAGGGACTATCCGCCTTCTTCTTCAGAGTCTTCCTCACTTTGTCTTCATTCTCTTATGAGTCTTCGTCACATAATTTGTCGCATTCTGCCCTAGAACCCAATTTTCTCTCTCATTTCCCCCAATTATCAGTTCTTCAGAATACTTCTTCCATCTGCTCCTCCTCATTGTTTGTTTGCCCCACACTTTTCCTTTTCATTTGTGTTTCCACCAGTATCTCTGTCATCTCTTCATGTTCAGACACAAAGCAGCATCCTCGGTCCCACAGCTTTGCTGCAGTCAAGCAGGTCAGATCCATAATTGATCTCTTCTCTTTCTCTGCTCAGTTTTGTACATTGGCCTCTTTTCCTTCGTCTCCAAACAAACACAAGAACACAGATGCTCCACATTTCAATGTTTCACTCGCTTCACTACAATTTCATCACAGATCTGAAACTTAGCTGGACATAAATCTATTGTTCATATTGTTTGTTGTGTAGGCGAGGAAACACGCATACACAATACCATCTTGGCATGAAAAGTCAGTGTGTGTGTGTGTGTGTGTGTGTGTGTGTGTGTGTGTGTGTGTATGTGTCCATGATTATGTGTATGGGTCCTTGTGTGTGAAAGTCCAAGCGACACATCACATCTCCAGCTCAGAAGTGTGTATGTATGTAAGATTTTAAGAGTTTTAGTCAGTCAGTCATCTTCTACCGCTTCATCCTTTACAGGGTCGCGGGGAGCTGCCGCCTATCTCAGCGTCTTAGGGCCAGAGGCAGGATACACACTCTGGATTGGTGGCCAACCATTCGCAGAGCGGGACACACAGACAAACACATTCACACACTCACTCATACCTATGTGGTCAATTTTTCAATTCCTATTAGCCTGAAGCGCATGTTTTTGGACTGTGGGAGGAAACCGGAGAACCCGGAGGAAACCCACGCAAGCACGGGGAGAACATGCAAACTCCACACAGAACGACCCCGGCCGGCCTTGAACTCACACCTCAAGTGTCAAACGGAACCATCTTGCTGTGGGGTTTTAGATTCAGTAAATACTCAGACTCTGACAGTAAAGTGGGGCCCTGTTGGCACTGGTGGGGATCTGTGTCTCAGCACCACACAATTTGAAAACTAATTTGAGGGTTAAGGTTTTAGGGCTGAAGTTACTATTGAGTTTATGTTAAGGTTAGAGCAGCAAAATTAGTAAACGTTTCTAATTTTATACATCACTTTGGATTAAAGTGTCTGCCAAATGGTGGTCAAGTAAAGTAAAACAGTGGTTCTCAAACAGTGAGGTGAGACTGCGATGCCAGTGGGTCATGGGAGACTCCATACAACATGAGTCCAGTGGTAGAGAGTAGGACCTGGCACCCACACTTCACTGGATGGTTCAATACAGTGCACACTTTGCACTTTTGCGTCTCTGGTGGCTCGATTGACACACTCTCATTTCCTCTGAGTCACTAATGTAATGTGTAAATGCACTTTTGCGTGCTTGCTTTAGAGTACTGCACGCTGGTGTAGGAGGCTGTTTTCTGAGCTAGAGCTTGAAACAGTGTAGACCCTTGCTCTGGGTCAGATCCATAATAGATGAATAAAGGGTGTGGGGAAAGGGAATATTTAGATGACGAAAGGGGGGAGGGAATGTAATTATAGGTAATGTACAACATCACAAAAGTACGACCTCACCTCTCACAATACGCCACTCAACTTCTGGTAATCTCAAAACTGGATTGTTGTAATTTTCTTTTGGCGGGTCTACATGTCGGGTCTTTACACAACCTAAATGGTCTAAAATGTCACTCCACTGCTTGTCTCTTTGCACTAGCTGCCAATTGCTTCCAGGATCAAGTTCAAAACTTTATTGTTAACTTTGAAAAAAAAATGCGACCTCAGCTCTCTGATACAGGAATACTCTCCCTGATTTAGTCTACGATCCGAAAACAGTTAAAACTGAGCTTTTTCACCAGTCTCTTTAACACAGAACAAAACAAAAAAAAACATTTTGTCTAGTGTGTTCACGAACTGTCACACTGTTTGTCTAGTGAGTTTCTCTTTTTAGCCTTGTTTGAACATCAACTGTCTCCCTTTTAGACAAATTGCTTCACTTACTTTTCTTTTTGTACGTCGCTTTGGATTAAAGCTTCTGCCAAATGACTCTAAACCAAAGTAATGGCTGGGCCCCACTATGATATAAATGTGTGTCGTGTCAGTCAGTGGCAGAAGTGTGTGTGTGCATGTGTGTGCGTGTGTCTCAGCTGATTCTCAAGTGATTGAGACGGAATCAGAAGTTTATCACTCTCCATCTCTGGAACAGTGGAGTTTCTGACAGACGATAGTTTCTATTTTCTCCAGCAGATAAAGAGCGAACGCTTCAGACGAGTGAGAAAAAGATGACAGCGGCACTTCTGCTTTCTCACCCCCTTCTACAACAAGTTTCTTTTTAATTTATCCTCTCAAGTCTGTCTCTTATCTTCTACTTGTTTCCCTGAAAGTAGTACTGGATCTGATAATAATTTTGCTCTGGTTCAAGACGGAAAGCTGTTTAACATAAGAACTATTGATTTACTTATTCCGACTATGAATGATTGAAAGACAGCAAGAGATTCCGCTGGGGAGTTTATTATAAAGTTTGCTTGTTGAGTGCTATAATCTTCAACAGAAACAGGAGCAGAGGAACTCAAGGCTTCTCTCACTGATTCTTCTGGTGTTTTATGGTCTTCTTCAGGCATGGAGAGGGGGAGATTGATAGAGCGACCTTGAGACTTCTCAATCTCTGACTCCATCTTGCTGGTAATGGTGGCTCGATATCAGCACTTGCAAACATCTCAGCTTGTGATTTACCGTATTTTGAGTTTCAGGAAAACATTGCTCTAAGTTTGCAATCCTGGATGATGTGTTGCCACCTGAGGGCTTTCTGGCACAATGCGGTGCTCGGTTTTGGCACAACGTGGGGAAAACATCTCACGCAAGTTGAGCAAAACATTTGCCCATTCCATTGTTTTACCTTCAAGGGGAGGTAAACAAATCCACGTTTCTTCCAGAGATAAACAGTAGAGGAGCCGTGGATGATCTGCAAATGTTTTCTGAGGGTGAGATGTTGGTTGGTGTGCAGAGTTCAGCACGAGGCTTTCAAGGCTTCACTTTGATAAGCAAGAGCTGCATAAAAACGAAACTCCAGCTGAATTCCTTCCAGACTTCGTTCTGCAATGTGTGGCAGTGAAGCTGTGACAGAATCTACCAGAAGTAAGAGCAGAAAACCAAAATGAGCTAAATGGACCAAACAGGACAAAACGAGCAGTGAAGAATGAAGACTACCACAAGCCAAAGCTAGCCCACCAACAATGACAGGTACGCATATTCAACACATAACAAAACATAAAGGAGGAAGCAATCTGACTTTGTCAAGAGACAAAAAATTATGAGAAAATAAAGAGGCAACGAGAGGTTTAGACAGAAGACAATCATGGAGACCTTGATGGTACATTGATTGATAAATAGCTCTTCTGATGACATAAGAAAAAATGGTTTTCAGATTCTGTACTTGTAGGCAATCTGAAGTTCCCAAGGCAGTTCTGGTTCAAATACTGCAGTTCAAATGCTCCTTGAGTGAGTCTCATTTCCACAGTATCGCCATATTATGCCGAGCGTGAATGCGGACAAACATCAGCATCTTCAAAGCCAAGAACATTGACCTGGAGAACATTGTTCTAAGAGGTGGTTTCCTCCTCAGAACTGGCAAAGAGATTATCACTTCACTTGACCAGTTTACGTTTCTTGGCATGAGTGAACGAAGAGGGCTTGTGAAGCAGACAGACTGACAGGTTGTCCATCTGCAGCAGTAACGTGAGCTACATTCCTTCAGTATGTCACGCTGAAAGAGATCTGAGCCCAAAGACAAAGATCCCTGTCAGGATCCAGTCACATTCGTTCTGTCTCGGCTGGTGTTCTGGCAGTTCCCAACGTCCCTGTTGAATTTGGGGTTTTTGCATGTGCCCATTTTTGCCTATAACTAAACAGAGTCATACAGGCAATTCTTTGGGCTGAAAAGGACCAAAGTAAAACTAGTTTCACATGAATCTATAGAGTCTCCATATCAATATTCATAAAAAAACAGTCACAACTTAATATGTTGTTCTCAGAGCAATCAAACATTCAGCGATCAAGGGGCAGTTGTGTCTTGGTTGGGGATGAACCTGCCACTCAGGCATTGCAGGTTCGAATCCAAGGCCGATGAGTACAAGTAGAGCTAATTCTGCAATTGAGTGTCCTAGACCCCAATGGACCCCCACGTGCCCGCTGACACAATGGCTTGAGACTGCCCACTGCTCCGGGTTTGTGCGTGTCACTTCACTGATGGTTAAATGCTGAAAACTATTTCAACATGGTGCCTAGTGGCCATATTGACAAACTTATTTCTCTCATAACCTGCTCTAAATCGTTCATTTTTTCATCAGCCAATCAGAGCAGATTCCAAAATGTTGTCATATAATAAAAATAATCAAAATATATGCATGTATTTTTATTTTTCATTCAAAAGGGACAACATCTGTTTTATTTCCAGGATTTTCCTTTTATGTGTCGGCTTTGTCTTTTACCAAGACGGAATTGCAGTCTGATTAGTCATTGTTTTCTAGAATGGTCATGGCTGGATGTTTGGTTTTTTTTCTACATCACAAAGCACAAAATGAAGATAATGAATTTAGGTTGCATTCTCCAGAGATCTTAAATTGAGGTCTTGTCTCATTTCATGAATGTAGGCTATCAGTTGTTTATTGACACCATCTATTCTTCTCAATTTTTGATATATGTGGTATATGTTTGGTATATAAAGAATAATTACTCATTTAAATAAATTCTTTACACTGGAGCTCCACTGGGCTGCGTCCTCAGTCCTCTGCAGTTTACTCTGCATGTGGTTTACACTCCAGCAATGTGACACGTCTGTGGAAGGTCTAATCAGCATGAAGGAAAAGTCAGCGTACAGAGGAACACCTCACAGCGTAGTGCAGACCTGGTCCACTGATGGGTCTCAAGAATAGATCATCAAGGTTGAGTGTAGTGTAATACCAAAACCAGCTACATCACCTACCTAGAAAGACCAACAGCATCTGAATTTTCCAAAGAACCTGAGAAACTCACACTTCCATCACCTCCAGATGTACACAATTCTACTGAGAAACATACACGTGCTATTTGTTTTTGTGTTAATCAAACCTTGGTGACCTAGAAAAGGAAGTGGTGGTTTAAAAGACTAACAAAAAAATGAACGTGCTCCTCCCAAACATACATTTCTAAACTCTGCTTTGTAAAAAGTGTTGTGTGTGGCAGAGAGAAACTTTGTCTCAAAGCGTCTTTGAGTTTGACTTGAAATCACTTTGTTCCCTTTGAAGAAGCTGAACATGTTCATCCTAATGCTACAGCATCTTCCACTTCTGCATTATTGGTTCTGATGGTTCCCCTCTTCTCTTTGAATTTAGCCAAGGAGAAGTTCTCAGCTAACTACTCGTGCTTGACATGGTGTGTTCAAACCTGCAGCTGAATAATCTAGGTCAAGCCACACATTCTGTTATCCCGGTTTAACTCCTCTTCGTCTGAGGAGTTACGACGTCTGTTTTACACACATATTCTGTGTTTTCTGACATTTTTACCAACACTCTGCCTTACATCACTCTCTCTTCTCATACATTTAGAAATCTGGATGATTTTATGTCTATGTTTTTTAAGCAGATTTTTTTTGACTCACAAATAGCTCGTTTCTCTGCTCAGTGGTTTTTATATTTGTCATTTTTTCACCTACCTACAGTAACAGCGGATCGGAATCTTATTTCATTTCTGAGTCACAGGG
>CM051500.1:26371985-26391476 GCA_028031935.1 Paedocypris micromegethes
GAGAGAGAGAGAGAGAGAGAGAGCGCTGATGTGGAATGTGAAGTTCCGGCGCAGGCGCGACACACATGTCTTTTGGCGCGTTACGGTGAGAACGTTCTCTGCTCAGCGGCGATAATTCAGTAAAGTGCGGGATCGACTTGAACAACTTTGCACTAGCAGCTGAAGGATGTTCTCGCGCTCCGGTGTCTGGTATTTGTGAGAAATGCGAGGAAACATTAGGCGACACAGGTAAGACGATCTTTTTTCGGTAGGATAGAAATATTCAGATTGAGTCATATTTTAAACGCGCGACAAAACAGTTTTACTGAGGGAATTCTTACAAAGTCAGTTCAGTCTGAATGGAACTGACCTTATATTCACGCGTGTAAATATCTGCAACTCAGTCCTTTCTACACGTGTTGTCATATATTTAAGATCGCAAATTGATGTGCACAACTGTTTAATTAAAACACAATAGACGCACATCCATTCTGGTCCTTTTTTTATATAAATGAATCATCATATTTGAGTAAATATAGTCACCTGGATGTGTATATATCTACATAAATTACATACATATAGTCAGCACATTATTCATCACATTTTCACACAAATCTTTTTGTATGTCAGCACATTGATCCATTTCATTGTCTTTAAATTAAAAAAAATGTTTCAGCCACGTGGTTTACAGAACTAACCGGATTCGCATGTTGTCTCAGATTTTTTTTTCATACCAACACCTTTACATTTAGTGTGTGTGTGTGTGTGTGTGTGTGTGTGTGTGTGTGTGTGTGTGTGTGTGTGTGTGTGTGCATTTGCATTTTTTGCAGATTTTGTTTGTTTCCCAATGTTTATTTGAAGCTTATTCGATGATGATGATAATAATAATAATAATAATAATAATAGCAACAACAACAACAACAACAATAATAATAATGATAATAATTAATACTAATTCATATAACCAAAGGCAGCTAAGTCATTATCTCTTATTGCTAAAAATGAAATGTTCATTTAGTCATACATTTCTAGTTCTATTAGTCACACACTTGCCGTGATGAGATGTTTTGTACAACATATCCATCGTCAGACCAGCTTTAATGTACATACTGTACTTGCAGGAAGACATTACCTTCTGCTTTAATGGTGGCAGAGACACTGTGGGCATCAGGATTATCGGAACTGAAGTGTTTGCTGTGGTGTGTGTTCATTTCTCTCCAGCAGCTCTGCTCCGCTTAAAATGCAAATGCTTTTCTAATTGCCAGTCGTGTTGTTAGCTAATACGCTTCAATCGTGAGATCAAAAGCTCCAGTTCTGAGATAAAAAAAAATAGATGCATTGATCAGACCATTTTATACATACAAAAAATATACTATTTACAGAAAACAGTGGAACAGTTTTACGTTTCAGGAAGAATTCTGCAGCTTCTCGCATGTAAAAAATTTGCATTGAACAGCCTTAATGTAATGGGCAAGATGAGGACCCAGGTCAGAACAGGCAGAAGTTCAAGGCAGAAAGTAAAAAAACAGGGAGAGAAAAATAACCCGCCATCCATTTTAATTTTTGGAACCAAGATCTCTGAAACTACTAGTGTTTTTGTTGTTTTTTGATTATTTGATGTGCATGAGGATTAAACAACTGTTTTTTACACTTCTCAACTGTCTCATCCATGCATCCTAGCGGTAAGAAATAGACGCTTGTTCCGTATATCAGAAATTTTGCGTAACTTGCAATGAAATTTTTGCGATGACGCATTTCGTTACTCAGGATATTTATTATAGGCCATTGTTGGGGTAGCACTGTATTAGTACTTTAACTTGCAAACAGTGAGAGATGATCCAGAACCCTAATCTAATCCCATTATGTTAGGCCACATGGGTTCGAGTCCAAATAGACAGTCTGCAGGAACAGGTACCAAAATAGGTAGTTTACAGACAAAGAAAGTCTGGCAGCCATCATCCTTTGGGTTCTGAATCATTTAATCAGGCAATCCGAGAAGGTTTGCTCCATTAATTTGACAGTGAGAAGTTCATGAGGACAAAATTTCAGATAAAAATCCAGGAAAACAAGATTAATGCTCAGTATGACTATACTATGACATGACACAGAGCCCTTACTGTATATAATCCAGGCGATTGATCGATCAGCTGCGATCAGGTCCTATGATGAACAAGATAACCTCGATTAATCTCCAATGAATAGGAATCTTGAAATTAATCTAGATTAATCAAAAACATAATCTATAGTAATAGTTAATGTGAATCTTTAGTTTAAAGTGTTGTACAGTTTTGGTGATATTTGATTCCTGTGTCTAGAGATTTTTAGGCTGTTTGTGAGTTAGTCCTCCACAGAGTTTTTTTTGCTTTGTTTGAGCTTGCTGACCATGACACATTTTCCGGTCATGACGATGTTTCTGTGTATCTGTCAAACCATTATGGTTTGAGTTTGCACCAGCAGTTTTTTTTTTTTCAAAGTTCAAAGTCAATGCAAAACAGCTCTGTTAGAATTTTGAAAAACCTTATAGGAATTAATCTAACTGCAATTTTATAATAAAATGAATGCCATGCTCTTCACCACAATAAGATCTCAAAAGTCCAGGATCAGTTAGCGCAGTGTTGTTAATGATAGAAATCGTGCAATAAACTTTGTGCATAAAAGAAGTGGGAAAATGCTTAGATAACCAATTTACAAACGAAAGTTAACTTGTTAATTTAACAGTTCAGTTCAAATCTGAAGTCATTCCAGTTCCTTTGGTTATGGAATATCTCACATTCAAAGCCCCCTCCTACTATGGGCTATGCGTTATCATTTTGGGGGTCTTTACCATTCAAAACCCCCCTCCTTCAAGCGCCTCCTCAACGAATGGAACTAAACAGTGACTACGAACGACTGCGAACTGTTAGCAAGCAGAAACGCGACAATGACTGCATTTCAAAACGCATTTGTCTTGTGCAATATTTAAACATGCAATATTTCCTCTGTAAAATATTAATATGAAATCTGTGTCCTTTATGTCAGTATGTTCTTCACAGCTTGTGAGATTTTAATAAAGTTGTCATAGAACAGCTAACCAGACACATAATCCATCACTGACACAACTCGAGCATTAAGCGGAACATTATTGAGGAACCTGACGCACAACGATACCAAACTATGAAGCACGAGTTAGGAACCACAGGGGAGGAGATAAAGCTCTGGGGAACACGTGACAAATGTCTTGCTTCTTTCACTCAACTGTTCCTTAAGCAGTGGCCAGCTCAGAAAACCCATCAGCAGCCATAGATCTGCTCAGACGTCACACACCTTCATCATCAGCTCTTCGGAAACTCTCCCGTGGTTAATGTCAGACTGATGCGGCTCAAATCTCCTCTGCCACAATAAAACCTGCTTTCACAGCAACTTCGTGTTGTGATTTGCTCTGGTGGAAAGTGTCTGCTGAGGCATCAGATTCTTCTGGAATTCTTCTATTTTCTGAAGCTTCTGCTCTGCATTCAGGCTTTTCAGCTTCGCCTGATTATTCGTCTCATAGTCTGCATATAATTAAATCTCCACCACAGAAGCTTGACCAGTTTTATTATTAAAGCAACAGACATCTTGACAAAATACAAATAATACTGGAAAGCACAAAGAATTCTGCCTACCCAGTTCAGTAAAACAGTAGACCTGTAACTGTGAGACTTACAACCGATTATATAACCTATAATACCGATACTGTGAACAAGCATACTCAATGATGACTCTGCACAAAGTGTTTCAGAACACACTCAAGGTTGACTCCGCCCATACTGTAAAGTCTATCAGACTCATGATTGACTCTGCTCTTACTGTAATCTTGGAGACTCACACAACTGACTCCGCCCATTTTGTAACCTTACACACTGATGACTGACTACACCCATAATGTAACTCTACATATTCCTGACCACACTGACTTCGCCCTACACCATCTCGCTTTTCAAATTTCGAATTGAAAATTATAATGAACTGAAGTGAGAATGGAGTGAAGTGTATGAAGATCAAATTAAAATCAAAACGCTTCTGACATGTATGACAGTTTTAACATGACACAATTGATCATATGACATTTTTTCAAACAGTCAATTTTCGTTCGACAGGACAGGTTTGCTGTTGGCTGGCTCGGCGCTATATTAATATTCTATAATCTATTTTTTAGGTAAAAATATCATCATATCCATTTTTGAACTCACTGATAGGATGATTTTATTTAGTTAATTTTTTTTGCCAACTGTGACTATAAGACTGAACATTAGAGTAATCTAAATCAGATGGACCTCAATTCAAAGCACACATCCATATCTGCACTGATGAAAAACTCCAGCCAAGGTTTCAGCAGCACGGCCGTTTGCTTTGATATTTCAGTCTGGTGACATTAACTGACCTTTACCTTCCAGAAGAACCTGAGACCAACTGATAGAACAGACATCTTCACATCTCCACCCGGTCCCAGTGGGAACACTAATCATACACTAATGTCCAGTTGCCATCTGCTCACAATCACAGCGGAGAGTAGATGGAAACACAACGAGCTATTAGCATAGCACTATTAGCATGTTCAGGAGCTAGCATGAGATGGAACTTCCCATCTTGAAGGTGGAGAAGCCACAAGTTGTGAATTTGATTCTTCGTTGTGGTGCCACGATTACAGAGATGGATGGACGAATATCGGGTATCAATAGTCAATATACACTGAAAATATTTGAACAAAAAGAGAAGCATAAGCTAAAAATATGCTTATGATTCTCTGGACAACTGTTTATAGAGCGATAACTCGATAATGTCCTGCTAATGTTTTTAGCCACACGGCTAATTACTGGCACCGAACTATGGGCACTTTTCAGGCTGTAATGCTTTGGACTGTGTGACTAAAATGCTACGTTAGTTTTTATTTAGTGTTCTTTTTCAAACGAGTTTATTAAAGAACATTTTTATTAGCAGTGAGGTTCCTCATTCTAATTTTTGCTAACTTTACACATTTAGTGGCACATATTTTGTGCGCTTTGAGACAGTTAAAACTGTGAAAAGCGCCCTACAAATACTCATTATTATATTGTTTGCAAACGTGATGTTGAAAAAGTTTCATTTGTCGTGTTCTTCTGTGGCATTTCAGATAAACTCCAGTCCACTGCAGAGTCTCATCATGACCTTCTTCTTCTTCACCCTCCTCTTCATCAGCAGGTAAGAGTCATCACTTTTTGCAAACTTCTGGTGTGTTCTAAAGTTAACAATAGCATAGAAGCCCAGAAGAACCGTGAGTGCGGCCAAATCAAGTAGAACCTTCTAGTCGTTGCACAAGCACCATGAAATGATAATGTTCCTTCTTGGTGTCAGAATAAAAATAAAAGCAACAGAATAAATTATAAATAATAGGCTGTAGTCTAAACTCTGACGGAAGACGCACCCGCTCATCCTCCTGTTAGCGGGAGCGTACCACAGAAATCTGTTTTTTTTTCAGTGTTCAAGGCAGTAAAAGCCTTCAGCACCTACTGTCAGTTGAATTAGTTTACGCAGTCAGCAGTTTAAATTATTAGATCCAGGGTGAGATGATTTTTGTCCAGTACAGGTAAAGTCCTGTACAGAAACATCAACGTTTTTTAGGTGAAAGAAGGAGGCTGCAGATTATTCACTGAACTGCAATGATAAATCTTTGAAAGGTGGAGATGATTCTCAGGACCGTGATGATGATTTGTCTAGACAGTGGAGATGATTCTCTGGACAGTGGAGATGACTCTCAGGGCCGTGATGATGATTCTTCTTGACAATGGAAATGATTCTCTGGATAATGGAGATGATTCTTCTTTGAGGGCCGCTGAAAGTTGTTTTGGTGCTGTATGATGCTTTGTTATCTGTGTTTGTTCAAGCCCAAATTGTGTAAAATGTGGGCTGAAATATCAAATTCTCAAATGTTTGTGAATCAGGGGCTGATGGCTCTTGGACTTTAGCTCAACTTTGCTAGATCAGTGATTAAGTGTCTGCAAGCCATTTAAATCTTCTTCACTTAAAGCACACATCAGTTGTCTTGTTTCATCTCAGAGATAACGTATAGCTGCAAGCAGCAGTGGAAGGGTCCAGGTCCTAGTTTTAATTCTCACCGCTCTAATTATAAAATTGTAATTGATATGAATGTGATGTAATTATAATTTATATTAATGTGATGTTTGTAACACATTGCATCCCATATAAAACGTGTGTATTTTATTTATCATTGACAGTACAGTATTTTAAATCTATTTTGCTGTAGTTCATAATGATGAGGTCTATCTTGTTTGAAAGGTCTATTCCCTTTAACATGTATCAGCTGGTAAAATATAATAAAGTGCTATGACTTCAGATTTTAAACAAATATAAACAGTCAATTTTTTTCAATTGGACCACAAAAAACACAGACATTGCCGTACCGTTAATGTATGTGACAAAAAAATAAAATTTGAATGTGGAAATTGGATTTGAACCGAGAATTTTTTTTTGTCCTGAGACTCAGATTCCAATGATAAAATGGACACTGACTGTTTTCGGAGTTAAAGAGGTGAACACTTTTGTTTTGGCCAATAAACTTGACTCCGCCCAGAAACAATAACAATACAATTGTTGTTGACCGCTGTGGCAGTTGTGATCCAGTGGTAGAAAACTGGATTTGTGTTCAAGAGTTTGAATCCAGTCCCAAAGGAGTGTCGTTTATCCTGCTCCGGGTTTGTGGGTATCACTTCACTATGTGTGTGTGTGTGTGTGTGTGTAACTTCACTGGTCGTTAAATGCAGAGCACAGTTTAGATACGATCCCTAGTGGCCATATTGACAAATTCACTCGCTTTCATTCAAAAAATTTTGATGCCCTTTTTAAATAACCTCAAAGCGCTTACAATACATATAAACCCAAATGCAAATTACAAGAGCGAGAAGAACAATGACACAACTTGCAGAAGTTTAGTCCCACAGCGCCCACAAAAACAAAACCGTCCAGGTAATCTTCCACAAACCAAGAAAAAAAACACAAGCTCCAAGTCTTATTATGGACAACGGAGTTCAGGCTTGACCGGGGACAAAAATACTCCCATCGTGCCTAAATTTGAAATGAGAAGAATATCCACTGATTCCGTGATTGTTCAGCAAGACAACAGCGTAAGACAATGGAAACGTTTCGCAAAGGTTGTGTAGTTCATTCGGTCAGTCATTTAGTTTGCGCCAAAATTCAACAGGAACTCACTACATTCACTCCAGTGATGAGAAGGTGAATTCACGAGAAGGAAATCTTAAAAGCCACTTGTGTACAGACGGAGGGAAGAGCGCCAACATTTACAGCTCTTCACGCTTCCATGAGCCCTAAATTATTCCGAGAGCCATTACGTTTCTTTAGTCTGTTTTTTAAAAAGATTTTTATTATTATTTAATAAGCACTTCCTCACCGTTGGAGTTTAGAGCAACTTCAGAACAGAACTTCCCCCGTTATGCTAGTTCTAGCCTAGCATTAGTGGTTTAGCATTTGGCTACGAAAGCTCCTGAATCGCTTTTTGCGCCTCAAGGGTCGTCCTACTTCCTGATGGTTTGGAAATGACACTGAAGTGATGTGGCTGTTTACTGCGCACGTGAGATGGTTGCTAGGGACTTGTCTCATGGTTGCTAGGATGTAGGATGATTTCTCCATGTTAGGCCGTGATCAGTCAATCATTTTCTTTTCTCCCTGACATCTTATCGTCTGATTGTCGTCATTGTCATTGTTGGGTACATACTTTCTCAAATACATGGAATTTTACTTAATTTATATAATGTTACAGCAACTTTTTTCATTCTTAGGAACTTTTAGACGAAGAGCAGTTGCCATAGCAACCGTTCTCATCCATCCTCTCCACACAATTGCCAAATATAGACAATTCGTACTTCTCCAGCAAAACACAATTGAAATGAAATCCCTGGTGTGGCTTGGTAAGTTTGTCTGATGTGGAAGTGACGCTCACGTCCGAGCGTTTGCTGCTTGTTTCCGGTGCTGCAGATTAGCTGCACGTGAGTCTGTCTGTCTCGCCCTCGGGCAGAGGAGAATCGGCTGCTTTTCTGGTGATTTTCCGGATGGTTGGTGACTGTCATGTGCATGAGCTGAAGCGTCCGGGTTGTGTTAAATCTGACGGATTAGATCAGCCATTTATTAATCACTTCAACTCATGGTCTGCTAGCGTTGAGCAGGATGATATATTCATATTTGTGACTATTAATAGGACAGACAAACAGATATGAATATCTAGTTTCATGTGCAATCATAAAAGAGTATCAATATCACTTTCAGTACAGCTTTACTTTTCTGTCTCAGTTTATCAAACCCCTGGTGTCTCATGAGGACAGTAATCTGCCTTAATCTGCTCATCTTCAAGCCACTTCTCAATCTGTTCTGCTCAACAAAACAACATCTTATTAGCATAGTAAACATCAACGTTAGGAAGAAGCTGGTAAAGCTGAAACCACTCTCGAGAGAGAGAGTACAGATGACTGGACGGATTAGTTTTACTTGGCTACTCATCTGTGTTTGTGTAATGGTTTTTGCTGTCATTGTATCGTGAACTCCATTTCCCATAATTTCTTCTGTAACGGGACATCACGAGTGGTGCATTTAATATTATATATATTTTCCTCTTTTTCTGTTATGGTCAATGTGAATGTCATGATCTTTGTCTATATGAAAGAAGCATTGTCTTGTCTCCATTTTCTGAAGGTTTCTTCTGTATGAAAATTTGAGGCTTTGTTTGCTTGCGATTTGTCCCTGTGGTTTAAATGGAGTGATTTTGCTAAACATGATGCGCTTGAGGCTTTTCAGAAAGAAGCTGGATAGTTCCATCAGCTCTGAAGTCACTACGCCTGAATCTGCATTGATCTTGATTTGAGACGTTCAGGCTTTTGACTGTTACTATTTCTGTTGCCGCGTCTGTGATTATTTCTGTAGCTATAATTTCTAATTATATGTTGATAAGCACTGGAAACGTGAACTTGAGCTAGAACTTACTGACGTTGATTTGCTTTCACAAGTCACAACTATCTGAAAGAACAAAAGATTGACACAAACTGTTTACTAATGAAAAAATCCAAATTTAGTATCTCTGAAAATTTGAATACATAATTTGAAAGGTTCATAATTGAAGACAGCTGGTGCCGCACTCTAATCAGCCAATTACCGCAAAACAAAGAATTGCTGTGCAAATACCAAGACAATAAAGTCCTAAAATAAATAAACTGGCACAATCTCATAGCTTTTCTATAAAAAAAAAAAAGACTTTTTAAACAAGCTTTTAAAAAAATAATTGGAAACTAAATTCGAGTTTTGTTGGTAGGAGCTCTCTGTTCCTGGCCAAAGATCTATGTAAAAGTAAAAGAGTACAATATTTATTTATTTTTTTTATTTTTTTAAAGCTGGTGGTGTGGTAGAAAGACGTGAGTGAGTTTTCACTGCAGATCGTCCTCAGCTTCGTTCTGGTGCTTTAAAATAAATATTAGACACTTAAAAACATTTTTTATATTTTTTTATCGTTTTTATGGTTAGATAAAGTTTAAAATTAACAAAAAAACTTCTCACACATTTGTTAATCTCCTGTTGGTACAGGGCTCTTCCTTAATTATTTAATGAACCAGTGTTGAACAGGAGTATTTGTATGTAATATTGTATTGTAACTGATTTAGATTTGGGATTTAAATCATTGATCAGCACATAAACATCTACTGTAAATTCAAGTGCAAACGTGCATCACATGCTGTTTGAGATTTTAGGGCTATATGTTACATATTTTTCTAGTTTTATTTTCTTCTCTCAGATCGAGGCAGTAACGGGGCAAAACGGGACTTCAAAGCACTTTTTGATCTGGTAATAATAAAAACAGCTACTAACTTCTCCAAATTCTTTATTCAAGTCTTGATCTTGGTGCATTAGGTGTTTAGCCACAAGTGGTGTTTGCGGCGTTGGTTAGCTGTATAGTAGTAGTAGATCAGATACTAATCTCCCCGCATCCGAAAACTTTTCAAACAAAATGTCTTTAGAGCTTTTTCGACTACAACGACAAAGACTCTGCACCTGCCATCTGACAATAGTTGCGCTTTGAGAGAGTTGTAACTGTGAAAAGCGCCCTACAAATGCACTGAACTTGAGCTTGATAAATATTTATTATGTGTGCATGTGTAAAAGGCTCTATTCTTCACGTGCAGAAAGTCTCGGGAGAGGAGAGGACCCGGAAGCGCGCCTTGTATCGATACTGTACTTTGGTATTGTTTGGTATTATTTGAGTATTGTATCATTTCAGATTTTTCAGTATTGATACTTATCGAAATATCAATATTTTTGACAATGCTAATGCTAGGAGTGGTTTGTATACCAGGACGTTTTGGAGCTGCTGATAACCAATTAATGGCAATACAGATTTCATTTTCCAACATGACTATGAACTCTGTCTTATACCCAATGCGAAGTCTTATTTTGACACGGTTTTATTTTGTATTTCCGGTTTCCTCCGCGATCGCACTCTGTTTGTTTTCCGGTCCAGCTGTTTTCATTTTTGCAATAATGTTTGATATTTAAACATCTGTTTTTTCTTCACCTTTGCTAGTGTCTGTGCGTTTTGCTTGTCATTTTATATCTTGCCTTTCCCGTGTTTATGTTTCTTGACCATTGCTCTTGCCTTGTGTCTCAATTTGTCTAGTGATTTTTGAATTGTTCACCCCTTGATCTTGACAAGTGCCCGATTTCCTGACCCCTGTTATACCCATTCTCTGTGTACCGACCTCTACCTGTTTGAGCTTCATCTTGGAAATGAAAACCGTTAACTCTTTGTGAACGTCTCGTCCGTGCTGTGAGCGTGGGTCAATCACTCAGCCCCTGTGACACTCATGGCCGCTAAATCAAGAACTTTGCCTTCTGGCTCAATTGTTTTTTCACCACAATGACTCTGTGTGACGGCTTTACTGCTGCCGATGCTCCTACCGTCTGTCAATCTCAAATTTCTTCAGTAACACTTTCCGCAATACTTGATTCCACTCGAGGATCTGGAACCCAGAGAGAGCAAAACACATTTGATTGGCTATGGACCATAAAGACTATAAAATGCTGGTTTGAATCCCTTTGTCCCCACTGAAGAACAATTGTAATTTTGCTGCCCTGCTGCCTCATCTGTGGTTCAGACTTTTACACTACACTTCAGTTAAATTGTCCAGTGAACCAGTCCTACCCGTCACCTCCTGGTGGTATGAACCTTCTTGACCTTTCTGATGCTTTTTCTCCCCTATACCATTCCATTTATTAAAATTGATTTATTTTAGTTTCTGCAACCATGTGGGATTATTTATTTTATTGATGTTTCTTAATAAAGATTTTGTCTTCGTCAGTCTCTCCATCCATCCATTCATCCATCCATCCATCCATCCATTCGTTCATCCATTTTAAACTTTTCCATCATCCATCCATCCATCATGTAAGTAATCAGTCCATGTATTGTACATATTGTGGACTTTTTCTGATGTTGTAAGTTTGTGGTATGTTGTGTAGCAGTGGCTGGTGTTGCTTTAGTGTGTCTTCTGCTTTATTGCAATGCATTTTCTGCACACTGTACATTTCAAATGCACAAACGCTCCATCAGCAGAATCCACCTGTACAGCCATTGAACCGGCCGTACTTTTTCTTTCAGGTCTGAAATGTCTGTTCTGAGCAAAGCAGAGCGTGAAAACCATGTGCTGATGCTTCATCTCAGAACAAGCCTCTTATTTTCTGCTGTAATCTCTGTCTCTCTCTCTCTCTCTCGTTCTCTCTCATTCACCCTAACTGCCTTTTTCTCTCTTTCTCACTGTCTCTCACTCTCTCTGCCTCTCTCCCTTTCTCTTTTCCCCTCCCTCTCTCTCTCATTCGATTTCACACTGTCTCTCCCACACTCTCTTTCGATGACTCTCCCTATCTTTCTTTTTTTTCTGTCTCACTTTCCCTACTCTTCTCCATCTCTCTGTCATTCTCTCTTTCCTCTTTTTTCTCTCCCTCTGTCTCACATTTTGCCTCTGTCTGTCTTGTTATTTTTTTCCACTTTCACTAAAATGTATTTCTCTCTCTCTCTCTCTCTCTCTCTCTCTCTCTCTCTCTCTCTCTCTCTCTCTCTCTCTCTCTCTCTCTCTCTTATTCTATATCTCTCTCTCTCCCCTCTCTAGGATTCTAGAAAACTCTCTGCTCAGCGCTGAAGTGAAAGAAGGAGAGATTCTTCCTCCCACTATTCAGAAGCTGATGAAGGGATACAACAAATACCTCCGGCCATTTTTTGACAGTAAGCCGAGATGAAGAAACACATTCTCCGTGATTTCTGCGTAACCAACAGCATTAATATCATCGGCTTATTTCTTTGGCATGTTTTACACTCTCTGTTGCTTATGCAACTAAAAGTCTGCACATGTACTTGTCGTGTTTCAGTTTTTAGAATTTAGAAATTAAATTAAATCTTTGCTTTTGTCTATATGTAAAGAACACACGGGTTTACGTTTACTGTCCAATTGTCCTGACCATCAGTCACGGATGTTCTCTCAGGTTCTCAAGCTTAGATGATATGTTTCTTCTCTTCAGATGGTCCGGTCATGGTGGGCATGAGTCTGGACATCGCCAGCATTGACACCATCTCAGAGATCAACATGGTGAGGAGCATTTTTCTGGTGAGCTTCAGGCCTGACTAGCTGAGGTGTGACCACTGTGATGTGATGGCCTCAGGACTACACCGCCACCATCTTCCTGCGGCAGCGCTGGACGGACGAGCGGCTGGTGTTCGAGGGCAATAAGAGCTTGAGTCTGGACGGGCGACTGGTGGAGCTGCTGTGGGTTCCTGACACCTTCATCGTGGACTCCAAGAAGTCCTTCCTGCACGACATCACGGTGGAGAACCGGCTGATCCGAATCTTCCCCAACGGCACGGTGCTGTACGCGCTCCGGTGAGTGTGTGCTGGGTTGGTTTCTGGTGGTCCATGATGGGAATCATGTGTGCGAGAGTGTTGATGTTTGTCTGAAGGATCACCACCACCGTGGCCTGCAACATGGATCTGACCAAGTATCCCATGGACAAGCAGACCTGCACCTTACAACTGGAGAGCTGTAAGAAAACCTTTTCTCTTCATGTTGTCACCTTACCCATGCGTGCAATCTTCAGACACAGTTTTATATAATAAACACACACACACACACACACACACACACACACACACACACACACACACACACATATATATATATATATATATACAGTATATATATATAATAAAACAGGGTTTTTTAATATATAAATACATAAATTAATATATTTTTGTTGTTGTTTTGTTTCTTACTTATTTTTAAGAGAACTATCATGCAAAAAAATGGTTAAACATGCATTCAAAATGTAAAAAAATAGTTTTCGTAAAAGGTGAATATAAAGTGATTTAACATGGTACTTTATGTTATTTCAAGATTCTTTTAATATCAAAAATAAAAAAATTATATTCACTTTATTGTTTTAAAAACCTTTTTAATATCAGACTTGATTATATTTGCTCGTTTATACTTTGTTGCTTATACTTCTGGAAAGTTCTACAGCTTAGAAACAGAAAAAAAGAATATTTTCCTTTTAAATCATTCTTCACTTCGCATCTCATCTTCAGTTGCATTTGCGCATCACGCGGGGCCACAAGAACTGCTAGAAGCTTTAACATAATCAAGAAATATTTTTGACTGTAATTTTAGAATGTAAAGTAAAACCAGTTGAACTTTTTATTTATTTTTTCAATTAATTTCTTTATGTTTGATATGTTTGGCATTACTGTAATCTGATTCCATTTTTTGGCGGCCCGGTACCATTTCTTCTACAGATTGGGGGTTGGGGACCATGGCTCTATAGTTCCCTAGTAATTCTTATTTTTCGAATTGAGACATTTTCAACAAAGAAGTTGGAGGCGATTGAAGTGAAAACTGAAATATTTATTTGACAAAGGAAAAGGAGCAAGATGAAAGACATCTGGCCTCTGGATTGAGATGTTCAAACGAGGCTTTGTTGTAAATGATCTTCACACTGTAGAAGTTCTAAGATGCACTGTAGCACAGCGCCACCCAGAGGCTCTTTTCCAACTTCACTCTGCTGGTCTGACACGTTCAGGATTCCATTAATAATAATAATAATATTAATAATAATAATGATGATGATGATGATAATAATAATAATAATAATAATAATAATAATAATAATAATAATAATAATAATTCAGCAGTGTCTCCAATAGGTGGCGCCATCTAAGCTGTGTTTGTGCTCACAGGGGGATATAACATCAATGACGTGATGTTCTACTGGGCTCGTGGAAACGAGTCTGTGAGCGGCCTGGACACACTGCGTCTGGCCCAGTACACGGTGGAGGATCACTACACCTCCGTCTCCGAGGCCGTATACGAGACAGGTCATACATCGCTACTCTCAGAAATTACTCTTGTGCAAAGCAAGAATTTGCAGATATACAGATGGCTCCAGGATCTACAGCGATTTGCTTAAAGGTTGTGGGTTACCTAAAGCCAATCACAGCCACTTTGACCAATGACAGAGCTTCTGAATGAAAATTATCTCAATGTATTGGTACAGTAATACAACTTTAAATAAAATTCTGAAAAATGTACAAAACGTTTTTTTTTCACAGAAATTGAAAAATACCATGAAACAGATGCATAAAAACGAACTAACATAAAAATCTAAATAAAAGCGTGGCTGTTTTTATTATATTATCAAGTAATCAAAAGTTATTATATTTATATTTTCCAGAACCATAAGTATGTGCAAGGTGGTCCGATATTTCTAACACGTCCTAGTTATTACAAGAGAGTTTGAGATATTTTAGAGTTTTTTTCTCTTTGTAGATTTCAAAGGCATTTTGCACTTTGAAAAATTTTGAGAATTCAAAAATGAACAACTAAAGCTTCTGCTCATCAGAACTAAAAACATACAGTATGTTACAAAAGCGTATTAAAAATGATAGAAACAGCATGATATTGTACGCCACCTAACAAAGTACAAAAGAATGATTCAGCGTAACAAACTTGTTGGGAACCTATTGTGAATTACAACATGATGCTTTCGCATAAAAAAAACCAACGAGTTGGGTTTTAAGCTGGTAAACGCATCGCAATCTATAAAATACCTGCAGTACTTTTGAAGGTCACCAGCTTCAACAAACCGGGCTACAAATCCGTTTGTCGTGAAAATACAATAATTATACTGGTGTATAAATGACTTTTCATGCAGAGAATAGCAAATGCAAAGACGTATTAAGTAAATTCTTTATTAATTTACTTTATAATAATGTACAGGGCGCAAGGTGGAGCTGTGGGTAGTTCTGTTGCCTCCCAGTGACCCAGTCTGGGTCTTTTTGTGCAGAGTTTGCAAGTCATTGGGTTTCCTCTGGGTCTCCAGTTTCCTCCCACGGTCCAGAAGCATTCAGGAGAACTTGAAAATGGCAAAATTGCCCAGTGTGAGAGTGTGTATATATATGTTCGGTGTCCTGTCTTCAGGCCCAGAGATTCTGTGATTGGCTCAGCGAAATGAAACAATTGTTCAGAAAATGGATGGATTTTAGTGCAAATTTTAAGATGATTTTTTTGTAATCTTGACTGGTCTTTTCGGCCAAAGTCGGAGACTTGTTTGTAACAGTGTCTGGCTTCTCGAGCAGGAAACTACCCCAAGCTGATCTTCCACTTTGAGCTGAAGAGAAGCATCTTGTACTTCATCCTGGAAACCTACGTGCCATCCAGTCTGCTGGTGGTGCTGTCCTGGGTCTCCTTCTGGATCAGCCAATCATCCGTCCCCGCTCGCATCTGCATCGGTGCGCTCGCCCTACATCAGCTTCCCGGGGCGCGCCACTGATGCTGTGGTGTGTGTTTCAGGGGTGACCACCGTCCTGACCATGACCACCCTCATGATGGGGGCCCGCACCTCGCTGCCCAACGCCAACTGCTTCATCAAGGCCATTGACGTCTACCTGGGCATCTGCTTCAGCTTCATCTTCGGTGCTCTGATCGAATACGCCGTGGCCCACTTCTGCACCCTGCACCACCCTGACTGCAACAACGCTCTCATGGTAAACGTTCAGATCCTCCTTCGTCTTCATCTTCAGTCAGGGCGGCGATTGGGTTTGTGAGTGTAAAATATACATTCCCCAAACACAGACCAGCAGTTCAGATCCTTCATAGCTTCACGTCTGGAGAGCAGAACATCTGCTCTGATTCAGCAGACTTGAGCGCATTTATATGATCAAGAAGTTGAATGAACCTGACGTTGAAAATCATACATTGGGACTGTGTGTGTGTGTGTGTGTGTATAACTACAATTTGTGTGTGTTTGTTTGTTTGTATGTGTGATGGTGACTGATTATTTTTGTGTGTATAAAAACTATAGAACTGTATAACTATAATATCTGTGTGTAACTGTGATTGGTGTGTGTCTATGTATGTGTCATGACTGATTATGTGTATGTATTACTAGGATTTGAGTGTGTGTGTGTGTGTGTGTGTGTGTGTGTGTGTGTGTGTGTGTGATTGCTTGTGTGTATAACCAGAATTTGTGTATGACTGTGTGTGATATGTGGACTGAATGTTTTTGTATATACCTTTAATTGGTGTGTGTGTGTGTGTGTGTGTGATAGCAACTGATTGTTTGTGTGTAAAACTACAATGTGTGTGTGTGTGTGTGTGTATGTGTAATGTTGACTGTTTTTGTGAATAATAACTACGTATATAACTTTATAACTATAATAATATAATAACTAGGATTTGCGCCGTGTGTGACATATTCTATTGTTCTGTATAACTTTGTGTGTGTGTGTGTGTACATTTAGGTCAAAGTTGCGTTCTGACTGCTAGGTTTTTCATACTAAAGCCCTATATGCTGCTTGTGAGAACCTTAGTCGAGGCCCCACCACTTTGAATGTCTTTTTGCGGGTCAAGAAGAGTATCTACGTTTTGGGACAAGGTTCGAGTAAACGTGCAGATGTGTGTGTGTGTGTGTGTGTGTGTTTGTGTGCTTGTGCTGATATTGTGTTCTGTTTCCTCAGTATGGTCAGCACATGCAGGAGTGTGAGGAGGACGGCATGAATGGCATCGTCACCACCATCGCCAGTGACTCCTCGTGGCCCAAGAGACGCAGAGACTCCACCCCGGCGGAACCCGTGGAGCCCATGCCCAGCCCCTCCACAAGCCAAAACAAGACCCCCGACGCCCCTCCGGAGCTCCTCAGCCGCTGCATCCGCAACATCTCCCTCATGAAGAAGATGCTGAGCTCCATCAACTGCTGCCACATAGAGAACCCACACCACATAGACAACTACTCCCGCCTCACCTTCCCACTCTCCTTCGTTGTCGTCAACCTGCTCTACTGGACCTACTACCTGTACTTCTAACCAGCCACACGTTCACTGCATGTTGTGTGGTTGTGTTTCTGAACAAAACCTGTAGAACTTATCTCAATTTGTTCAAGCTGGAGAGTGTCAGTCATGTCCCAGAATCCTTAGACCAGAGGAACAGTCTCTGAACAACCAAGGTCAACCTCAAACCTCAAAACTGGCTTCTCCTTTCTACACAAATTTGACATTGACCATTTCGAAACAATTCGAAATAAGCAATTTAAGATTTACTTAAATTTTAGATTAATCTAAAATGAGCAGTTTAAGATTAGCAATTTAAAATGAGCAGTTTAGAAATAGCAAGTTGGAATTTGCGATTTAAGATGAGAATGTAAAATTAACAGTTTAAGGATTTACGATACAACAGTAGAAGTTTGAAATGAGCAGTTTATGATTTGTAATTCAACATTTGCTGTTTAATATTGGCAATTTGAAACGAGCAGTTAATTTTAGCAAATGTAAATTATCACTTTAATGTTAGCGATTTAAAATTACCCGTTCAAAATGAACAATTTAAGTATTCAGTTTTGAAAATATTGTATAACGTTAGCATTTTGAAACTAGCTTTAGCTGTTTAGCATTCCCTAACCCCCAGTCCACTCCACACATTGCGTAGTAAAACTTTCTGTGTATTGTTGATGAATGTTGCGCTGTAAAGTTGGACTGGAGCGTTTAGAGTGGTCTCAGCAGAACATCTCGTCCTGGCCGGACCCTTAAAGTGTCTGTAAATTGGAAACACCAGCTCAATGCATGAGAATCACTTCACTGATGTAAATAGTGTCATGTCAATGAGAAAATAATGTCATCTTTTCTGTTTTTCCAAGTTATAACAATGCAATATTTTACATTTTTACACAGCAGCGCAGGCTTTAGCAAGGACAGACTCAAAATTTCTGAATCAAAAGTCAATCTCTGAAAACATTCAAAATGACGTTACTTTTTTGTAGCAATATAAATAATAATAATAATAATAATAATAATAATAATAATGAGTATTTGTAAGGCGCTTTTCACAGTTTTAACTGTCTCAAAGCGCACATGTAAATATGTAAGGGAAATGATGCTTTTTATTCATTTTGTCGTCTGGATTGTTGGTGTTGACTAAGTGGCTGCGGTTATGACAAGACAAAGACAAATTGAATGAAACAAATGACGTTTCCTACGTGTCAGATCGAGTAACAAAACCTGAAAAAGTGCTTTAGTTTACAGAAAGTAATTCATGTCTTTTACCTAAGAAGTGACTTTTACCCTCCGCTTATTGCGAGGTTACGTGACTACAGAGGCCGATATGATTGGTTCTGGTAGATCATGCGCGTAGTTTAGGACTTTCCACGTCAGTCGCATGTTCCTTGTGTTTCATCAACAAACTATTCATGTGAATAAGCCAAACTTACACAATCACATTTTATTTGTGTGCTAAAGTATTTGTTTATAATATTTGCGAAATTTAAATGTGTTTTTATACATTTGAGATTCCAAATGTCTGTTGTTGATGACTTTCATCCAGTTTTATTTTTAGAATTGTTTTCAAAATATTTTGAGTGAATTATTAATTTATTGTTGATTTATTTATTGCTTGAAATTGACCATTCCACTTATCAATAAATATCATTTTAACAGTTTCATATTTCTTGGAAGTATTCAAAATATTCCAACACCCATATATTCTCCCAAGATGATTTGTTGTGTGTGCGCGCGCACGCGCGTCAACTGTGTCTGGAATAATTTTATTTAGCGCTGTGAAAACATTCTTACGCGTCGGAGCTGCTAGAATCTTATGGTTCCCGTTAACACGTCTGGATCGGATTCTCCAGAGCTGGATTCGTCGAGTTTCGTCCTCTGAGATTCCACATGTCCAAACAACAGCTACAGAAAAGCAACCATTCTTCTTGTTTCTGGTGTCCCCGGAGACTGGAGCACAGGGAGGAATGATGCGGAACCGGGAGGATACGAGAAATAAAGCATCTCATGTGTCCTGTCAAGCCAATCCAACAAACCAATGATTGGTATTCACACATGCACAAACACACACACATACACACACTCTCTTTCTCGGTGTGTGTGCGTGTGTCAGTCAGTCAGCCTGTCTCTCTCTCTC
>CM051500.1:26392024-26425046 GCA_028031935.1 Paedocypris micromegethes
ACACACACACACACACACACACACACAGAGAGATGTTGCGGTTAAATTAGTCTTTTTAGAACGATTGATTCAGCCGTTTGAATGATTGTTTAACTAACTGTTTTAAGAACGTGAAGTGTTTTTTAAATCGCATTCAGTTGAAAAAGTGAAATTGTCAACCGATCCACGGCGGCTCTGCATGCGGTGGGATGGTGCCTCGTCTCCCATGGGAGGGTCCGTCGAGATCGCGCACGGTAAATGCGCGTGACCGGACGCGCGTGACGAGAACTTCATAAATTGTAATCCAGTAACTGCTCCACAGACTCAGAAGACGTTGCGTTCTGCGTCAGCGTCAGGGATGAGCGTCTTCGGCTGAACGGCGACTGACTGACAGAAGCGCGCGATGAGAGCGCGCGTCCTTCTTCTGTGCGTGGCGCTCGCGTGCTGCCGGAGAGGCTCGTGCAGCAACAGAGTGTGTCCGGAACTTTTGATCGACAGCTGTCACTGCACATCAGAGAGATCCAGAGAGTTCAGCAGACACAACGTGCGCGTGAAGGTTGCCTGTGATGATGCGGACCTAATGGAAACCATGCCGCCCAGTTCTTTGCCCAACTCAACAGTGTCCTTGTAAGTCGAAAAGTTACTTTTTAAGCATTTACACGCACATACGCGTTCGTCTAAGCGATCTTTTTGTGGCGTAACCTAATTGGAAAATGCATGGTGATAGAAAGTGAGGGATAGAAACCATGAGAGAGAGAGAGAGAGAGAGAGAGAGAGAGAGAGAGAGAGAGAGAGAGGGTGTTTCTGTGAGTGAATGAGTAAGGGTAAGGGAGACAGAAAGAGAAAGAGATACAGAAACAGAGTGAGTGAAAAAGAGAGGGAGAGAGAAAGACAAACCGAGAGTGAGCAAAAAAGGATGAGAGAAAGAATGAAAAAGAGGGAGACTTAGACAAAGAGAAAGAAAGAGAGAGTGAGAGAGAGACTCATAGCGAACCAGAATTGAGAGGGAGTGAGGGATAGAAAGCGTGAGAGAAGTGAATGAGTGAGTGAGTGAGTCAGTGAGTAAGTGAATATCACGGAAAGAGAAAGAGGTACAGCAAAAGAGAGAGAGAGAAACAGAGAGAGAAAGAGCAAAAGAGGAGAAAGACAGATACTTAGACAAAGAAAGAGATAGATAGAGAGAGAGAGAGAGAGAGAAAGAGAGAGAGACATGTGGTCGTGCTGCTGCATGTGACGGTTTTATAAAGATGTTTTGCTGTAACAGGGTTTTAACCGAGTGACACAGGCTCAGAATGAATGAATCCCTCTGGGTTTCTCTCCAGAACCAAGAATGTGTCTGAGTGCGTTTGAGTGGGAGCTTCAACGCTGCTGAGGAATGAAGAAAGTGCATGAGCGGGTTCTTCCCTCAGCAGCGATAAAGTCTGGTGGTTCACGACCCGTCTAAACCTCCTAAATCAGCTCCACAGCTTCTGTCTGGACTCAGGAGACCATGCAAGGCGAGAGCTCGCTCAGAGTGTTCTTCTTCAGAAAAGTTCACGAACTTTAGGTCTCACTCACACTAGGTATTCGAATCCAAAGCACCAAAGCACGGTTCGTTTGATGACGTGAGTGCTCCTTTCGGTGCGGTTCCGTTTGGAAGTGGTGTACTCGGGCACGGATCACTTGTAGTGTGTACGTCAAAAAACGAATTCTTGACAATCCCAAAGATCTTGAAATAACACAATAAATCTTGTTTTTTTCAGACAAGATAAATTAACCAGCTTGGAATTAACAGTAAAAGATTTATTTGCTTATTTGCTTGTTTCAGAAAAATAGGTCTCGTTTCAAACTGTCTTTCCAAGTAAAACTTTCCTAGCCCATTGGCAGATAATTTTACTTAATTTAAGTCTTTTTTACTCATTTTGTTTTTTATATTCTTGTTTTTTCACGTGCGTTTTTTACAGTGTGCCCTACTGCGGATAAGGGAGCGCACTGTAAAAACGAATACCCAGATTAAACTTATAAAAAGTGAGGCATTTTTAAGTTGAATTAACTTCCAGCCTTTTTCAACTATTATAAACGCTCTCATTTTATGTAAAACAAAAGCAACAAAATCAAGTTGAGCTAACTAATGGTTCTAAAATTACTCAGATAAACCGATTTTTATTACGTTGAGGTAACGTACTTGTAGGTTGCTATATGTAACCTGCACTAATGAACCTGTAAAAAAACGACATTTTTATACATTTTCTCACAAAGAGATTCCACTCATATAGACCTTTAAATTTAAACAGAGTGAAATCCACCTCAACCTCATTCTGAAGAGCAGTAGACACGTTGATGGTAAGACGGTTATTTACATTATTTAACCATATATTGTCATCTTTTAACATACATCGCTTCAATGTGTCCTTGTTATAGCGTAACAGTTAATGTAAAATGTTCATGCTTTATTTGAAAGTTTAAAAATAGTTAAAAAACTGCAAGCAACACATGAAAGCTTCTCATTGGCTCTCCCAAAAAATATTGATTATCCAATTATTCGGCAAAGTCACGCCCAATTAAAATAAAAATAAAATGTGGAACACCCAATTATAAAAATCCGGTTTGATCAACGGTTTGATAAATCGTCCCATGTCAACTCATATTTATAACTAGTTAATTTCTTTAACACAAAAGTCACATACAAGAAACTACTCAAACAAATTGCATTAGTTTAATTCAAGATCTTTGGTTACATAAAAAATCAGTATATTTTAAGTAAAGATGATAATTTCGAAAAAACTAATAAAATAAACTAAATTGCTGTTATTTAAAGTATATAAAACCTACTTTGTGGGTGTAGCACTTTTTACAGTGCGTGACGTCACGTTTCAGGCACTCCAAAACATGAAAATGCGCGAGCCTCGTCACTCGGGCAGCACATTTTTTGCAACAAAAGCGATCGATCTATTAAACGATTTTGGGAGGCTGTGGAGTCAAAAGATTTAAAGTGATAATCCACAAACCAACCAGAGCAACAGAATCCATTGCTTCCGTGAAAGCGCCGCTCTTCCCATTTCTCTTGAAACCGATGCACCAAAATGTAGTAGGACAGAGGAAGGAAATTGTCCTTTAACCAATGGCGCTGACGCCTGTTACTGTCTGATACTAGAGGACACATCGGTTCATTACACAGAGACAGGTGAAGTGGGTAAAACAAAATAATACAATTTAGTTTATTAAGTTCACTAAATTCAAATTTTATTTGTCACATACAAATTGTAGGTGGTACAACATGTAGTGAAATGTGTTTTTGATATTTCCAGCATTTAAACATAGGGGATACAACAAAATGTGCAAAGGGGCAAATAATAGAAAGAATAAAAAGAATAGAAGTACGATAAACACAAGATATAGATAAAATATGAAGAAAGAATAAAACACACAAAATTTCCAAGAAAAAACAGTGGGTAAAATACAAAAATGTACAAAAAGATATATATCAAATACGCCAGATATGTACAAAACTAGACATATATTACAATGTTAAAACAGGTCCCGGGACTAAACAACACATGAACAACACACCATCTGCGAGGGATCAGACTGGTTGATGCAGAGCACAACAATTGTCACTGACACACACGCTCATGCAGGTAAATCAGCAACATCCTGTAAGAAACAATCCGTGCTCTACTGTTCCAACTACGATAAGGCCAATCAATCTACCGACCAGGAGCTCTGGTAGTAGGGAGGGGGGACAATCTGAATTAAATTCAGAATTGCAGTCTAAACATCAGGATAAACTTCAGGACTTCGGTAAACCGGACTATATTGGTCTTTGTCTGGAGATGATGGTTCTGAATCAACTATAGATTTAAATGTTTGACTTTATGGTTGTGAGTCAGCTTCTGTCTGGAGATGATGGTTCTGAGTCAACTCTAGTTTTACATTTTTGACTTTATAGTCGTGAGTCAGCTCCTGTCAAGAGATGATGGTTCTGAATAAATCTAGAACACCTGACTAAACGTTGTGGTTCTGAATAAACCCCAAAACTACTTCCTAGAGATTCTTCATAATCAACCAGAACTTCAGTAGTGATGAATTCTCGCTTCCAGTAACGTTGTGTGTAGATGATGAATCAGTATCAGCTCAAGAACTTCTGCCACTCTCCTGAAAGCTGGTGATGTTGAGGATTCGGAACTCATCTGCTCGTGTTGTGTGAAGCTGGACTGATCCCAGCATCTGAACTTCTGAAGGCGGGTCACACCTGAACGAGTGATTCACCAATCAGAGGGCTGGACACACCCCTGCATTACTCACCAACCAATCACACCGCCCGGTCTCTCCCAAACCTTGGACAGCAATTCTGTGGTTCTGACACTGACGTGGACCTCAGCAGAAGTGCCGGTGGATCCAGCTGCAGGTCCAGACTCTTCCAGAAGACTGGATGTGATGGAAGTGAAACGTGTGATTTGGGCGAGTTTGTGGAGCGCCTGGCTCCCGTGACGCTTTCAGGTCGCGATCCGCTGTAATTCAGATTATTTTTATTCCGCCGCCTGTATAATAACGGAGGAGCAACTGAAACCGCGGAGATTATTATAGCGCAAACCCACCAGACACGTCTGAACGTTCACTGAGCATCTTCAGCCGTAAAGCAGCTGCTCGCGCGCGCACGTGTGTGTGTGTGTGTGTGTGTGTGTGTGTGTGCGTGTGTGTGTGTGTGTGTGTCACTGTCTCTTTCAGGTCTGTCTAACGTACAGGAAGCTGCAGGAAAAACATAATTGTACATTATATAAACAAACACGCCGAACTTCTGCTGCTGCTCCGCTCAGTGTTTACAGCATCAGTCTGTTCACCGAGAAACCACAGTCACGTCTGAACGCTCTGTACAGTCACTCAGTCGCTGCAGCGGAGGTCACGACACACACGCGCTCACACACACGCGCTCACACACACACGCGCTCACACACACCACACACACACACACCACACAACACACACACACACACACACACACACACACACACACACGTAATTCTCTTTCTCTCCTATGCCCACTCTTTCATTCTCTTGCCTCTCTTTTTACATCTCTCTCTCTCTCTCTCTCACACACACACACACTTCATTCTCTTAACACACGTAAAACTCTATCTACCCTCTCTCTCGCACACACACCACTGTAACATACTCTCTCTCTCTACACACACACACACACACACACACACACACACACACACACATTATTTCTCTCTCTCTCACAGACACACACACATCGATCTGTCTTTGTATTTTATGTTGCCTTTCTTTCTATTTAAACCAGTAACTGTTCTGTGTCTCGTCAGGATTCTGAGCAACAACAAGATCTCGGCGCTGAGAAACAACTCCTTCCACGGCCTGAGCGCACTAGAGAAGCTGTGAGTCGCTTTATTTATGTGTGTGTACACAGGCATTTTCACGGCAGTTCTCTCAAATGATGCGTGTGAGTGTGTGATGATTGTCTGTGTGTGCGTGTGTGTGTATGTTTGTGTGAATAGACTCATTCTCTTCTCTCAATAGACAGAGATCTTGCTGGTGTGTGTTCTGACCTCATTCTCCATCGTCGACCCTGTTTCCAGTAAATGGATGCAGAATTAACTCGCGTGTCTGTCACGAACTCTGGAGTGTTTGTCGTTTTTTTGGGGACTTTTAGTTTGTCCTTATTTTGAAATCGTGTCACTCCCTCTCTGTTAGACGTCCCCCACGTGTCGGTTTGTGTGTTTACTTCCTGGTGTCGATCGTTTCTGTCTTGTTCCCAGCTGTTACTCGTTTGTTCGTTAATCACTCCTCGTCATGTCGTTTCATTCTTTACTCATGATCGCGTTGTGTCAGTGTCTTAGTGTCAGCTGTGTGTATTTTGGTTAATCACTAGTCATGTATTTATTTCCTGTGTTCTGTTCTGTGTCAGATGTGAATCCTGTCACTCTAGCTTTGTGATCTTGTCTTGTTTTCTAGCCTTGTGTTGCCTTAGTGCCTTTCTAGCCTTGCCGGTTCTGACCTCGTGCCTGTCTCCTGATTTCCCCACCTTGCCCAGTGTTTTTTGGCTTATTGGATATCTTGTGTATGACCTTGCCTGCCTGACCACTCTATTGGAATAAACCCCTTGAGAGAGAGCTCCCTTGTGTTTCTGTGCTGTGCACGTGAGTCCTTCCCTCCAGCTCTGTCCGAGTGACAGTCGCGCCGTGTCAGTGTCAGGCTGAAAAGTTTTCTGTTCTTTCCTGCTGAGTTTTTATTTAAAAGAAATGGCATGCAGTTTTTATTCTATCTTTTTTTTTTTTTTTTTAATCATTNNNNTTTTGAAAATAACTATAAAGTTAGATCATTATTGATAAAGCAATAATGCTCTAAAAACAAGTGAGTGCAATATTACTGGGTGGAGTCTGTGTTTTTTTTTTAATCTCCTTGCAATATTAAAGTAAAACGTTTGTCACTTAGGCCAATGAAATTTGTAAAACAAGTGTTCATGTTGCTTTGAAAACATCACTACCTAGTGCTTTCCTTCCAATCGGATTATGGCACAGAACACACCACGGTGATTATCTGCACTGCGGTTTTGACGTTAGCATCAGGTGATGTAAACACCACCGCGAGCCAAACACACTCTTTCACTCTCTCTGTCACACATCTCAATCGGACCTCAAGAAAAACTCACACTTACTTTTCCTTCTGCCGGTGTTTATCAGGAAAGCAGGTTCAGAAATAGCACAAATTGAAGGTCACGATTGAGACACCGGTTTATGCAGCAGACATCAACTTCCTGTCACGTCCTCTAGACGCAGGAAGTGCAGACACACAATTTCAGGAAGTTGAAGTTGGGTTCAGAAGAAAAATCACCAGTCTCTTCCCTGCTCTGGAATTAGTGATTACACTCGCTCCTAGAATAAGACTCTTTATGGATGATTAACGATGATAGTTGTGAAATAAAATGGTCGTAAAAAGAGAAAAATAAAACAGAATATTTTTTCTAACCCTTTTATCCTAAACCTTTAGCTCTAACCTTTCTTCATCCTTTTGTAATCTGTTTTTTGTTCCAAACCCATTTTGTATTCCAGACTTTTCTTTTTATTGTTCTTTTTTATTGTTCACAACGCCTGTTGTGTGACTTCGTCTTGTGTTCTCCAGGGATCTCCGGAGGAACCTCATCAGCAGGATCTCGTCTGGAGCGTTTCGGGGCCTGACATCGCTAAGGAGACTGTACGTGAAAGAACTTTGCTTAACCAATCAACTGATTAAAAAAAAAAAAAAACAATTGACCAAATAAATAACCTACTGACCAAATAATCAACTTACAAAGCCATATAGAAATTGTGCTCGGCATTTAACGATCCAGTGAAGTCACACACACACACACACACACACACACACACACACACACACACAGACGCTCGCAAGCACACACACACACACACAGTGGACCACAACTGCCACAAATAATTTAAAAACTAATAAGATAATAAAAAATACTAAATACCAAACCAATTTATTAATAACAATTAAACTACCAATTAATCAAGTAACTGATTAAATTAAAACTGGGCTTAAGGTGGATATTTACTCTGCATTGGTTGCCACCAACTAATATTTATTAAAGGTACCAATTATTAACCAATTTTTTAACCTACAACAAATCAACCAACTCATCGATTAATTAGCGAAAAAGCCATTTTTAATTACTGAAAAGCCATTTGAACAACAAAATAACAAATGGACCAACCAACTGATCAACTTTCTGAATAAGGAAAGGAGAGTCCCTCAACCTCTCATACACAAGTCCAAGTCCACTGTTGAACTTTACTAACTGTTCAACCAAACTAAAAACAACCAATTAATTAATTTATTTATACATTTCATTTGTATAGCGCCTTTCAGATGCCCAAGGCCGCTCTACAGAGCATACAAAGACATACAAGCACACAAGAACAAAGTTTGAGTAGTGGTGAGGTTTGAGTTAATCCCTGAAGGTGGAAAGGCAGATTGTTATCCAGAGATTTGGTGGCAGGTTGTTCCAGAGAATCAGACCAGGGTTGGTAAGAATAAGGATGATGTAATGACCATGAGGGGCGTGGGTTATGACAGGCAGTCAGGGTAACCACTCAGTTATAGACAGTAAGTCAGAAATTGCATAATTTGGAGATAATTGACTTGGCGTTGATGAGGAGCTCCTCAGTTTTATTGTCGTTTAGTTTGAATGAATTCAATGCAAACCAAGTGTGTATTTCTTGAAAGCTGAGCAGTAAAGTCTTAGTAGAGAGGTAGAGTGGAGTGTCATCAGCAAAGCAGTGGAAAATTATGCTGAATTTTTTCGGACAATCTGACTCAGTGAGATGGCAGGTTAATCTGACTTAATCTTACTGACAATTAACGAATTACTCAACCTACTGAATAAGTAACAAACTAACTAACAAGCTGTTTTGCTAAAAAACATGTAACAAATTAAGCAACCAACTTAATAGTTGCCACGAAAGAAAATCAGAAGACTTTCTCTGTCTGTCTGTCTGTATTTCTCTCTCTCTCTCTGTGTCTCTCTCTCTCCACTTTTAAGAGATCTGTCTAGCAATCGAATCGGTTGTTTCTCTCCTGAGATGTTTCTGGACCTCGGAAGACTTTCGAAACTGTAAGTGGTGAAATTCTCTCTCTTCCTGCTCTTCCCCCTCACATCAGCCACGCTTGTGTTTCAGGAGTTTGTTTGGGAATATCTTCTCCACGCTGCCAGAGGGTCTATTCACTCACCTGCCGTCCCTCAGACTCCTGTGAGATCCTGTGAGGGCACGTTCTAGTCAGCTAGACGCTCCGCTCAGGCCGTGTGGCACTGTGTTTCAGGCAGGTGGGCAGCGAGTATCTGTACTGTGACTGTCAGCTGCGATGGCTGCTGTTCTGGGTCAGAGGTCAGAATGGCAGTGCGTGTGCGTATCCACAGCGTCTTCAGGGACTGGAGCTGGGCAGCCTGCAGGACCACCAGCTGACCTGTGGTAACCCCCAAGTCACAGAGATAGTAGGTGTTGGTTTTTCACCTGTGAAGGTGTGTTTCAGCTGGACCGCTGGAGCTTCCTGTTCTGCAGCTGATCCCCAGTCAGAAGCAGCTGGTGTTCGGCGGTGATCGTCTCCCCCTGCAGTGCACCGTCTCCTACCTGGACCCGTCTGTCAGCCTGTGGTGGAGCCACGAGCAGCAGCCCGTCTTCACGCTGGAGGAGAAGGGCCTGTACGTGGAGCCGAGCATCATCCACGACTGCTGCCTCCTCACCAGGTCAGATGCAGCAGACTGCTGCTGATGCATCATGGAAGACTTTATATAGGTGTCACTGTATAGTATAGTGTAGTGTAGTGTAGTGTAGAGTAGTGTAGTGTAGTATAGTATAACAATTCAGAATCCGAAATCAGGAATTTTTATTGGCCAAGTTGAAATGTAGTGTCTTTTCCATTACAGTATAGTATAGTGTAGTGTAGTGTAGTGAAGTGTTGTACAGTACAGTACAGTAGAGTAAAGTATAGTATAGTATAGTAACATGCAGTTATAAATATAAGCTGCGATGGAGTGTCTCACCTGTTATGAAAACTGTTATTGTAGCACAGACACATCCAGCCTATCATAACACTGCCAGTTCTCAACCAATCACAGTGCAGAGAGAAAAAAACGCTGCTGGGCTGAGAGTATGTGAGATGAGAGAGAAATGAAGAAACTCTGGTGAATATCTTCCTGCTTTCACTCATGTTTTGTAGCGAGATCATCCTGACCAACATTGACCACCACCTTTCCGGTAATTGGCAGTGCCATGTGAGCAGTTCTCGTGGCAACACCTCTGTTGGCATGGAGATGGTTGTGCTGGACATGCCGGAGCATCACTGTTTGCCTGAGAGAGTCAGCAGCAACAAGGGCGAGTTTAGGTGTGTCTGTAGCAACCAATTAACCAACCCAGTTGAACTAAAAGAGCAGATTAACTAACCTACTGATAACTTGGATAACAGCTAACTAACTGATCATGCCACAAACTAACTTACAAAAATTAACCAACAACTAAAATGGCGAATTACTGACAATTAACCAACGCACTGAACAAACAGACCAAATTTTGAACCAACTTTCCCAAATTAACCTGTCAGGTGAAAGTAACCTATTAATCAACAAGGACACAATAAACTATTAACCAGTCAACTCACTACAAAAAATTGTTAACTAACCAACCAGGTAAAATAAAAAGTTTACTAACAACTGGCAATTAACCATCTGGCAATTAACTAACCAACCCACTGCCTAAATAACAAAGCAACTGACCATTTACCACCCAAGCAATAAAATAACAAGTTAACCAGTCAGCAGAAATTGAATATATGATTGACTACACTAATATTTTACTAACCAACCAACTGAAGTAACAAGTTTACAAAACAACTGATTTAGCCACAAAAAAATAACAACCAACCAATTGCCAAAGGTCCCAAATATTTTAATTTTTTTAACCAAATAAATATCAAATGAAGATTTAACCATCAGACTAACAGAAGCTGTACTGGTCTTGACCATGATGCCTGAACTCTCTGATTCTTCTCAGGTGGCCGAAGACTTTGGCTGGTGTCATCGCTTTTCTGCCGTGTGCTGTTGCCAGCTCTGGCTCAGCCCAGCAGGAAAAGAGGGCGTGGCGCAGGTGTGACCGCTCCGGGCACTGGGCAGAGGATGATTATAACCAGTGTTCGTATGCCAGCGAGTTTACCCGCAGTCTACATCAGCTAGCACAGGTGTGCCATCATCGTCATCATTGCTTCCTCAGTTATCTTTCTCTCTCTCTCTTTCTCACTCACTCATTGTCTTGTTCTCTCGTATTCTCCCTTCTTCTCACTCTTTCTTCTCTCACTCTCTTTCTCATCTCTCTTTGTGTGTCACTCTCTCCCATTCTCCATCCAATACTCTATACTCTATAATCTATACTCTTTCTACCTCACTCACACTCTTCTCTCTCTGGCTACTCTCTCACTAACATACTCACTCTCTTGTTCTCTCTCATTTGCTCTCAGTCTCTTCTCTCTCTCTCTCTCTCTGTTTTTCACTCACTCACTCTCTCTCTCTCTCACTTTCTATCTGACTTTCTCTCTCACTTTTTTTTCACACTCTCTCTCTCTTTTTCTCTATCTCTTCCTCTCTCTAGGTTCCGCTGAACAGTTCTAGTGTGGTGATGTTGGCGCAGCAGCTTCGCTCTCTGACCTGCAGGTTTGAGCTGTTCAGTGATGTTATGGATGTAATATTTGTCACACATCTGGTCGAGCGAATAACTCGTCTTGTGGATCGAGTCCGAGAGGTGAGAGTCTCGATTCTTCTCGACTTCTGAAGATACTGGACACGTGCAGAGTCTTCAGTGTCAGAAGTTATAGTTTAAAAAAAATAATATTCAGATGCCGTATAATGCAATAAACGGCTGTTCTAGTAACATCAAGTTCGGGAAATGCTTTGAAAGGTGTGTGTGTGTGTGTGAGAGAGAGTTGTTGTAACCTCAGAGTCGTTACAGGTTGGGGGGGGTGCTGGTTAAAAAAATGTGTCTTTTAGTATTGTGTGTGTGTGTGTGTGTGAGAGAAAGAGAGAGAGAGCATTAGTGTGTGTGAGAGTCGTTGTAATTGTGTCTTTTAGTATTGTGTGTGTGTGTTCAGGTGTCTGTGCAGGTTCTGGCCGTGGCGAGTGACGTGATGCGTGTGGAGGAGCGTGTGCTGTGGGTCGCTCAGAGTCGAGCTCGGGCCTGTTCGCGCATCGTTCAGTGTGTGGAGCGAGTCGCTGGGGTTCTGCTCGACTCCAACACACAGAGCGTCTCACAGGTGCCAATCGAATTCAATTCAATTAAAAAAACTTTATTCATCCTTGGGTCTATAATAATAAAAAACAAAAATAAAAATACATCTGCAAGACATTTTCAGTTAAATTTTTGCTATTATGTTACAATACATAATAGCGTGAAGATATTACACATAACTAGAAAAATAGAAGAGTTGAACATAAATGTGAAAAGTCCCAGCACTTATGGATAGGAGTTATTCAGCCTGATGGGTATGAAAGATCTCTTGAATCATTCTGTGGAACACTTAGTTCCACAGAACGATTCAACAGATCCACAGAACTGATGGCACATTCAGCCATCAGTCTCTGGCTGAATGTGCTCCTCTGTGTGTGTGTGTGTGTGTGTGTGTGTTGTGTTTTTTTGTTATTGTAAATAAATACTGTAAATGATGACATCATTGTCTCTGAATGTTACGCTCTAATTAAACAGGCGACAAACCTTCGCGGTTAATTAGGCTTTTGTTCAGTCTTTACATTTTCATAATCAGTTCTACAATCACTCTTTACTTTCCAGAAAGCAATTAGTAAAAAGAAAGTAGGTCATAACATCTCTCTCTCTTTGTGTCTCTCGTTCTCTCATGCTCTTTTTCTTTCTTTGTCTCTCTCTTTTTCTCTCTATCTGTCTCTCTCTCTCTCTCTCTCTCTCTGTCTACCTGACCTGACCGCTTTTTGCCCCCATTCTCTTTCTTGCTCACGCTCTTTTTCTGTCTCTCTTTTTCTCTGTCTACCTGTCTCCCTCGCTCACTCTCTTCTCTTTTTTTTTCTTGTTCTCTCGAATTCTCTCTCTCTCTCTCTATCAACATGCACCCTCCTCTCTCCATCTATCTGCTCTCCCCTGTCTTGTCTCTATTTCTGTTTCTCTGTCTATGTCCCCTCTCACTCTCTCTGTCTACCTGCACCCCCCCACTCTTGGCGTATCTGACACCCCCCCTGCTCCCTCTCTCTCTCTGTCTCTCTCTGCAGGTCTCTGCTAACATCGCTCTGGAGGTCTTCACGTTCAGACCTGGTAGTGTGTCTGGTTTACTCTGCACTGTGGTTCAGCGCTGGTCTATTGCGCCCCCTGTTGCTGCGGGGGGACACGGGTCGGACCACAGCGGCGTTCTGAGCTTCAGATGTCACGTGGCCAATGGATCCAGGTCACCTTTACCTGAGCTCAGTCAGGTGAGAGATGTGGCTAGTATACATTCATTCACGTGTTGAAAAGACAAGAAACAAGGGGTGGGTTCTGAAGGACGGACACACCTCCTGGCTTGATTGCCAGCCAATCGAAGAGCAGGACACTGACGTGTGTTCCACAATCTCCTGAACACACTTGCTGTGAAACTCGGGTCTCTGATTGTGTATACCGATTCTAGGAACTTTCTGCAAAAGAAAGAGAGCGATGTGGTGGACTCAATTCTTCTGATTTCCCTGTCCTACCACTGCTGTACGTATTTCAAATCTTCATTTCAAAATCTTCAGATGATTTATTGAAGGCTTCACTGAAGATAGAGGGTGTCGTCCTCAGTCCAGTTCCTGGAGTGTCTTTCAGGTGGACCTGTCTAGGAAACACATCTGTAGTCAGTCTATGTTGCGTTTTGGGATCGAAAAGATGGTGTAGGACTTGGAATTTGAGGGAACTTCTCAATTTCAGTCTTAAAACTTTTTATAGATGAGAAAATACTGTAATTGCAAACATTTTGGGAGGGGAAAAAATCTGGACGAGACAGCTTCTGACAGTCTCGATGGTAAATGAAATGTAATTTGACTTGTTTCGTGTATCTGAATCCTGTATTGCCACCTAGTGGACAAGTTAAGGCACATCACCCAGCCCCATTCCAACTCTTCATAATCGCGTTTCCCCCCGAACAGCATGACCATCGCGAGTCATAGCCATGGTGATTAATGTCATACTCAACTGCAAAAAATGAAAGACTTATATTATACGAGCGTAAATCAGGATGAAATAGAAACATCAGTGAGAAACAATAGTTCACGTTTGTGTATGAAACGATGTCGCACTGTGTTTTTTTTTTTTCAGTTCTGTCGGCATGAAATAATTTTCAGTCTTTGTAAATAAACCCGAGTTCATGCGATATCAGTGGACGCGAGCGCCTCTGACGGTCTGGAGGGGATTTCCGCTGTCCGTGGTTCTGAAGTCACGCGATTTGACACGTCACACGTAAAACGTAAACCAACGTAAAACGCAACTAAATGTTTTAAAACAGACAATGTCGACATGTAACATCAAGTTGTTTTCAAAAGAAACATATTGAGTCAGAAAAAGAAAAGGCTCACTTTTAGAGGGAGTTGTACATACAACTTTACCTTCAACTTCAACAATTGTTTACGAGTTTATACTACAACAAAAATGGCAGTCACACACTTGTTACATAATTTCTGAAGCTCTTGATGTGATTCTCCCGCGGTGCTGACGCTGTGATGAGCTCTGCGGCAGTGATGAGATGAGCTGACCTGACCACGTCTCCCGTCTAATGGCGCCGCTTGCTTCCCCAGAACCCGGCGGCTGTCGCGTCTTACTACTTGCCGCTGTCCAGTGTGGAGTCCGCGCCGAACTCTACCTGCGCGCTGCAGCTGGTCGTCTTCCGAAACGGGAAACTCTTTCCGTGCACCGGGAATTCGTCCAACCTGGCGGACGACGGGAAGCGCAGGAGCGTGTCCACACCGGTGGCGTTCACCAAATTAGGTACGAATGAACTCGGCTGAAGTGCTGCATGCGGCGGTCCTGCTGCAACAGTTGCACCTCTCTCTAATCGAGTAAACATGAGCGAATGGCGTGCAATTTAAAAGCGAGTGCGTCAGTAAGATGGTGCTCACCCCTGCCCTATTTAAGAGAACTCTGTCTGCTTAACAATGTGCTGGTGCATGCTTCATTCACTCTATTCAAAGCATGCCCCCATCTCTCTCTCTCTCTCTCTCTCTCTCTCTCTCTCTCTCTCTCTCTCTTTCTCTTTCCACCACACACATGCACGCACACGAGCGCGCGCGCGCGCGTCTTTCCACTTGGACCGTTGTTTGACGCAATGTGTTGCTTCCCCGTGTAGATGGGTGTAGCCCCGGGAGCCCCGTGCAGCCGGTCAGCGTCGCTCTCAGACACTTCTCCTCGGGGGTCGATCCCGCCGCGGCGTACTGGGATTTCGAGCTGCTGGATGGACACGGCGGCTGGCGCGCGGAAGGCTGCCACATAACGGGCACCGCGCACAACACGACCGCCGTCCGCTGCGCCCGCCACGAAAACATCGCCGTGCTTATGGTAAGAGCGCGCCGAGATCTTCAATTCTAGCTAGAAGTTGGTGTTGAACCCATCGCGATGGTGACGAATTCCGAGACCCCAAGAAACCACGACCCCCATGCAAACAAACAGATCAGCATGTAAAAGCAGAACAGTCAGTTTGCGTTCAAAGTTTCATGGATGTGGGTTTTAATTGACACGCATTCGGTTTTCATGTTTATTGTGGAGTTTTTCGTAAAGTCTGATGGCCAAACCACGTGTGTGAGTGCAGATGACGCCAGCAACACGCGCTTAACTAGTGACCCGCTCGGGCGCTTTTACTGACTAGATTGGTGAAATAGTTGTGTTTTGCGAGGAGGCCTTGACCACAGGCTCCATCACTCATGTCCAGCTTAATCCAGCTTTGGTCTTGACATGGAATTTGGAGCGGTTTAGATTTAGCCCCGTTGCGATAAGATTGCGTTAAGAACTAAATCATACCGCATGTTTCGATTGTGCGTCTGACTGAAAGCAGTATTGCTGTATTTATTTATTTATTTATTTATTTATTTATTTATTTTATTTCCCCCCCATTTGTATCAAGTACAACCACGAGATAACCAGTAGAATCCTTTATGACACTGCATGTTGAATGGGTAACGTGGGTTGCTGTTTTTGATTCACGCACTTTTTTTTCAATCACCGCTGTTCTTGTAGTAAACGTGTTGCATCTGTGATTCACGCCGGCGGATGAATGAGTGCGGCGGCAGTGCGGCGGTTCTCTCGGTCTCACGCTTGTCATGTCGCGTCGTCCTTCCGTGATTTAACGAGGGTTTGTGGATCACAGGCATCTGATCCACCGCCGAGCCATGTTGTTCTCTGTGACGGGGATTCGAACGCGGATGGTTTTGAGCATCATCAGCTGTTGTTGCCGGTGTTTTCAGCAGCGTCGCGGGCTCTCGAATCCGCATGCGTGCGGGAAAATTCACGTTGTGTTGGCATCACACGTGCGCGTTGTGATGTGTCGAAGATTCGAGTGATGCTGATGGTTCACGTGCGGATGCGGGATGCGGTGAACTTCACGCGGAAGGTGAAGATGCGATGGACCATTTTGACGCGTTTTACAATTTAGAGGTGTGTGTGTGGGGGGGGTGTAAAGAGAGAGAAGAAGACGAAGATGATGATGATGATGACGATGATGATGCAGCCACCACACCCGCAGTCCGCATTCAGCGTGAGAATCCTGTGTGTCTTTCGTCTCTGTGATGATGATTTTTAACCTGTTGATCGCTTCTGCAGCAAGTTTGAATGCAGATCCCTGTCCGTCACTCTCTGCTCTTCCACACCAATCAGAATAAAACAAAAAAAAAGCCTGTTAATTTATAAACATAGGGAAAAGTTATCTACATTTTTAATCATTGTTGATATTTGTGTTTCATTGAATGTCATGGACCAGAAGAATAAGCAGAAGTTCCTCCCAAACACGTGACTCTCATTTAACTTATTTTGAACAATGCAGCTATGTGACGCAGCTAGAAAACAGCTTTGATCTTCTGAAACAGCATCAGCCTCGTAAACACTGGTTTGTCATTCTGCTGGAGTTTCCTTGAATCAGTCAGGCGTGAGTCACTAAGGAAAACACAGTCCCAACGCTTATCAAAAACCAGCAGACAAACAAGAACAAACTAAAATGTAATAGTTTTATTCTGCTGATACATTAAGGGAAAAGCATAAAGAATTTCAAAATAATAGCAAGACGTGAAGTTAAATTGTGCTTCATCTTCTTAACAATTGTGACAGGGTTTCAACTTGAATGTACAACACAATAATTTACAAAAGTCCCATAACAGACAAACAAGAAGAAAACAACAATAATATGGTAAATGTGTGCAGCATTGTGACTGTAAGATCTTTACAGTAATGTAGAATAGTCACAGTAATCTAGATGAGTGTATCTGTGATCTATACGATCTATAATCTAAAAGTAATTTGAAATATAATCTAGAAGATGTTTATAGCATCTAGAAAGTCTCACAGTAATTCAGGAGTGTATTACAGTAATCTAGAAGATCTTTACAGTAATGTAAAGGAGTGTTGCCGTAATCATGATGATCTTTACAGTAGTATAGGTTCACAGTAATATAGAGAAGTCAGTACTATAGAAAAGTGTGACTGTAGTCTAGAAGAAGTCACAGTGATTGAGAAGATTGACAGTAATCTTTTAGTAATAGTTTTACAGTATTCTGGAAGAGCTTATTGTAGAAAGTTGTTACAGTAATCTAGAAAATGTTATCCTAATGTAGAACCACATTGCAGTAACCTTAAAAGTGTTGCAGTTGTACATTTGTTTCATACGGTAATTATCAATGGTACAGTAATCACAAGTATTCACTCATTCATCTTCTGCCGCTTAGTCCTTTAAAGGTAATCACAAATAGTGTTACAATATTATAAATAATAAAAAAGTGTTGTTACATTAATCTAGAAGAGTGTTGTGGTCTTCTTGAAAAAATGTTACAATTTTCAGTAAGAGGGTTAGTATCAAAGTAGTGTTACACTATCTAGAAACGTCTAATCCTAACCTAACTCCTCAAAGTGACCCATCCTACGGACCGAGGAGACTCCATTACATGTTACTCACACCTTTTAGTTTCTGTAGTTTACGAGTAGCCTTGTAATGGTTATTACTCTAATGAACAAATCACAGCTATTCTTATTCTAATGCTGAATAGGTTCTGTGTGTGTGTGTGTGTGTGTGTGTGTGTGTGTGTGTGTGTGTGTGTGTGTGTGTGTGTGTGTGTGTGTGTGTGTATGTGTATGTGTATGTGTGTTTATGTGCATCTATGTGTCACTATGAGTCACTGTATTTAATGTGTGTCATTGATTGTTACTGCATCAAAAACAAAACAAAAAAATTTTAAACAGCCAAAATAAGTAATAATTTAGTTCCAAAATTGTAAATAGCAGTACATCCAGATTATCAAATGCTTCATACATTTAAATTTCGACCAATCGTGGAAACAAAATATTACCTAGTTTAACATAATTGGCAGACCGTACGAAAACATGTTCCTCACAGCAGGCGATCTTTTAGCTCCACCACATTACTGGTTTTACAGAATAAAACGTTAAAACAATAATAAAATAAATAATTTAAGTGCTCAATTGAAAGGATTCACAAAAATAAATCTTTTAGAAAAGGAAACAAGATATTATGAATGTGATGCAACACAGTCATAAACAGTGAGAGTGCTGTGCTTTAATCTACTGATCAATCACAAAAGACTGAGTGGCTATCACACACACACACACACACACACACGTTTCATACATGTATGTGTGTGTGTGTGTGTGTGTGTGTGTGTGTGTGTGTGTGTTCGATATAAAAAAAGAAAATTGTAGACACTTCCCTGTTCTTCCTGTGATGTGACCAAACGCTCGTGAAGGGCGAGCAAGAAACGAGACACGTGTGAAGGACAGAGCAGTGCAGGAGGAGAATAATGATGTGTGTGTGTGTGTGTGTGTGTGTGTGTGTGTGTGATCTGGTTAAATTTTTATTGCTGCCGTTATTGTAACAATTTAACCAGCTATTAACAACAATTCATTTTTCCTTGTTGTATAAATGTAGTTTAAAATGATTGATTTGTATAACAAAATTATATATCAGAATCAGTCTATTTGTTAATAATATCCCTTGTCATCTGTAGCGAGATTTATTCTCCTCTTTTATTCCAGTCTGTTTCATAAGAGGCTGCAAATGCTCCGACCGAGGATTCACTCGCGGATTAATCTGTGGTTGTGCAGATGAACATGAACAAGTTGTGCACCCCCCATCTCCCCCACTCTCTCTCTCTTGTCTGTCTCTCTCTTGTTCTACATCACTCGCTGTCTCCCTTTCTCCCTCAAATCCAGGCTGTTGTTCGTGTTGCCGTGTCTCCTGTGTATTGTGGTGATCATTTGCTTGTTTGTGATTCGTCAGGATCTGAAGAAGGGGTTGTCGTTCCCACCGTTCCCCGGCGAGTTCCTGCACCCGGTGGTTTATGCCTGTACCGCTGTCCTGCTGCTTTGCCTGTTTGCCTCCATCATCACGTACATACTCCATCACAGGTGAGAGGAGAGAGAGAGAGAGAGAGAGTACCGTACATACGCGAATAAATGTACAACCTTCACGAATAAAAAATTGCAAAAACATAAACGACAAAAACATTTTTTTTCATTTAACAAAATTACGATTTTTTTTTTATCTTAAAAATACTCTTCTTTCTTTATTTAACAAACCTAACTTGACTCGCATCACTTCAATGTCATTTGTACTTGAATAATAGTTTTTAAAAATCTATTCTAGTCTTTAAAACTCCAACTCCCATAATCCTCCATTGAGGCCTTAGGCTCCCATCTTTGCACGGCAGACTAAAGCTGAGCTTGGTTTTTGTTTGATGTAAATATCTTAATAGTATTGTTTTGCTGTGCAGAAGACAGAGCGATTTGATTGCATTTGACTCCAGTGTTCTTCCTTTTGAACGGTTTTCTTTTTCTCCAAAGTTTTGGGTCCCTGGAGTCGCTCTCAGGCGATAGCATTTATCCGATTGCGGGCATCTATTCAAACATTATTGACGGTATTTAGTTTAAACACTTTCTTCGTCCAGTGTTATTTTGTCCTTGTTAAGTGTCGTGGCGTGTCTAATGTTTCTTAATTTCTGTTATTGACCCAATAAAAACTTAGTATATGCACGTCTGCCTACACATTACTTAAAGACGCGCACCGCTGCATAAAGATGTGTTTCCAAATATTTGTGATTGTTCCTGATTTTAAATATGGAAAAATGGGCGCATATATTCACGCGGATATTTGAAATTGACGATTATAAGCACCCACGAAATATTTGAGTGTGGAAAATTCAAAACACTGGGTTGCTTATATTCACATAAATACGGTGTTTATACCATCTCTATGAGAGAGAGAGAGAGACAGGAGAAAGAGATACAGATAGAAAGATTCTTCAGATATTTGGCAGCTTTGACGGGGCAGACGGTTAATTCGCTGACGCCAACAGTTGCATGAGTAGCCACAACGAGAACTGAACTCATCTCACTGTGAGGGAAAACTTCAACTTCAACTTAAGACCCTGATTGGTTCTAAGGGCGAATCCCTTAATGTCATTACTACGTGGCAGAGTAGAGATGCTACGGTACAGAAGCGTTTCTACACACTTCATAAAAACAACTTATTTTTATTTTTTATAAAAACAACAATGTCCAAGCCTTTTGCCATTGATTTTGAACATTTCCGCACATGATGATCTCCGCAGTGTCTGGAGTAGTGTCCGGATCTGGAGTAGTACAGATCTTTGTGAGCTCATGTTTAACTCCAAGGCGTAAGAATCCGAAGTTCAGCTCATTTGTAGAATCCACTGGAACCCAAGGACAAAAAAACTGCAGTTTGTAGTTTTTTTACTTACTGAATTAAGTAGAAATGAATGGATTGTGAGTACTGTTGAATTCTTCAATCGTGCCACATCAGTATGTTGGCGTGTGAGAGAGTCTCGTCTGAGATGGCGTGTGAGAGAAAAATATAATTTTGTAAAAATTGTGATGAAATGTAAGTCGCTTTGGATAAAAGTGTCTGCTAAAAAACTGTAAAGTAAAAAATCAGCTTGTCCTGTTCTGACCTCGACACACACGCTGTAATCCGTCTCACACATGTTGTCCATATGCCATGCTTCTCTGTTTTCCACAGCTCAATCCGGATCAGTCAGAAGGGATGGCACATGCTCCTGAACTTCTGCTTCCACGCGGCCCTGACCTTCGCCGTGTTCGCCGGTGGCATCAACCGGGTCAAGCATCCCGTCATCTGTCAGGCCGTGAGTGTCTCTGAAGAACCAACGTGTAAAACGCCTTTGTCTTGGTGTGTGTACTCGCCCTGCAGCCGCGGGGTCTTCAGCAGGCTTTTGTGCCCGTCACGTCATGTGAACCGGCTTTTTGAGGATGTGGGGGTGGTAATGTGTGTGAAGATCCAGCCTGTGGGCCACAGACGTGTTCGTCTACTACAGAGACTAGAACACACAAGTGTAGAAGTGAACGCTGGTGTGTGTTTCAGGTGGGGATGGTGTTGCACTACTCCTCGCTCTCCACGATGCTCTGGTTGGGAGTAACAGCACGTAACATCTACAAGCAGGTGATGAAGGAACCACAGCAGCCACAGCAGAACGGAGGGCCGGCGACCCCTGACCCCATCACTTCTCCCATGCTGAGGTACGAGACCCTCATTCACAGTTGAATATTGAGAGCCGTTTCACAGCTGCATTCGGAACTGGTTTTCCGTTTCTGGGTCACGTGGAGCTGGGGGCAATGCTGACCACCCTGGATTGGTGGATGGTTGAATAGCCTTAATCTGATGTTTTGAAAGAGAAACTTTTCTTTCAGTTGAGGAGCAGGAGCTTTCGTCAGGTCTTCAGTTTTGCACAATACGATAATACAAGAAGAAGAAACTCTTTATTTGTCTCAACAAAGAGAAATTTACAGACATAATTCTACTGACATAATTATTGTCAGTATGATGTCTAGTCTGGTTTTATATAGAGGATGTAAACTGCGAAAATGCAATATAAAGGACGAAGGAACTGAATGTATGGTTTTTGCCGAGTGTAAACAGAAGAGCGGGTATGTCCTAATTGTCATTGGTCAATTGTCATTGAAACAACGTTTTCTGATTAATTGCTAAATAAATGTATAAATACATACAAATATTTGCATATAATTACAACAATTACTTTGCATATTTCTTAAATGGCCTTCAAAAAGCCTCTAGCCGAACACGTCCTGAGAGCGACCGCTGACACGCAGTGCTGGATTCATCCAACCCTTTACCGAGGCCTGAATGGACTTTGTATTGTTAATTACGGATTTGTTTTAAAGAGATTACACTTATAATTATTTTTATTTATTGTAATTTATTTAGCCTTTGCTTAATTTCCACATATATTGCTATTTCGCTGACTGTATGCTGATAAAGGGGCGGGATTTCTTAAATCAGATCCATTTGAAGCACAGTGAGATCTGGTGTAAAACTTTACTATTGCGTATATAATCATTTTAATTTCTAATAACAATTGAATATAAAATGTAATTGATATTCATCATTAACTGGTGTTACTAATAATTATATTAATAAAAATGTCATCCTCATTATTATTATTATTATTATTATTATTATTATTATTATTATTATAACTTCTTATATTGTCCACAAAATGCTACACTAGAGAAAATGATCAGGAAACGCTTCATAAATTAACCAATGACTGTGCAGTGACCCAATAAGCCACACCCACTCATTTGCCCAGGGCATTTCTTCTCTATCATTTATATTTGATCACATTGCAGGTTTGATTCGTTATAGTTTTAAAAATAGTCATCCACCGCAATGAACACATGGTACATGCGAAGAATAGTCTTTAGACAACTTGTTGTTTGACTTATAGTAAAACGATGCAGTGACACACTTTAATCACGCATCGATTGCAGTACGCAATCGCACGGTTGTAATATTTGCGCCATTATTTGCACCTCTTTAGTGTTATATTTTAGCCTCATCTGTTTATTGTTGTTTTTCTCTCTTTTTCATTTTTGCACAAATGTTTACTGTAGTCGTTACATTTTTCTGTTTGTGTTTCTTCTGCTATTTACTGTCTTTGTTGCACTGCTTATTTTTGTTTGCTGCTGTAAAACACATACATTTCCCCTTGTGGGATTAACAAAGTCAATTTAGTATAATCTGATCTAATAGCTACTAGATCGCTCTTTTCTCATGTGAGCAGCCAGAGTACAAACATCAGTGTGGCATTGCTTCCCAGAAAAAAAGACATTGCCCTCGACTTTCCCACAATACCATTTTGAACCATTTCTTGTTAAAGATGGTGAGCGAACCTGTGAACAACTCATAACCCTTAATGTTCCAAAGCCTTCTGATTGAGCTACACGTGTGTGTGTGTGTGTGTGTGTGTGTGTGTGTGTGTGTGTGTGTGTGTGAGCAGGTTTTACGTGGTCAGCGCCGGCTTTCCCTTCATCATCTGTGGCATCACAGCAGCCATCAGTCTGGAAAACTATGGCAGTGGAGATCAGACGCCAGTGTAAGTGCAGCCGAGCTTTACGGTCCTACCATGTCCTGACTGTGTGTCTTCTGCTGTGGCAGCTGCTGGATGGCGTGGGAACCTAGTCTTGGGGCGTTTTATGGACCCATGGCGTTGGTTTTCTTGGTGACCTGCATCTACTTCCTGTGCACTTTCGTTCAGCTCCACCGACACCCGGAGAGGAGATACGAGCTGAAGGCCTCCAGCAAGCGGCAGTGCCACCATCAGTGGGAGGCGAGGGAGGAGGGCGGGCAGTGCCACACGGGCTGCCCCGGTCTGATCAGCCCCGCCATGCTGGCCAACGAGCACTCGCTGAAGGCCCAGCTGCGCACAGCCGCCTTCACGCTCTTCCTCTTCATCATCACGTGGACCTTCGCAGCTCTGGCCGTGTCGCAGGGTCCCTTTCTAGACATGGTCTTCAGCTGCCTGTACGGAGCCTTCGCCGTGACTCTCGGGCTGTTTGTCCTCATCCATCACTGTGCCAAGCGTGATGACGTGTGGCAGTGCTGGTGCGCCTGCTGCCCCGCCCGCCAAGCTCCGACTCCGGAAGCCAACGGAGACGCGCACGGACACCCAGACTCCTTTTGCGGAACGCCGAGCCACGCCCACTGTGGAATCTGTAGGACCCAGGCGCCCGTGTCGCCCTGCTGCGCCGCCCTGCGTTCCCAGCGGCTCCTGGCGGACGAGTCCACGCCGCACATCCTGCTCCACGCCGACCCGGAGGGCTTCAGGCCCGCTGTGCATCTCCACCGCTGCTCCAGGTACGGCACGGACAGGGAACTGACCTTCCACATCCCCTCCGGGAGCGCACCCGCCTCCCGCGCCAACAGCCCTCTCAGCCACGCTGGTCCCGGGACCCACCGCTGCTGCCACCACCACGAGCTGCCGCTGTGTCACCACCACTTGTGCTCTGCCAAGGACGAGCCCCTCAGCTTGGCCGTGTGCCAGCCGGAGACGGGCGAGACCGGCACATTCCAATGTGGATGCGAGAAGCTGTCGGAGGAGGGGCATCACGCCCACATGGCGCCGCGCCCACGCAGACAGTCCCTTCACCAGAACGTGTCGAACCACAATGGCATCCTGAAGGCCAGCGCGCTGAACCCACCACCCAACATCCGCACCGGACCCTGGAAGAACGAAACCACCGTCTAGAACAGGGGTGGGCAAACTGCGGCCCGGGGATCACATGCGGCCCGAACTTGTAAAAATGAAATGAAAGTCTAATATTTCTTTTTATGTAAATCTGGATAATCTGTTATGGTTTATTTTATTTTTTTAGTAACACATTGCAAGCGTAATAACACAAAATGTACGTAAAAGAATTGTACTAGTATATTTTAAACATTTATTTTTGCACTGTCAGTCTAAGGAATCAGATGCCAAAAATATCAAACACAAATTTCTAAGAAACAAACGAAAACCTTCATGTTTTGGTTTGAAAATGTTTTTTCGCTTCAGATTTTTTTGTCCGCTTCATTTTTTTTCGTTTGGACTTCTGGCACTAGCATCGCGTGGCGGCGGCCCTTACTCTGATTGGCTGGTGAGAATGTGATTGACAGCTTCTGGACCAGGAAGCCCGGTCCGGCCCCTTTGTCAAATGTTAGAACCTAATGTGGCCCGCGAATCAAAAAGTTTGCCCACCCCTGGTCTAGAATGTTCTGTGTTTTCATGTCACACTTCCTGTGGATCTTCTGATGTTTTAGTGCTTGTGTTCACAATCATCAGGTCAGATTGTTCCTGTAACTGTCGTGAGTGTTGAGTCTGGTCGCCCCAACAACGCTAGAACGTTTACCGGCGGGTTTTAAACCACTCACAGTCGTCCGCTTTTGTCCAGGTTTATTGTGAAAACTGTCTCGACTGGGTAAAATGCCAAGGCTTGATTCTCTCTGTTGAACTGTTGAGATCCACCAGTGAGTTGGACACATCACTCCCAGAATGCACTTCTTTGTTTCGCCTCATCACGGGAAGCAGCTTTGTTTGGTGGAAACGGGAAAAGACTGGGTGCAGAAAAGATCGCGGCGTCCGGTTCAGGGAGTCGAACTATCAACCGCGAGTTTGTAAAACAAACTGTGATCAGATAATTTCTCAGTCTGCTGTGTATATTCTTATAAAATTGCTCTGAGAAATGTCCCTTCATTTTTTTTGTATTTTACATGTCATTTCGATAAAACACAACTTGAAAACAGATTTTCTTTTAACATATTTTTAACAAATATGTAAATATAGATTATTATCTTTTATTTTTGAATTTGTCAGTTCCTCTCTGTTCTGGACCTTTACTTTTTCGAAAGCAAGTATGGTATTTTGACTACAACATTTCTGTCAGAACTTTGTGTTCATCAAGAGTGGTTCCAGCCTCTTTTATTGGTTCAAAAATCGAATATTTTTTGAAAAATAATTCCCTATTTCATCAATAATTCACTGTTTCTTGATCTCTAATATTTCGTGGAATCTGAGTGACAATTGTTTGGTGAGAGTTTGGGGAAATAAATCTCACCGACCAATCACAACCCACTGTAGTTTTTGTTGCTATGGTTGCAGATGTTTTTATCTCACGTGTGCCTTAAGAGTCAGCTATTTAAATACAAAGCCATTCAAAAAAACAAGAAGTCTATTAAGAGTAAATCTCACGCAAACCAGTAGGGGGCCTCTTGTGTAAAACTATTTAGTTATTAAACTTGGCCACTGGTCGGCAGTATTTCACTAGACAGTAACTAGATCAATGTCAAATAATAATAATAATAATAATTCAACACATTAAACTTTTAAAATTCTCAATATGCCCAGTGTTCAATTCTACAGTGTTTCAACCAGTTCGAATCAACCAGTGTTGTTGATACAGTGTCTTGCTCAAGGACACTCAGTTGTAGAACCCGCCGGGGATTCTGACCAGGATAAATAAATTACAAATTTCTTTACCACTGCAATTTTTGCGCAGCATATTCAGACTAATTTTATTCATTTTCTTGTTAGAAATTATAAATTACTTAAACTAAATGTATGTACTTACACAATGTAATCAATGTGTTCTTTTCAACCCTCTGTGTGCTTATATATTTTTTTTAAATACAAATTATATAAGTCTATAATATTAGGGTATAAGTTAATCCTTCAAAACGGAATAATTGCGACTGTGATTAGTTCAGTTTGTTCGATCACATAACTGATTCTCGTTTATCCCGCCTCTCCATTTTCTCCACTGTATATTCATTTGCCTGTCTGCCGATCGCTCTTTCGCCACGTGATCGTGACTGCGCACGTGCCTTGTGTTTTTACGTGCATCGGTGTAGCAGTGTATAAAATTGACCACTAGATGGCGGTCGGTTATCGATTAAAATATTTTGTGGTTCCGCGCAGAGCAGATACCAACATTTTTTATTTGTAATTTTGTTTGCTGTGTAGCTAGCATCATGTCATTTTTTTACTTTGATCTGTAATTGTAACAGTACAAACCACACAGCAGCCAGGTGGTAATATGCACTTTAAAATTTAAAGTCTTGCAGTAGTTGGAATACATGATGTGATGTGCTGAAAAGCAACATAAACTAGTAAACAATGTTCGTGATGTAAACACATCAACTACTTTGTTTTGTTTACTAAATGTATAAAGTGCAAAACAATCAATCAAGATCAAATCAAACAAGTCATAACATAAATAATTCAATATTCATTTTGGTCAGTTTGCAATATGGACAAAATGCAACACAATCAACAAAAAATAAATACATAAGTAGTATAATAAATAATAAAATAAAAAGCTAAATACAGAAAAACTGCAAGTCACAAATACATTTAAGGTTTTATATAAAATCACTTTTACATTCCCCCACAGAACCCCTTGGTGCATAATGTATTTCTGCCGAAGGCTGAACAATACTAATTAGGTGTGTGAGATCTTCCCCATTGAAAGGCGAAGTGCAAAATCCTTCCATTTCACCATATTGTTGGTCAAGGCCATTTTCATGTTGTTTCAGTAGTGCTATTGGACCAATCCTGAAATCACTCTTTTGCCAGTTTTGTCAAATTTGTCAAGAACAATTTGCAGCAGAAGCAGTAGATGGCATTATTTGTTTTTGAATAGCCAGCTCTGCTTGTTTTTTTTTTTTGATTGTTTGTTTGTTTTTAAATTGTTAGCTGAAACTTCAACCGTGAGGATTTTTAGGGAACGTGAAATTTTCTTTTTTAGAAACTGGTCCTCGACATACAAGACCAATCCTTTCAGGGTCAGACAGGGTAGATGACCACTCAGCTGGGTCGACTGGACGAGCTGCTGAATGTGGTGGTTGCTGGAAGTAGCTGAGGGGGTAGATGTGACGTCAATCCCAAGGGCCATGAGCTAGATTGACCTAAATGGTCAAATAAAAAAATGTATTATATATTATTCACATGATTTTTGACATTAAACTGAGTAAACACACCTGCCATCTTACCTGCCATCTCCACAGAGGTTAAAACTGATAAGGTGGGTGGATAAAAGTGCTGATGAGTGCTTCTCATCTGCAGATGACGTATTAAACAAAAAGTACTATTATTATTGTTGTTGTTGTTGTTGTTGTTGTTAAAATAGGTATAAAAAGCGTATTAACAGGATTTGATTGAACAAGGGCATTGGTTGTGCCCCACCACCAAAATATTTAAACAGCGCTGCAAAGGTGAACAGAACATCATTTGACCAGAAAAGCCATTTTAACCGCAATAAACATCAACAACAAACAAAAACAGTTATTTGAACATCAATATGACACAGCACCTCAGCAAGATATCATCTAACATGAAGACATAACTATATTTACAAATTAAAGTAAGGATATATTGTCATTGGAAAAAAACAGAATATGAAAAAGAAGCTTATTTTTATTACAAAAAAGTAATCTAGTAAAATTATTTTTACATATGAGTCTTAAGTATTATGTTGTTTTAAAGACAACAGACAGACAGATCAACGTACACAGCTAGATAACCATTAGACAGACGTACAGACAGACAGACAGACAGACAGACAGAAAGTGGTGCGCGCTCATCATGTCGAGGAGACATGCTCGTGCACGCAGATTATTAGATGCGCGTGCGCGAGTCGAATGCTGGTTCTCATTGTTCTGAGGATCAAAGCGCGTTAGATAAAGTCTTTCCCTGCGCTCAAAACCTGGAGACTCCCGCGCCACAGATCAGCGATGAAAGAAACAGCCAGAGTGTCGTTATCTCTCCAGTCTCCCGGCCACAGCCCAACCGCAGGCCGCGGCACAGCTGGAATTTCCCCCGAAAATCCCAAATGCCTGTAAAACACATCAACAATAAAAAATGTAGTCACGTGACTGACGGTCGATGATTGCATCCGCCGGTATCTCGTGTAATATTGAATTCAATGCAATAAAAAGCAACTACCGAGCTTTAGATGTTTGTGATAAACCTCGAGCATTTGTTTAAACGTATCAGTTAATGAATTAATTTAAAAGCATTATCAGAAACATAATCGATTTAAGAACATTTAGAGAACAAACAGAAGGCGTCGGGGAAGCAGAAGGGGAGTTTGTTTAATACGGACGTGTTTGCGTATAGAGAGCAACAGATAAAGGAATGTCGCAGGTAAATGGAGAGGTGTTGAAACGCTGAGAGTGTGTGAATCGAGGCGTTAAGCTCGTCCCGGTGCGAATTAGCATCAGAACCGCGGGTCAATCAGCGGCGATTGTGTTGCTACTGTAAATCCCTTTGATCCGAGGTTTGTGACGGGCCGCCGGCGCCAGAGACTCCGCGGGCCGCCGGTTCCTCCTGACTGGAGCGTTTGAACTGATCTGACGTCACGCGCTCGCGAAGGGACAGATACACGACGCGCAGTTTCACATTAGAATCATCTGTTGATTTACAGTGATTGTGCAGTACAAACAAACATTATAGTAAATACGCTTGCATTGATAGTACTGCATCATTTCACACTAAAGTATTTCAAGATTATATAATGTTCGTGTATATTGAGAAAGAGAGAGAGACAGACAGAGAGAGAGAGAGCGAGACAGACAGAGAGAGAGAGAGAGAGATATTCGTTTAATGCCAAATGACAAACTTAATTATAACTTGATTTTCAAGTTTTGGTCTACGTTGACATGTTATGCATTTAAAAAGAAGCAAACATGAATCAATCGAAATAATATTTTTGATCGTGGTCTGTAAAACACATGAATGATTTAATTGATAAACGAATAGAGAGTGTGTAAATGGCATTAAGGAGCCTTCTTGTTTTATCGAAATGCTCTGGAGATGAAAGTATTGGCAATCACGTGATGTTGATTTTAGCATCTCGGAGGCTGATCGCTGTTTGTCTGGGATGCAGTTGTTCCGACACATCATCATTGTTTCGAGAGGATGCGGACAGCTGGATGATCCAGAGGTACTCGGTTCTCACAGACAAGCTGGCGCCAGGCCTTCACACAGTCACAGGATGCGTGAAGACTTCAATAACGACCCATTAGGCTTAATGATTGAGGATCGATCAGGCGCTAACTCCTCCATGCATATGCTAATGAGCGGCCGCACGCGGTATAAACGCTCGCGCGCCCGTGGCCTGCAGACACTTCCACTGCGCAATCATGGTGAAGACGTTATCCGTGGACTGGCTCGCGCAAAGCTCACTTGACACCCCGGTCGTGCAGCCGCAGATTAGGACTCACAGGCCGCATGTGCCGTGCTCGGTTCAGCCGAGACCTCCGACGTCATACGATCGCGTTTATCTGCAGCCCAAAGTGAAGGTCACCCGTGTGGAGAGAGCGGAACCCGCAGGAGGAACCTTGCCGAGGAGCTGTTCGTCCCCAAGCTGTAAGTGCACAGCCTGTGAGGCCCTCGACCATCAGCTCTTTCACGTGTCTGACCTTTGACTCGTTCAGTTTCAGAAAACAGCGGTTATTCGTCCGGATACGACAGTGAGGCAGCAGCGTCCGTCGACGACGCGCATGACGCGGAGAAAGAGGGCGCTCAGCGCCGGGTCAGAACCAAGTTCACGCCGGACCAGATCGACAAGCTTGAGAAGATCTTCTGCAAGAACAAGTACCTAGACGCGGGACACCGAATGAAAACGGCCCGCAAATTGAACCTCTCCGAAACTCAGGTGAGACGCGGTTGTCAGTGGTCACGTGAGCTCGGGCCGTTATTGGAGCGCAAGACTGACTTTGCCTTTCTTCTTCAGGTCAGAACCTGGTTCCAGAACCGCAGGATGAAGCTGAAGCGTGAAGTTCAGGAGATGCGAGCGGACTTCCTCGTGCCTCCGATGATTTTCCCCGCGGCTCCTCCGCTTCAACTCCATCATTACGACGCCCTGCGGCTTCCGTTCCACCCGCATCCCGTCCAGCAGCACGTCTTCCCCTGGCAACATTTCTACTGAGACATGCGAAAAAGGACTTTCGGATCGGATCGCGTCGAATCTGTGTGCAATACCCGTGTTATGTAAAATAGTCTTTAAAGATTGAGTAAAGTGAAGAGTTTATTTATTTTGGAAATTAAAGTATTTTTTATACAATGACATGTCTCGTGTTTATATTCGGACCTGTGGTAATCATTTGGTGGGCTTTCGAAAGATTAATTCAGTCCAGGCGCCGAACAAACGCGCAGCTCTGGGCTTTCATCTGCGTTTGCGTCCTGCGGCGCGACACAATTGGTTCTAATTAAGCCGCTCATTGATGAGGTCGGACAGACCACTCGCACAGTTGTCACGTGACACCAAATTCGAGGTCCAAATTGACCATTGTAATGAACAATTATCTATCGGCTGCGCCATGTCGAAGTGCAATGTACTTGGGAGAAACCCCTGTAGCTTTATTATAGCAGGGCTAATTTGCTAAAATCTCTCCACACACGCGCGCGCACTTGAGGCGCCAGAGATACATTTGCATTTTCACCCTGAACATCAAACGCCTTTTAGCCACAGTTACAGATGCGCGAGTGTCCGAGGACCGGTGCCGCGTCAAGTCACGTCCTAAGGTATGTCGACCCGTTCATCAATTAGAAATGCTGAGCTGTGACGGACCGTGAGCGCTGATCCGACGGACTCTTTCATCTCCGCGTCGGACAGCAGATCAGGCTCTTGATTGTATCTGTGTGAATTCTTCTTGCGGCTCATCATCTGATCTCGGGTGTTTCAGGTGATCAGACCCGGTGGCGCCGGGATCTCACAAGTCTCCGTACGTGTGAACAAGCCCATCGCGACATCGATTAAGCCCAATTACAGCAGCCATAAGAGAGTTATAAACCCTCAGAGCGCCTTTACTCATGCAGATGAGGAGCTGGTCTCCAGCAGCGCGGGAAAAGTTCCAGCTCGTCTGGACGAAACATCGCACCCAGAAACCCTCTCGGCTTCTTTTCTTAACCTTTTCATCAAAGTTTATGATGAATCAAGTTCTCCCGGGTCACATGACCGGGTCACGAGTAAAATCTCGACAATAATATTAATGACGATGATAATAATAAAACGTTTAAATATTTTTGCATACTTGAGCTTTGAATATGGTGCTTCATTCATTGAGTGAAAATTGGTTTTGAGTGAAAAAGTTTTGTTGTAACATTTTTAATTTCTACACAGGTCTTTTCTTTTATTATTTTAATATGTTTTAAATATGTCCATTATAAACTCAATCATGAAAGAACACAATATAATTCGGCCTACATATACGTGTTAAAAATCTTAAAACGCATTGTTCCTAAAGGAAGTTAGAATTTTAGAAAAAAGTTAGAATTAGAACTTTAATAATGCTGTATTAATCCAATCTGTATTGTAAGGTAAACTTTCGGTTTCTGTTGCAAAGTTTGCGCGAGAAAAATTATCGTGCTTGACACCGACGTCTTTCCGATCACGTGACCAAGCACGTCATTCATTCTTCTTTCTTTCTTTTCATAATATTCATTTAGATTCATCGATTGATGTCAACTACGTGCTTTTTATTGAACCGACGTAATATTAAAAATAGTTTTATATCAAACAAAGATGACATTATAAACAACCTTTATTCAATCAGAAAAGTTTACAACATAAAATGCATACAACATTAAAATTGTATTATACACATTAAAAACACATTTCTATATATATTTTAATCAAATCCATATATACACTGTATATATTTTAAAGGTATTGATAAACGCAGCATGTTTTCTTATTTCCCAGTAAACTCTAAAGCGCGCGCCCGGCGCTGGCGGGACTGGAACAGGTGAATCGGGCTCGTTCTGGTCGTCTGGATGCGGCGTGCGCGAAGCGGAGCGCGTGTCCTGCGGCCTGGGATGAAGCTTCTCGCCGCCCCATTTTCCCATGTCCTACGCCTCTTTAAATCAAACTCTCAAAGAGGTATATGCATAGGAAAAAGGAACAGCGAGCGGAACCGGGAGCGAAGGCAGAACCAGCGGGACCTGAAATTCAGCAGACAAACACAGCGTTAATAAAAGAGAGCAAAGGGGGCGCTAGAGACTAGAGTGCGCCAGAGACTGACAGTGTGGGCGAGAAGAACAGTGACCCCACAATTTAAAAACAGTTTAAAAGATAATTAAAAAGAAATAAAAGAAGTTAAATGTGAGAGTGAAATAAATGTGGTGATGTGGAGAGAGAAAGAGGAGAACAGTAGTTAACCAGAGCGGTGAATAATTAAAGATGGAAACAGAAGAGTTCTGTTGAGTAAGTAAAAGGCTAAAAGTTTTTGGTCTGAGAAGCAGTTTTGAAGTTTTCAGAGAGAAGTGAATGAAACTCACCGTTGCCTCCAGCAGCTCCGACACCTGCAGCGCGATTCCTGCAGCTTATATCCTCCAGAGAGACCTTGAAGATCCCCAGCAAGAACCAGTGGCGCTGCCCCTCCTCACGCACACACCCCCTCTCACACTCACTCTCTCTCTCTCTCTCTCTCTCTCTCTCTCTCTCTC
>CM051500.1:26426378-26436650 GCA_028031935.1 Paedocypris micromegethes
CACACACACACACACACTTTTCCCTCCCTTTCTTTATTTTTCTCTCACACACTCTATTTCACTTTCTCTTACTTTCTCATCCTTTCTCTAATTTACTTATTCTCTATTTCTTTTCCCATTCTCTCTCTCTCTCTCTCTCTCTCTCTCTCTCTCTCTCTCTCTCTCTCTCTCTCTCTCTCTCTCTCTCTCTCTCTCTCTCTCACTCACTCTCTCTCTCTTTCTCTCACTCTCTCTCTCTCTCTCTCTCTCACACACACACTTGTGATTAGACCTTGGCCTTACTGCTCACACAGACTAAACTTCTCGTCTGCTCTTGAGACTCTCATGGTCTATTAATGTTGAACTGTTTCCGCTAAACACACACACACACACACACACACACATTTTGAATGTTTCTTTAATTGTCTCAACTGAATGACTTTTCAAATTCTGGGTAATGAGGAGAGTCCATTTTTTTAGAGCCAATTCCCGAAATGTTAGGCCTGAAGGTAGGACTCATCCTCTCTCTCGTTAGCACTCGTTTCTCTCTTTTGTTGTCTAACCAGTCATCACACGCACGCACACACACACCTTAACACAGGGGCGCCGTTAAGGGGGGCAAGGTTAGGACAATTCTGTGGGTCCGCAGTCTTTTTGGGGCCCCCAGCGACCAGGTATAGGGCCCATCACATAATATTTTCATGGGCCCGAAATTGCTAGCGGCGCCCCTGCACACACACACCAGACTCCATTTCTCCTGCATGTTTTGGGCTGTGGGTGGAAACCACAGACTCGGATGAAACCCACTATGCCACTGCATTGTCTGAAATGTCATCTCTTGAGTGAAAGAAAGAGGTGAATAAACGACAGAATATCTTTTTCTGTCTCTTACACGCAGAAGATGAACAAAACAAACATGCAGGCTGTCAACTGTTGCTTTTCTTAGCAGAAGAACATTTTTATAAAATAAAAGAAAATCATACTAAAACAGCAGAAAGAATGTTTGGGTCAAATTGACCCGGGTTAAAAGTTTAAAAATTAAAAAAAATATAAAAAAGTATTTTTTAACTTTGAAATATCTCCTGCTTGTCTTAGTTAGTGTAATCTACATATAAACTAAATTGTTTCAGTTCACATATTTGTAACGCCCGCTACATGATTTTGTTACAAAGATAATGTTCGGGCCAATTTGACCTTTCATACAAAATGGAAGCTAAAAGAGTCAGAAGAAACAAAAATGTGTTTCTTTGCAACAATGAGCCATAATACACCACTGTCTCACACTCACACACTCTCTCTCTCACACACATCACATACGTCACACACAAACGCACACACACACACACACACGCACGCACGCACACACACCAAAAAGTGAAAAATACGTTTAAGCATTTTTAAAACATTTGTAAAACTTTGAAAAAAGGGGCCAGTTTAACACAAACATAGTATGAGGGTTAAAATATAAAGTAAGAACAGATAGAGAGAGAGAAAGAGAGAAAACTGAGATCAAAACGTCACAGGCTTGAAATCTTTTGAGGAATGTCTCACACAAACCTCCTCTCACACCTTCAGAGTTTGTGTAAATGTGTGTGCATGCAAAAAAGACATTTGATATATGTGTATGTGTGTGTGAGTGAGTGAGAGCGAGAAAGAGAGAGACAGAGAGAGGGAGACAGACAGACTCTCAAACATTCCTTCACATCTTCTGATTCATAATGACCTTCACATTCCTCCAAGAAAACGCTACATTGAGATAGTGGAAACATTGTAGTAATACAGTGTGTGTGAAAGTGAGAGAGTGTGTGTGTACATGCATTTGTGTCAAAGTGGGGGCCCAAATGTTAGGTTGTTATACTAAAGCCGGGACCTATCGAGTCAAAGTCAAAGAAACTTTATTTGTCCCCGTCAGGCAATTAACGGGACTGCACAGAGCAACAGTGTAACACTAATGTAAATAAAAAGTCAAATTGAAATAAATTGTAAAAGTCAGATTTGGGCACAAAGGTGGCACTTGTTGGGGACCGTTGTCTGAGTGTTCAGTCTGTAAAGTGTGTGCACAGTTGTTGCCCCTCGTGCAGTTGAGTTTGAGACCCCCGAGATTCAGTGTGAAGATTCTTCAACGGCATTTGAAGCTCCGGGATTTAATTAAACACGGCAGTAATTCAGTCTTCAACTCTTCCTCCTCGTGTGACCTCTGACATCTGCTCTCCCTCTCTCTCACACACACACACACACACACACACTTTCAACTTATACATACAATACACCTCTCACCCCTTTACATTAATCTTAACGAAACCTCAACTCTATTTTCAGCTAAATTCCCATCTTGCTCATCAAACAGGCCTTCAAGTTGAGGGTCCTGCCAAAGGTCCCACAAGTGCCCCACTTTAGTATAAAAACCCAAGCAAAAGTATAAAAAACCTATTGTATAAAAACCTGAGATTTGACACAGACCTAAAAGGCCCGCACACACACACACACACACACACACACACCCACCAGAGGATAAACCAGACTCTCAGGGCCGAGTGACTCTCACCCGATGTCTCGCTCCACTCAAGGTCACTGAAACTCCCATACACACTGATAACAACACAGTCACTGCCACACTAGTGTATGTGTGTGTGTGTGTGTGAGGTGAAGGTAAGAGCAACACTGGCTCATCGGAAGAAAAACAGGAAATGGTGGATTGATGGATGAGTCTGAAGATGCCAGAGATGCTTCATTAATCACCAGATGCTCCTCAGATGGACCATAGAGGAACGCTAAGCAAAGCTAGTGGGTTCTGATGGCACCAGTGTGTGAGAGAGGCAGGAAGACCAGCGTCTCTCACACACTGGTACCATCAGAACCCACTAGCTTTGCTCAGATGACTGAGTTCCTCTGTGGTCCTTCTGAAGAATCTTAACCTTCTCAACCTTACTCATCAGTGAGATGCTGAGAACACCGTGTTCCTTTTTGAAGGCCCTGTATCTTCTCAACCCTGACCATCGAGGACGAGGAGGAAGCATGAAGGTCTGCAGTGAGTGATGCTGAAGGGTTCACGGTCACATCAAAGGCCGAAACAACCACTGAACCTGGTGAGAGTCCAACGCAGGGGTGGGCAAACTTTCTAATTTGCGGGCCACAATGGTTTCTAGAGAAAGAATACTAATCTTGGCATATGGAGGAAATATATGCTTTAATTCCAAATGAAAAGGAAGAACGTATACAACAAAACATCTGACTGTGGGAAAAAAATTACGTATCTCACTTTTACTTAAATTTTACACGCTTGGTGGGCCGCATTATACGTTTTTGCCCAACGTTGAGCCTCAGTTTGTGTTTTCATTTTATATTGCATCACTACAGGAAGAGATGGTGGAGTGAGCAAAGCATTTTTAGAGCGTGTGACCGAGAGAAGATTGTGTGAGGCGGTGATGTCACCACACACACACGCACGCACGCACGCACGCACGCACGCACACACACACACACACACACACAGAGGAGTGAGTGGTAAAAACAAAGGGAAAGTGACATTGTGTTACTGACAGACAGAGTGGAAAGAGAGAGACGAATGTGTGTGTGTGTGTGTGTGTGTGTGTGTGTGTGTGTGTGTGTGTGTGTGTGTGTGTAACTGCGCGAGTGTAAAAGCGTGTGTGAGAAGGAAGTGTTGTCATCCGCTGATTATCATCCGATCGTCACTATTATTTTCAGCTCAGATTTACAGATAGCGGCGAGAGAGATAAAGAGAGAGAGAGAGAGAGAGAGAGAGAGAGAGAGAGAGAGAGAGAGAGAGAGAGAGAGAGAGAGAGAGAGAGAGGGAGGGAGTAGAGTTACGCCAAAAGCGGCGATCAAACACAGATAAGACAGATCAGAGTGAGTCAGATTCTGTTCTCTGACCTTCGCGTGCGCTGTAGAATGACGTCACCCCAGCGAGGCGCGTGCAGCTCGTCCAGTGAGCGCCACCTAGCGTGCGAGGTTATTGTTGCGTCCCAACAATTGCACGTTCTCTCTGTCTCTTGACGTGTTTATTCAGATCATCACTCCATTGAAACAGACATTAACTCAAGCCATTAAATAATAAAAATAGGATCGTGGCACAAGATTTCAAACACGGGATTTTTAAAGCGTGAACTGTTCAACACATGTTTTAAATAGTCAAAATATAAAATTACTATTACAGTAAATAATGTTTTTTTTACATTCAAACATTGGTAATTTACTGTAACCTTGCAGAAATGTCTTATACTTCGTATACACACACACGCACGCACGCACGCACGCACGCACGCACGCACGCACGCACGCACGCACGCACACACACACACACACACACACACACACACACACACACACACACACACACACACACGCAGCAAGATTCTGCTCCATGTACCGTTTAAAGCAACAATTTATTCTACCCATTTATATCCTATCGTATATCTTTTTTTCTCCTCTACTGAACTCTCCAAAAGACACACACGTAAAAAGAAATCAAGATGTTTTAAAAAATAAAAAATTATTAAAGGAATCGACTGTAAACGTACAATGTTTCTATTTATAGATCTCATTCAAGTTTACAAAGAGCTCAACAGAAGAGGCCTTATATATACGGTTTATGTGTACGTGCACACACACACACACACACACACACACACACTGCGAAAGCATTACATGTTTATTTGTAAAGTCGTATTTATTCAGACCTGGACACATTTTGAAGCAATAACATTTATTATTATTATTAAGAATATGAAAGAGACGAAAAAAAAGATTCAGTGTTCATCAGATTTGCCTTTTGTTCCGCACAAAAACAAACCGACAGCGACAATCCTCCCAACAGTCCGTTTGAATCAAATCTCACTTTACAATTTCTCAGATCGTGTTCTGAAGAGTCGTAGGAACTCAGAAAAAAAAGCTCCAATAGTGAAGGCCTAAACGGTCAGCTGAGCGCCGAGCCCTGATTGGCTGACGTCACGCCCTACCAATTAAAGTCCCGCCCCGTGAGTCTAAAGAAGCTGCGGTTGTGTTGGCGCAGGTAGGATCGCAGCTGGCGCAGCACGGTGGCGTTGACCGCAGGGTGTGGCCGGCCTTTGGACTCGTGGAGGCATCGCTCGTGGCCCTCGCTGCGAATGCAGTAGAAGCCTTTGGTCTGGTTGAAGTAGAAGTTGGAGGCCACGATGCGAGGCGGCAGATCCAGGAAGCGCTCGACTCTCTGGAGCTCCGGCAGAGGGTCGTGGATCAAGGTGTCTCCGTCCACGATGTGAATCTGCTGGAGCGGGAAGTGCTGCAGCCAGTTCCTCATGTGGACGTCGTAGAGACTGCGCTGGATGGCTTTGTAGCGCGTGTTGAGGGCTCCGTTCCGGATCAGCACGTTCTCGATGGTCTGCACGGGCTTGTGGTTCTCCAGCCGGTTGAAGTAGACCTGGGTGTAGTCGGAGATGACCCTCTCCGCCGGGTCCCTCAGGATGAGCAGGAGGCGAATGGACGAGTTCATGGCCCGGATGCGAGCGGGCGCCGCCGCCGAGGTGAAGTAGCCCGGGGTCTTCTCCACCGTAATTTGGTGCGGGTACGAGTGGGGCATCTGGTCCCGGTACCACTCCAGGCCCTTGGCGTAGTTCTCGTCCCAATCAAAGAAGTGCACTTCCGTGGCCGCGGCAGCCACTTCCGGGTGGATGTCCAGCATCTCCAGAAGAGCCCTGGTGCCACCCTTCCGCACCCCGATGATGATGCTGTGGGGGGCGCGCTTGCTCGTGCCCGGAGACGGCGCCGTGGATGGGCTGACGCTCACGTTTCTGAAGAAATCGCTGGGCCACACCTGGACCAGGTCCGGCGGGGCGGCGTATGTCCGGAGAACCAGGAAGAGCACACAGCTCAGGAGACTGGCCATGGAGATGGACAGGAGACGAGGGATGCTGCTGAAGACAACAGCAGTGAGGTCAAACCACAGACTGGTCAAGCTGGCGCGGAGACATGGAGCATCGGACACATCGTCAAGGGCGTGAAGTTGGTCCAGAACTCATCTGCAAACACAAGGTTCAATTATTATTAGTTTAACCAGAGAGAGAGAGAAAATCAGGGCGAGGAATTCAGAAGATCTGTGGTGCATTTGTGTGAAGGACATAATTAAAAACATTTACCGCGTTAACACAAATAAAAGCACCGATACAAAATGATTGAACCAGAAATGTAAAAAAAAAAATTAAGTAAATTTTCTCTTAAAAATACTGTTTTCTCTTTAATTAACAAATTAACCTAACTTATGATTCGATATCGTTTTATTTGAATAATAGACAGAAATAAAAGTCAATTATAGTTATCCGAACTCCAACTCCGAGAATTCTCAGCCAATGCCAAGAGCCTTGCACTTAGCCGTTTCAAAGCTTTTCTTTATCCGACGCCGTATAAAGAGGATTGTAGTGAACAATTATTTTCTCTTGCACAGAAACCCAGCGTTTAGATTGTGTTAGTTACTGGATGCGCCTGTTCCAATAAAAATTATGTTTTGTTCCAACACGTTATTTAGTTCCAGCCAAGTGTCCCTGCGTGACCAATGCTTCTTACAAGTAGATAAATGTATTTCCATTTATTTGTGATTGCTCCTCACTTGAAATGTGGAAACATTAGCGCTTATAATTACGTGCAAATTTAAAATCTGTGATTATAAGCATCCTCCAAGATTTTGAGCCACTAATGTTGGAGAAAAAACAGGCTTATATTTGCGTAAATACTGTAATTCAGTGATTAGACTAGACTGATCAAGCTTTTGCTTCCATTATGGCAGACTTTAGTGGAACTATAACGGACATGTTTTTATTTTTCCCACGCTTCTCGCAGTGACATCACACGTAGTCATGCTTTACTACCACACCCAGTCCCACCACACTTAGTCACGCCCCCTATTTGTGACACCCCACCACATCCCAAGTGACACTTCAGTCAGTCACACCCCAGCAACACCACACCCAGTCAAGCCCCTCCCAGGGTAAGTTTCCTAACTAAGATTGTAAAACAGTTTGAAGGCGATTGATCTAATAATATTGGAAATCAAAATTCAGAACATATAATGTTCAAATTTTTCCAGGCCTCGTGGAGTGAGTTGCACAACATTTGTCGCTTGACTTATACATAAAAAGAATTTTGTCGATTTGACACATTTTGGCTTCTGGAAGGATGAAACAAAACAAAATGAATTTGTGTGTTTTTCTGCAGCCTCTACGCTTAAAAATATAAATGCACAAAAGTACGTTTGTAAGTTTGATCAATGTCTCCCTTTTAATATGTGAGCAACTGAGTATATTTTAATTATTGTACAAAACTTGTCAGTGGGGCAAAACGTAAAAAAAAAAAACTAATGCAAAAAATAATTAAATAACCGTTCATTAATCATAATTGTTAAAATAGTTAAAATGTTCGATTAATCGAAAGCTGCCAACCAACCTACATACAGTATAATAGCGAATGGGATTGTTTTAGTGTTTTACTCCTCTATAACTAATCTAATTTTTAACTAATCCTTTCTATATTTTATACCTCCCATTTGCAATGTGCGATATGCAATGTGCATTGTTCACATTGAGGTCGCTATTTAAAGAGAAGTTAAAAAAATTATGAAATTATATAATAGCACAATAATTTAAGCACAATTCATTATTGTCATTAACAAAGCTGGTGTTGTTTAACTTACTTGTTCAGGTTAAGCCAACGTTCGGGTCGCTGAAGGCTTGATCCAGAACACAACGAAACCTCTAATTCCGCCCACATGAGGTCAGAGCCACAGCTTCACTGGATCGATGGAGGTTCTGCACAGGTCAGTGGAGGTTCTTCAGAATAAAGACTGAAGCCTCCCGAGGGTCCGCACCACACATGAAGCCTCTTCTTCACACTTCACCTGACGTCAGTATCGATTCCACTACAGCTTCAGGCTCTGAGGAAATCCAGCACAGAACGTGTGAATAACATGCACACACACACACACACGAACCATAGTGGGGCCACACCATTAAACGCGTACATACACCCAAATAAAATGTGTTCATAGGGCCCCACTTTAGTATAAAACCTTGTATTTGGGGCCTCACTTTGGCCTAAATGCCTGTGCACACATACAAATAATACAAAAAAGTTATAAATTAACTTGTAAATTAACACACACTGTAAACCCATTGTCAATGGAAGACTTGGAGCATCCATTAAAATTTGGATTTGACACAGCATGATGGACGAATGAGTGAGATGAATCAAATAAGCCATTGAGCTGCTTTGTGAAAGTTTACACACAAACGCACACAAGCACACGCACACACCACAGACTTCCGTCATCAATGGATCAATAAATTAAACTGAAAACATTAGTTCAGTCAATCAATATAATGTTCTGTCTGTTTGTCGAAATATCCGTCAATCTGTCCAATCACCTGGCAGTTGTCTTTGAATATTTGTCGATCTGTCAAGTCTAAATATTTGTCTCGGTCTAATCCAAATATTGATAAATAAAGTCTCATTCATTCATTCGTTCATCCATCATATGTGACCCCAAGGTGACTGTTAACGCCACAACCCAAGCTGACGAACACCCTTCTGCCTTCTACCCTTCTGATCACTACCTTCACTAGTATATACAATATGCACCGCTTCGTTTGAGTGAAACGTCAAAAATATAATTTTCATTGGAATTCCAAACGATCTATCCGCGGTTTCACATGATGCGAGGGCCCTTCGGTTGCTGTGAATCCTGCCGCGGTGGCGCCCTCTGGTGGCGGAAGCAGTCAGAGCAGAGACGCCGTGGGCCACGGAACAGAAGGCTCAGATAACCAGCTTTATTAACTTCCCATTAATACGAAATACAGCTGCAAGCAGCGACCACAAATTTAAGCAAGTTAGCAAAAACGATTAATATTTATTTATTTTTTTAATATCACACGTTCAGAGGCTGCAGAATTTTTAGTAGCTTTACCAGCACACGATTTGTGTGTGAGTTTCTAACCAAGCAACATTACAAATGAAGACGTTTGTCTTGTTTTGTCTAAATTCGTTCAACTGAAAGAAAAATACCTTATTTTATGTCGATTATGAAAATATATTTGAAAAAAGATGTGATTTGGTTTAATGTGTTTAGTTTAATTAAGGCTTTTGCACAACCACTTATGAGATGATTTTTTTTAATCGTTTGTAATAATTTTTCAGACAAACGAATGAAACACCGTGTTCGAAAACAGTTGATGTCAGGTGTTGGGCTTCGAAGACAAACGCGGTCAGATTTGTTCAATTTATTTTTTATTTATTTATTTATTTTTTCAAATTTAGCATTAGAGCGACACCTAGTGGCGGAGATTCATTAATTTGGAAGGACATTGGCGGCAGTCCACATTAATCAGTTGATGTTAACAATTAGTGTTGTATGTTAAAAGCATTTAAATTTGCACCTAATTGTTTATGACAAATAAAAAATAAAAATAAAAAAGCACAATAGCAAAGGACACGTGACATTTACAGAGCTTCGCGTCAGACAGTCACGTGACTGAAAACAGGAACCTAAACTAGATCATTGAAGCATTGGTCTAGTTATAAACAGCGAACAAAATAATCAGACAATAGATGTTTTGCAAACTGATTGAGTCTTTTATCGCAAGTCAGACAGGGATAGGTATGACAGAAGGAAACATTTGGAAAAAAATCTTCAAAAATGTTCATCTTACACAAGTCGTTATTTCAGTTTTAGTAGTATAGAAACATTTCAAACTCTGAGTTAAGAACTCATCAATTTCACATTTGATTTTTCCATTATGATCCTCACAGAAAACTCCAACATCCCTCTAATTTTTGCGGGGTTTTTTTTCCTCATTTTGCCAATTTTTTTAAGGTTGTGGTTTAATTTTTTTTTCCTGATGTTCTTCTTTGATATTTATAGTCTTTGGTATGCTGCTTCTTTTTATGCTTTTTGCTGCTCTTAAACACAGACTTTATTGATCCCACGGGGGCAAAAATCTAATCTAGTGAATATTTAAATGATCACAGAACGGAGTAATAATAATAATGTGAACTGTTGGCTTGTATTATTTCAGATTACACAAATAAAAACATTTAGATTAATATTTGGACAACATTCCTGCTTAATTCAGAATAAAAGTCCCGCTGGTGCCGAACCAGCCGTTAGGTGCGGTGTAGTTGTGTGTGATAAACGCTGGCTGACGTCTGTCTGTGTGTTCCAGAGCGGATGATGGAGAGCGACAGGCCGTTTCCCGCTCGCCACATGACGATCATGAACACGGTCATGAGGGAGAGAGAGAGAGAGAGAGAGAG
>CM051500.1:26436667-26467847 GCA_028031935.1 Paedocypris micromegethes
GAGAGAGAGAGAGAGAGAGAGAGAGAGAGAGAGGTAAACGCCTGCTCCACAGACGGCGAGGACGCGGCGGATCCATCATGGCCGTGGGGACGAGGAGGTAATTCGTCAGAGGAGAAACGCTTGGCTTTAGAAAACAGGCGGCGAGGGACAAACTAACCTTCACGTGACTTTAGTGTCATTTTACGCCTCAGTGTGAAGCAGATCTCAGCCAAAGACCTTATCTGTGCTGATGATCTGCTGAATCTCTTCTGCCGGAGCAGATACCAGACAGATGGAGGGGAGGGGGTGAAAGACAGAGACCGGAGAGAGGGAGAGAAACTGAGAGGAGAGGAAAGAGATAGATAAAAGGATAAAAAGCTGGGGAAGAGAGAGGGAGAGTAGGGGGAGAGAGAGAGAGAGAGAGAGAGAGAGAGAGAGAGAGAGAGAGAGAGAGAGAGAGACAGACAGACATACACAGAAAGAGAGAAAAACAGACAGACAGAGAGAGAGAGAGAGAGATAGAAACAGACAGACACAGAGAGAGAGAGAGAGAGAGTACAAAGGAAAGAAAGGGGGAGATAGACATAGGACCTTGGGATAGTGACAGAAAAGAGACACAGACAGACAGACAGGTAGAGCAAGGAAAAGAAAGAGCTAGACATGGCGCCTTTGTGAAAGACAGAACAGAGAGAAAGAGAGAGAGAGATAGAATAAGTGAAAGAGAGAGAGAGAAGTGAGGACAAGCTGTTAGCTGCTAATTTGCATAAATGCATAAAAAGCAACAACAGCGTCTCCAAACACAATCAGATCTGAGATCATCATGCACACATTTCCCCTTTCATTCACTCTCTGCGCACACACACACACACACACACACACACACACACACACACACACAAAAAGCCAGATCTTTCTAGCCCCTCCCCCCCCACGGCGATTTTATTTGCTTTACGAGCGTTTTCTTCCCCTTTATTCTCCTGTCGCCTAATGACTTGCTAACTAGTCACAATTTTATCATAACACGTACACAACACGATGAACAACTTGGCAGAATTTAAATCAGATCCAAACTGCCAGAAAGACAAATGCACTCATTGCAATGTCTGCCTGTTCAAATTCTGTCCCGTGGTCCTAAAATGTACCCAGAGAAAGTGTCAAGACGGAGCTAAAGATCTCAGAAAGTTATAACAATACATGATGGAACCATCTGTATGTAAAAGTAAATGGACCAACATGTGGTGGGCGGAACCAAAGGCCTCAGGTGACTCAAATCCCGCCCCAAGACTGTTGCGCCAATTGACAGAATTAGCATAAAGCTCCGCCCTTTTCAGGCTTAATTGGATCAAATGTCATAAAACCCCACATTCATAGCTACCGTATTTTGTGGACTACTGTAAGATACAGTAATTTGAGGACTATAAGCACCACTTATAATCTGTTACGTGTCATCTAGGAACATTTTTAAAGGAACTTTAAACTCTTTTAAATCCAAGACAGATTTTTTTAGTGCCCGGCAACTCGCCAAGTACAATTACCACAAGAAAAAGCGTGAACTATTACATAAACATTCAAACATCCACCACGATTTCTTTGCTTAAAATAAAGATCACGATTCTTTCACAATTCTGAAATTTTCATTTAATTTTATAGATTTAACCCTCCACATAAGGTTGTCAAACAGCAGTAGAATAACATGTATTGCTCTTTGTTTGAAATGTTAATAAATGTAAGGAAAAACAATGCAATGTGATGGAAACGTTTGGTCTGGTAAGAAATGTAAAGATTTTTTTTTATCTTTTATAACCATTTTTATATATGTAAATCTTTCAACCAATTTTAGTTTTAGGACTTGTGGGCGTGGTGGGCGGCTTGACGGCGACACAGAGGAACTGCTTTGCAATAGGTTCACATTGACCAAAAAAAGTATTTTCGCACCAATTTGATCCCATAAAAAAAACGCTGAAGTGTGTGTTATCTCGAGATCAGACGAGTTTGGCTGTATCGTATAAATGCGGGATGAAGATCGCGAGGAATCAAGATTGTGAGCTTTTAATGATGAATTGTGCAGCTCTAGAAAACCAGAAACCACACATTCACAGTCATAAACACACACACACACACACACACACACACACACACACACTCAGACCGTGATTGCTGTGTCAATCGTGAGACACAATACATTTTTCTCTCCAAGAAAAACATTCCTTTACGTCCTTTAAAATTGATGCGTGACTGGGATTGATGTTCATGCATTCGTGTACTCATAATATTCGCGTTTCGCTGGAAGAATTGCAGCAGCGTCGCGGCCGATTTGTGCCGCTTTAATGGTCTCTGGCGCTTCAGTGCCGGCCTGTGTTCTGTGTCAGAGGATGCAGCGAGACGGCGACAAATAACTACCACGTGAAAGTGAAAATGAAAATGAGAGAGAGAGAGAGAGAGAGAGAGAAGGAACAAAGCTTACAAATGAGCTGCAGTGAATCTACAGAGAAGTAGGAACTTAACACCGACAATTGATCTGTCAGGACGTATTGATCACTTCCTGTCAGACTCGGGCGATCGATGAAGCGAGTGATCTCAGGATGGTTTCTCTCTTCACCACTGGACCTCAAACAAATGAACGGTGAACCAACACTAAACCTGACACGCGTCTGTTCAGGGATTACACTCTGTGTCTGTGACTGTGTGTGTATGCATGTTTGTGTGAGTGTGATTGATGTGTGTATTTCAATGGACAGTGTGTAATATTCACAAAATAAAATGGTAAAATAAAAACTTGACTTTCACATATTATTTGACTTTCACATGAGCTGTTCTGGGGCATGGCTGATTCCGGACAAAACGCACACAAACAAACGCAATATCAGCCCTTTAAGTGTGTCTGTGTCACTTCAAAACACACACACACACACACACACACACACACACACACACAAGCCAGCGAGAGATCACATACAGGCTCCAAAGAGCTTATCAGAAAATGAAACTTATGTTATTTTTGACATTCTCTCATGAAATATATAAAAGCTACTTCCCTAAGGAAAGAGTGTAACCTTTACTGTAGAGCGGCTTAAAACAAACACGTCTCTGGGAACAGAGAGAGAGAGATAAAAGTAGAACTAGAGACAAAACAATTATTTTAAAAAAGAAAAATTTTCTTATTCAAAAATTCATTTGCTTATTCAAAAAATAAAACAGGAGACTGAAAAATGAAAGCAAGATGAATTTTAACTGAGAACGACTAAATGAGAGAAAATGAGAGTCAGTGAAAGGAGAACAAGCAAAAAATAGAGAGAAAGTGCAAGCAGCAGGCAGAAAGAGAAAGACAAAACAAAAACAGAAGAGAGAGAAAGCAAAAAAGAAAAAAAAACAAAAAAGAAAGAAAGAAAAATTGAGGAAGAGAGAGAAAGAATGAAAGAGAGTGAAAGAGAGCGAAAGAAGAGAGATTAACAGAGAAAGAGAGATCGAGAGAAAAGAGACAGGAAGGGAGATTAACAGAGTAAGTGGAAAAAAAGAGAAAGAAAGAGTTAATCTCTGTTAATTAACAGGGAAAGAGAGATTAACAGAGAAAGAGACAGAGAGAGGCAGTAGATACAAACAGAGGAAACACAGAGAAACAGATCATGCAGAAATGTTTGATTTTTGTAGTCACCTTCCTGCGTCATACCCGTGTTTGTTGAGTGTGTGTGTGTGTGTGTGTGTGTGTGCGCTTTACTTTTGAGTAATGGTGACTTAAATGCAGTTACCAGATAAACCAAAGTTTTCCCTGAATTGTACCGAAATACAGGTTTCATTGAGAATTCTTACTATAATGAACAACTTCTGCTACGCTAATTAGCATAATAGTATTTACACACAAGCAGTAACACAAACGTCTTCAACTTCTTGCATTGTGGGATCCCTTTTTGAAATGATCCGATTGTCTGGTGAATAAACAAACACGTAGGAGTGTTTTTGAGGGTCTTATCGCTCCGAGACGGGACTGCTTAGGTGAGACTGGAGTGTTGACCACAGCTCCATAACAGTTTAGTCAAACGTTAAAGACGAGTAAAATGTTTAAGTTTATTTATATAGAGCTTTTCTTAGTCCCAGACCAACGCAAAGTCACTATGCGGAATTAGGAAGAAAAAAAAAGTAAATTAAAAAAGATAAAAATTGTCCAAAAAGGAGCTCTTATCACCTGTAAACGTAACTATATTATAAACCGTACAAAAGCATCAACAAAATTAAACGACAACGCAAAAAACAGTCATTTTTTCTTTTTTTAAAGAAAAAGAGGTTTTATTTTCTTCTATGTCTTCATTTAACTGGTATCTCGAGCACAGAGCTTCACCGGCCCATTTGCGTATTGCTCACACCGATGAACATAAAGGTCGAGAGCTCAAAAGAAGCAAATCTGAATCATCTTCATGTCTCATCGTTGAAGACCCTCTACGTACTGCATGGTCACTTCTACATAATGTGTGTGTCCTCCTATGTGTATTGTTGAATGTGGGTATGTGTATTAGGCATTTAATACACTTGTGAGTGAGTTTTGAGAGTGTGTGAGTGTGTGTGTGTGTGTGTGTGTGTGTGTGTGTGTGTGTGTGTGTGTGTGTGATTACTGCAGTGCATCACTGGGACCTTTATTGATCAGTGTTGTGGTTTTAAATCGAAGAGAAAAAGAAAGTGTGTGTTTCAGGGTCAGACGGCAATAAAAAAAAAGCAGTTAAAATAAAAAGCTGTAGAAAACGGAAACACGTTTAATGGAACATGTTGATCGGAGTAAAACAACAAAAACCGAACAAGCATTCCCTCACGACAGAATAAGCCATCAGGAATCCCGAAGACAAGTAGAAGTGAAACGAGGACCAGAATATAGCGGGGGAGATGCCGTGTCCACAAGCGTTAATTTCATTTCAAATCGCGACCGGAACATGCAGTGAACGTGGTCAGAGCTGTGGAACTGAAAACAGCTTCAGGAACAAACAAGCGGCCCTCACTCCCTCTTGAACAAAAGTTTGACAAAAAAAAATCCTTCTGAAAAGTGAAAAGTTGAAAATGAAAAGTTCATTGGCCAATCATATGTTTTGATATATTAAGCACGCAACTTTTGTGGCTCGGACAACCAAAAAGATCAATAATATTTATGCAGCAATCCTCATTGTGGCATTTACAGACATTACTAACATTTTTGACGTCATTACTCCAGCCGCTTCCAGTTGTAGCTAGTTTGCTGGTTTGGATTAGCTTTTAGCACTTCATTGTGTCCGGTCAGTGACAACAATGATTACGTTAGCATCGCTAAACCGGTTTGTATCTAGTATACAAGATTACGGTTTAACTTATATATGTTATGTAACAAACAGACTATTGTTTCAAGTTTCAAGTTCTGAGCATTTGTAAGGCCTAAATATGTAAGAGAATTGTTGCTTTTTATTAATTTGATTGCCTGGTTGTGTTTAAGTAAAATGGCTATGATTATCACTATGACTATGACAAAGACAAAGACCAGTGAGCAAGCACATATGCGACAGTTGTTACAGACAATATTTTGGAGACAATATTTCGTGCAAATAAACGTCACAAATAAAAACAACAACAATAATAATAGAAGTGCAGCAAAATGACCATAGCTACACACCATTAATGACCATTGCTAATTCTCGAATAACTGAAAAGCGACTTGAATGAAGCCGGTGGTAAAGTCATCTCAGGAATTACGTTTAATGATAATGCTGATTTGGTGTGTAAAGGGCTCTGGAGAATCTGTGATGAATGTAGCGCCGCGCTGATATGTAAATGTATTAGCCACTTACTGTAAATGATTCATTAGATGTGGCTAATTTCAGCACAGGACTAGCGTCAGCCACTGAACAAGCGATGATGTTGTTTGGTTTAAGAGACGTCGGGCCGAGGCGAAGCGTAGCGCTCTAGCTAATCCTAGCGTGCTCCCTGAAGGGCTAATCAAGGCTCTGCTCCCCCTGATCCCATCTATCTTCATCTCAGCCAATTTAACGCAAAGAGATCACGAGGGGGCTCATGGGGACCCAATAAGTCCAATCTAGGCCAAACTTTTAAACATATGCATATTCATAAGAGAAGAGGGGGAAATTAGCACACAGCATCCGAGATGGAACGCCGAGGTCAATCTTTAATGTGAATAGCATTAGACCCGACTACATGAACCAAACTCGTAACTTCTCTCGGCACTGCCACGTCTATCTCATGATGCCGATTCTGTTCGGACTCGTCTGGATCTTTAGGCGCTTTACGTCCTCTGGATGTTCACACGCTGAGTGGTTATGGTTCGCCATTTTCCGACTCTCTCACGCCATCGGTGTCAGCAAATTTTTCCTTTCGTAAACTAGTTCGGTGAATTGTCCTTTTGTTAATACGGTTTCACTGTGAAGTTACAGATTAGTCAAGGACTTTAAGATCCATATCACCTTATCCATACTGTCAATTCTGTACATAGCCAAAGTGTGTATTGCTTATTTTTTATATTTTTTTTTTGTATATTTTAACAGTTATTCTGTTATTATTACTCTATTATGTTTTTAGGGCATTCATTACTAAGAAGCTCAAGGGAGGGCAAACCGGATGGATGAGACGGTCAAACATCAATTCTGTCCTCAAGACGTTTATCTTTGATTTACAGTTTAAGCCAAAAGACCCAATTTTACATGAACATCACAATTAAAAATGAAAAAATAACAAAACGGCAGAGAGAATTCAGAGAAACGTTACACAGTATCAGGACCAGCATTTAGGAAGTGAATACTTTACAAATATTTGAATTAGTGCTGCAACAATTCATCAACATGATTTTTATCGGCAACTGAAATCATCGATTGTGATTTCTGTCATCGATTCATCGTGAGTAGGGCAGCCGCTATCGATTATTTTTTCCGATTAATCGACCAATATCGACTGTTTTTTTTATTATTTTAACAATTGTTTTTTTTATCCAAACAATTATTCGCAGATAGAAATTAAATAAACATGCTATTTGGTTTTTAATGAACATTGTCTTTTATTTTAAAAACAAAAGACAATATGAAACGTTGGGGCATAAACACATACATCCAAGCTGATTAAAAATAACGCTCCCTGAAAAGTGCATTTAAATTCAGGCAACAACAAAGTGAGAGCAAAACTGAAGCTTATCTTGTACATAACCACAGTTTTGTTTCAATATCATATACAAAAAAAAATAAATGTAGGCCAAATTAAGGATATAAAAATAAATTAAAAAGTTAATTAGAAAGCCTTAGATGTTCCTACATTTCGCTGGCACCACATACACTACCGTTCAAAAGTTTGGGGTCACTTTGAAATGTCCTTATTTTTGAAAGAAATGCAATAAATGAAAATAACTTTAAACTAATCAGAAATACCCTCTGTACATTGCTAATGTGGTAAATAAGTATTGTAGATGTAAATGTCTGTTTTTTGGTGCAATACATATTGTATCTACATAAGTGTAGGCCCATTTCCAGCAACTGTCACTCCAGTGTTTTAATGGTAAAATATGTATGAGAAGCGTGCCAGAAGGATGAACAATTGGAAAACCTTTGTTTGATCATGTTAGCACTGCTTGAAACAGTTTAGCTGGTTAAAGAAGCTATTAAACTGACCTTCCTTTGAGCAGGTTGAGAATCTGCAGCATTCCATTTGTTCCAATCAAACGCTCAAAATAGCCAGAAATAAAGAACTTTCATGTGAAAGGATAGTATGTGTATGGAACGATATTCTGAAGTTAGCTCAAAGCAGTTGTGGAAATGCCTTCACAATTGTGTTGTAGTCGTTTAGACGCACTTCTTTTCAATCTTGCAATAAAACAAGACTATCGGAGTGTAACAGAACAAAATCAGGAAGCGAAAAAGTGACCGTTCGTTTATGTATCCGAGGAGAATATTTCCATAATTAAGAGGAGAAACGGAGTATGACACAGTGCATGTTATGTGGGTTTATTTAGCAGTTTTGCCGTTTATTTAGTTTAATTGTTTATTAACGTTAATTGTTTAATTGAAATATTGACAAAAATGTTTTTGAAACAATAAATGCACAAGGCAATGATTGCATGTTTGAGCTTCTTAAAACTCTGTACATTTCCGGTAAAATAAAAGGCATTCAAAATGATAAATAAAGTGGCGATCAATAGTGGAAACAGACTCTGAAAGACTATATCTGAGATATTCTCTGTGATTACTCAGTGACTTTGGTAAACCCCTTAACTACTCACGACTACTGGTAGAAAAAACAAATATTGATAAGAAAAAAGTTTGTCATTGTTTCTTTTTTATTGGCGCTATTGTTAACTATTGATCTGTAAATGTGCGTATGTATGGCTTTTCGGGAAACAATAGACCACCCACCCAAGCACTCTGATTAATTGAAAAAATGAAATAAAATTGACCATTTAGCTGCAGCCTTAATTTGAGGAAAGATTTAAGAAAAATATGCTTAGTTAAATGTGTATATATAATGTACAGAATAATCAATACAAATAAGCATTAAGCATCCGTTCAAGGTCTCTTGGCAATGATTTAAATAAATTATCATCATCTGGAGTATAAAACACAGACTAACATCCACGTTTCATTGAGCAATTTTGACATTTTCTCCAGGAAAAATAAAACTTCCTAGATGTGAATTTTTGTGGAGACTCTTGCGGCGCTGCGGTTATTAAATATGTTAATGAGTCTGTGCTATTGCGTCTCTTTTTGATATGAAAAGTAGAGCGCGCGTTTAAAAAGCAGCGTGTGTGGAAAACATCAAGCTGAGCAAAAATCCCCGGGAAACTGTTTGCGTGGCTTCTTTTGCCCGACTTCTAACGGGAGCCCGGACGCTTCAGAACCTCGCTCCTCGGGGGCCGTGCTCGTCTGCGCGCCTCAGCGTTAACCAGAGAGAAGAGAGTTCAATAAGTCAGAGAAGTGGAGCCTTGACGTGTCAGACCCGAGGCGCTGGGTCGCTGCCGGCGTGGCCGTGACGAACGGCTCCTCCACGACCTTCTGCCTGACTGCGGTGACACTTCATTGCTTTGGCTGCGTCTCTGCACACAACATCGCCCTTGTTTTTGCAATTCATTTCTTAGATGACACGGAATCTGCTAGAGTTTAAATATGGGTCCAAACTAACAGGATACAGCAAGGAAAGTGAAAAAAATAAGCAACTGAAAGCTTACACATCATTGGCTATGTGTCGAAAGGAGGTGGAGCTAAGGTTTGCGCAATAGGCAGTATGATTGCAGATACTGTAATTATCCCAAAACGTAAAAAAAAAAAATCACACACATTTTTTTGCAATGACGCTGTGTTCATTCGTAAAGATTCCATGTTGCGCTGAACCACGTCATATGTTCCCGAGTTCTGATTGGTTGAATCGTGAAAATCCGCAGGAGAACAAAAATAAATAAATAAAAGGAACTCAAGAGCAGTGTTGTGCAAGTTACTTCAAAATTGTAATACATTACATATTACTTATTACTGTTTGTAAAAAGTAATAAGTTACATTACAATATTACTCTCTCAGAAATGTAATACATTACATTACTTAAGTATTACTTTTAAGTTACTTTCACCAAGTGGAAATTAACGTCCCTAAATAACAAAATGTACTTTTTACTTGTACAGTAATTTGTTACATCCAGTAGAAGGCATAGTTATGTAGCCTATAATGACTGTGGCCTGTCCAAGCAATAATACACAGTCTATAATTGTAGGTTGACATATATATATATATATATATATATATATATATATATATATATTGATTTCCAAAAAAGAGGAAAACCGGTGCGACAAATTTTAGACGGGCTTCTTTACATGTAAAATGTAAACATATGTAAAAACTTAAATATGTAACAATTTTAGTCTGACTTTTTTCACATTAAATAAATGAAAATGAAATGAAAATGAAGTTCTAAATATCAACTCTTTTGTTTGAAAATCCAGCTTCAACAATATATCTAATGACAACTAGAATGTCTCTATTAGTGAACAATATTAGCAGGCACGTTTTTATTTGACAGATAAATTAACAATATAGAAAGATTCAATGTATTAGTTCATTTTTCGTTCTCATTTAAAACACGGGTGGCGGACCTAAAAATGTTCCTTTGAAAAAGATGGAAAACCGGACATTATCGTGAATTTATAAAATCTGCCCGGATGTCTGGGGAAAAGACGCTTGGCAACACTAATAATTAACATTAATAAGTGTTAAAAGTATGATAGACAAGGGATTTTCCTCCAAAGTCTGTGAATAACTTGGGTATATTTGATATCAGACACAACATGACTATTTAAAGTTCAGTGCCGTTTTATTCATTTTGAATGACTTACCACACAATACTGTCCTTCTTTCTGGTCATAAAGTGTAGACGACAGTGTCGTTGCTGTTTTCTTTCTCTTCAGGTCCAGCGATCTAATGGCTCCGTTCCAGGTGTTTTTAATTGCTAGTGCTCTTTTTTATGTCAACCATTGTTTTGCGTTTACACAGAGGTTGCATTTCACCACAATGTTCTTCTTTTTTACAAAACTGAAATAATGCGCATAAGACCATCTCGCGAATGTACCACCGGCTGTACCACTAATTGTTCATCAAATCTGCCGCGAGTTCAGGACCCGCCCTGTGACGTGGGCAGCCGCAGTTACGGATCCAATAGCAGCACACCTCGATCTCAGAGCCAATAGGCGCACACCTCGAGCTCAGTGCAGCGTTACAAAATACAACGCTCCACCGGCGAATGACTTACTATTTACGAACAGGAAATATTAAATGTTTGATTTATTGTCTTGAATGTGAAAGATTTGATGTAACGCAAGCGTTACTTGCATGTAACGAGTAATATATTACTGAAAATACGCAAAGTAATAAGTTACACTACCGCGTTACAGCAAAAAGTAATATATTAGTGTAATATGTTACTTTTGTAACGCGTTACTCCCAACACTGCTCAAGACTATATAAAACACCAAACATCGATGTTCAACTTGCGATTATTAATACAACACTTGCAATATATAGCAAAGCGCTAATAGCATAAAACACTAGCGTCACAAAGTTTTTTTTTGCACGTTTTATCATGTAACGCAGGTTTTATTGCTGTTATTAATAAGTAAAACCATTTATAAATTAAACTGAAAGTCGCTTCCTGCATTTTTTTTAAAAAGCTTATTAAAGAAAAGTGCCAAAAACTTCGTCCTCGTTTTCATGAGACTCGTTTTAACTCTACCTCCAATAAATAATACATCAGAAACCACGAATGGCGGATTAGCATGTTCTTGCAGACGTCTGGAAGACTCGAGCGGAGAAACACTGACCTGAGGAGAGTGCCGTTAAAATCCCTATAGTGAATCTGAAGAAAGAATCTTAGTCACGTGACTGCATCAGAAACACTGATTTTAAGCCCTAGTGAGACGACTTTCCCATTTACACATTTAATAATGTGCCATTCTGCCTCTTTAGCACAACTAACACAGCCTCATGAAATATTAACGTTGCTCCAGTCGTCTCTTATCAGACGAGAATAAAAACCAGAGATGATAATGGAAAAATAAACAAAGCAGAAGCCTTTGTCAAATGTTCCAGCGCAAAAAGATCATGTTTTTTTCACTCCTCGCTGTCCATCCTTTATTACAGACATACTATTAAGCCAAACTTGTGCGTTTGTGTGTGTGTGTGTGTGTGGGGGGGGGTGAGTGTGTATATAAGTAAGTGTTTGCGAGAAAGGGTGTGGGAGTAAGTGCAACTGTGATTGTGTGCATTTGTGCAAGAGTGTAAGTGCGTGCATTGTCCATGAGTGAGTGTGTGTTTTTAGAGAGAGAGAGAGAGAGAGAGAGAGAGATAAAGTGATTGTGTAAATGGGACTATGTGAGTGTGTGTGCGAGTTGTAATAATTTGGATTATTTTGGAGCAGAATCTCGCCCAGATTGAGGGTAACCTCCATGACGTCATCTTTCCACACGTGTCAGTTCTTCCGTTTCTTCGGCGGGATGAATGTGACTGTCAGGAAATGCATTTACGTGCAGGATAGTTTGGGCTCAGTCCATTTCTTCAGTAATGAGGTGATTAGCGGCGTAATTTCTCAACAGTCCATCAGTAAAAGCTCCACCGTGGTGTTCTGGCCAAATCCAGAAGCACCACGGCAGAAGAACGCCCGAACGCAGTCACGTCTGCTGGCCCGGAGAACAACGGTTTTTGGCTATGTGCTCAAAAATTCATGTCCAATCATGCCAATTCTGAATCCGGCTGGATTGCTGGCAAGACGCAGGCGGCACAAGGCAAACCCGCTTCCAGTGCGAAGAGCGGCACGCTGTAATCACCACGTGCAGCTGGGAATATTAAACACGGTCGTGAAATATACAGTAGAACAGCTGCGGCATCTTCTCCGCTCCACTGGAGGACATCTCACGTTTAACACCTTCACGTCAATGAACGGCTGCGTCCAGTAGTACTACATAAAAGATTTCAATTGCTGCAGAATTCACGCCACAGATTTGTGAGTGCAAACCGTTGCGAGAATGACCCTTGGCGACTTCACAGGTCTGTCCTCTCATTTTATTGACATCTATAGTCAATGTTTGTCATGTTTTGCAATGTGTTGATGGCACGAGAGCAGACCTATGACATGCTTTGCTTGAAAGTCTGTAATTATTGTTTTGTCAGTTAACGATGAAGACAAAACAAAAATAACATTAACACAAATATTGCAACAGACAAGACTTAAAGTGAGTCGTTTGGCTTCACAATATATCCAATCCAGACAAAGTAGTCTTTGCAAAGCATTCTAGTCATATCTTTCTGTTGCTTTTCGCTTGTCTAGTTGTCTCCTTTTGTGTCAGCTTTTCTTCATTTTAAACATTTGTTCATGCTGACTTGCGAGGGTCTACGCTCTTGTAGTGTTGTGATAAAGCTAGCTCGCAAGCTTTAATGCAAAAAACAGCCTCCACAACGAGTGCGCTAGTGCCACCTAGTGCATTTACACTTTATTATAGTGGCACAAAAGCATATTCCCGAGGTCTGCTTTGACTGGCATCACAACACTATTTGACACGCGCCGGTTTAAACACACAAAAAACGCGAACGGCTCAATCCCAGATGATAGCGAAACTCGTCGTAACTGTTTTATACACCATGAACGTGACAATGCCGAAGCTCAGCCTCAGAATCTACAAATTCATGCCATTCCAAAAACATGGCATTACATTTCTTTGTGAAGCGTAATTAATTTCTGCTGCTATAATAACATTATTTTCATTTATTTGGCTGCATTTGCATCTCCGCTAACAGCAGTGATCGATTTCACGTCGTCATCAGAGGAACATTTGACAACAAAATCACAAGCTTGCTTGTGTAAAAAATTTAGTAAATTTGAATTCGGGTCGAAAACTAAAACTCAACATAAATGGACACATTTATTTTAAACCAGCAAATAAGCCCAAACAGACGCATCAGACATTACAAAGTAAAGTAACTACAGACACTAATTAGTTTGTTTAGAAAAGTAAAATCAAACTCATGGATTAAACTCTTTATGCAACATGATAAAAAAAAAACTTCTTGTGCAAAAAATACGTTACTGTCTGATTAAAGCTCATCAGGCCACCGAACAATGCAAAGATCTGTTTCTTCTGTACCACCACGAATCGGACGAAGCTGGCCACAGACTGCGACCATCAGATTTTATAACCTGTTCATTTCTCTCCAATCAAAAGTGAATTCCAATGCTGTAAACGTGATGGATTCCACTGAAACGTGATAAAACAATGTGGCCAACACCAGCCAAATACACTCAGGAACAAAGCCAGGAATTCCTGGTGTGTGCAGCCAAACCTTCACATCAAGCCATCAGTCTTCCCGACAGCTCGGTGTGTAACGGTTTAGAGTCTGCTGAAAGATTTCTAGATGGTTCCGGCCTTCTCTAATGGTGCCGGACCGAAGCGACGCAGCGGTAAATGAGAAGTGATGAGGAGCACGTGTTGAGAAGATGAAGTCTGACTGAAGGAAGGCATCCTGGAGACTCTAATGAGGCAGTTTATGCAAAGAAAACGTCTAAAATGAAGTTTAAAATGGACTCAAGCTGAACGCTCACCAGCTTTTTGAAGCACCATACACGGATTCCAGTTTCAGATGGTCCATCTGGAATCCTCAAGACAAGTTGTATTGTGCACATTAATTTGCCGATTTGTGCAGAATTGCACAAATGTCAGATGCACATAATGCAAATGACAACTCGGTATTAAGTACATAATATACTATAAATTATTGCAAATTTTTCATCCAATTAATGAATATGAATCCTAAAATATAAATTGAGATTCCACAGATGAACGTGCATATAATTGCTCCCTGTCAAATAGTGCATAAATAAACAAATGCTTTCCCACATGGAAAACTATTTTTAAAAAAGGTGAACTCATACTATGACATCACAATTATTATATAACAAGCAGTTCGAAAAATGAATTACGTCGTTTAAAATAAGAACAGTAATTGTAAACATGACTTTTTAATGAGAAATCGAAGAACTCTCAATCACGCGCAGCGATTATAAAGAAACAACATTCCATAACTCAACTGGAGTGGAGCGATTATGGAATGAGTAAAGCGTAAAGTCTGTAATCGTAATAATTCCAAGAATGCGGCGCTTTTACTATCAGAGTGGGACTCGATCGTGAGTTTACCTCGCGCGGAAGTTATTACCCTGCGTTTCTCCTCTGAAGATGGAGATGAATCGGGACAATGGCTCTCAGAGTCCCGCGCCGCGCACCGCTCCTCCGTTCCTCTTCTGACGCGCATTTACCGTACATCGTTCTACAGACAGACTCACGCGGTCCTCTGGTGCAAAAACGGCAGCGCGTCTGCAGGTGTGAATGCGCGAGACGCACCTGTGTTTCCACGCGAGCCTGAAGGATCCATCGCTTCCTTGAACCCGCAGAGATTATGCCGCCTGCTTCCCGCCTCGCCGAGTCTCCTCTCCGGCTGAAGGTTCGTCCGAGCACCACGGAGCGCAACTCCCACCCGTATAACGCTCACAAGACTGAACGTGACCACACGCGAGACTGAAGCGCGTCTCAGCAGTGAAGTTGAGTCAGTGCGAGCAAGTGTGTGTGCGTGTGTGCGCGCGCGCGAGCGCGTGCGTGACTGGAGGAGGAGCTGTGCCGATACGAGATGCGCGTGCCGGTTCGATCGTTAAATGTTAACCATTTACTCCCTGATCGTGGGGATGAAAGCTGAATCAATGATCCGAAAATTGAATTTGACACGGCATCTAAAAAAGGCGTACGTGTTTGTTTTCCCTGAGCATAAAATGATTTATTATGTTTTATTAAAGTATGCGGCGGTTGTGTGTGCGCGCGCGTGATTTATTACTCCAAACTGAAAGCAGCTGCTCCTGTGCGTGATGCTGACGCACGGTTATGATTTTAAACAGACCTCTGGTCAGATATAAACACACTCCAGCAGGGTTTTGTGTTACTCCTACAAGGTTTGTTCGTCACGAATCCCCGACTCTTCCGCGCCTGTATTAAGAGACGTCAGTAACTGGCATTTAAATGTTTCCCTGTTTAAAGACCCCACCCTCTCGTGTCAAAGCACGTGCTCATGTTTACGAGTATGAGCCTGATCGCTGTGCATTGTGGGAAGGTGAGTCTCTTTGCACGTAAAATGCACCGGTTACGTAAAATATGAAATTAAAGTGTTCAAAGTTGTGCTCTTTATAAATTATTGGCGTCAAATGCCTAAACACTTTTATTGACACTTGCTTATCAATCGGCATGGTGCCCCACTACCTTCAAATTAAGGATTTGAGAACTTTAGTAGACCTTCTGGCAGCATTGGAATATGACAGCATATGGCAGCATTCTCTGGGTCTCCTCTACGAAGCTTTAAAGATTGCCTTTAATTCTTGGCGGTGTGGTGAATGCCAGATCACCTACGTCTGCTTCTTCACTGTCGACCAACTGTGGAAACGACTGAAAAGGGCAGGAGAATCCATTACAGTTCTCATAAGATTTAAATCAAGTTAGAAATTACATCTTAAAATTAAGTAAGGTTAATCCAATTCGTTCTTTGACCATTAGACCCGGCTTTAGTTTGGTTTAGTGGAGCAGCGTGGTGTCAGGTCAGACTAAAGAGCAGTAAGCCCAGATGGTTTAGGAGGCTTACTGATCCAAAATGAAGCCGTTTTCTTCACAACATGGATTCATTGGGATTTGGATCACATATTGACATGATGCATCAATACGTTGAAATTGATTCCACAACTATTGCACAACTAACCGCAACTGTTCCATGAATAAAGACTTTCTTTATTTAGATTGGATTGATACATTGTGTATATATTTATAGGTGTGCAACTAAGATGTTGTAATATTTAATCATCATAATCTTGTAATAATTTTACTCATCGTAATGTTGTAATTTATCGTGATTAATCTAAATGTCTTAATTTTAGCGTCTTTGTGTTGGTCTTGGACTAAGAAAAGCACTATATAAATAAACTTGAACTTAATGCTGCCCACTGCTCCTTGTTTGTGTGTGTGTCACTTCTGTGTGTGTAACTTCACTGATACGGTCCCTAGTGTCAAACTTGACGGCTTGAACCCAAATACTAAATTTTCCATTGGTTTCCACTTTGTTTTCATTTGGGTTTTATCCATCCATCCGTCCATCTGTCTGTCTCTCTGCCTCTCTGTCTCTCTCTCTCTCTCTCTCTCTCTCTCTCTCTCTCTCTCTCACAAACACACACACACACACACACACACACACACACACACACACACACTATCTCTCTATCTCTATCTTTCACACCCCTCTTTCTCCCTTCTCTCTCACCCCCCTTCTCTTTCTGCTGTGTCACTACGGTTCATGTAATGTTTCAGTTTCAGCGGAGACGCTCCTGGGTGTTAGTGTACATGTCCTCTGGAGGCGCGTGTAAAACACTCCGGAATGAAAGCCTTTCGAGTGCTGCGGTCTTTCTTTAAACCGTCCCGAAAGCTTTCACCAAGGGTCAGATTCACCCAGAAGTGATTCATGGCATTTTCCGTTTGACTTTAATTCTTTCTGCATGGGTTTGGCTGAATGTGTGTCATAAGACGGGCTGGTTGTGTGGAGTCGAGGGCAAACAGAGGCCACATTCATATTTGAACACATCACGGGCGTCGCGGGGAAAGAACATCGCACGCTTTGCTTTAGATTGGCTGTGGTTGGTAAATCGACGTCCAACAGGAAAAACCGTTCGTCTTCTCAGCCGTGAAGCGGACAAGAGGAGGTGACGGTGACAGGATTACGTGTGAATGATTCAAGATCACGACTCTTTGAGATAGCTGCTATAAAGCATCCGTCTTCTGCACACAAGCCAGGCATTAAATCAGGTTGTTTACAGCATTTTTTGTGCTTCGCTGTTACGTCCCTCCGGAATCCTGATCTGCCAATCCATCTCCGATGTTTTTTTCCCCACGCACAGATATGTCTGAAATGTCACGAGGGTGAGGGTTTCATACGTATCTGCAGCAGATCGTGTGGTAAATGATGGGCAGCATGTTTGAGGGATGCACGGCGGAGATAAGGAACATCAGACGCGTGACCAAGGCCTCCGTCAGAGACATGGCAGATGAAGCCGAACAGCCAGACAGAGATTGTGTTGAGACATAGCTGTGATCTCACCGCGGGAGCTGTAATCCTGTCCAGTACTGAAAACCAACCGTTTGCTCACACACACTGGAATCCTTCAATCAAATCTTCGTTTGTCGAGTAGATAGTTTACATTAAAATGGTATTAAAATGATATCTGTGGTATGTTTCATCTTGTGATTGGTTGAGGCTCAATTAGGGGTGTGTCTTGTTCTGTAATTGGTTTGAGCTCTGGGTGTGTCTCATCCTGCGATTGGCTGACCATCTGTTTGGGGTGTGTCTCGCTTTGTGATTGGCTGATCATCTGTTTGGGGTGTGTCTCGCCCTGTGATTGGCTGATCATCTGTCCGGGGTGTGTCTCGCAGATCAGTGTGTGTACGTTTTGTACCCGTGTCTATATATTAATCAATGCCATCACAATATAAACTGAATAATAAAAACCGTAAGACTTAACGTACGTAGAACACGTAAACCTCTCCCCAACATCAGCAGTATTATCAGGAAGTTCAAATGTGTTAAAAGACTCTACTCTTCATACTGGCATCTCTACACACAAGCACATCACATTGCAATCATTCCTTGCATTCCTGCCATTCCATACAAGCCTCAGCAGCCGCTCCTCACTGCTCTCGGGATTCCGACTGTCTGCGTTTCTGCAGTCAGGCTAACTTTCTAATAGTCTGTTTTGAATTCATATGATTGCAAGAAAAATTGTAGAAAATACTACATTTAAATGTATATAAACACACCCCACAAATAGTTGTAATGAATTAAAAATAGCTTTGGATAATAAATGATAATTGAAGAACAATAAATAAGAAATAATTACAATTAAAGAGTCTGGGGGGTCGAAACCCCCTAGATTAACAATATATATAAAGAATAAAAATAATGTACTGTTTCTTGTACATTTTGTGAACATTCTTTTGACTTGATGTTAGTAGCTACTTCCCCGCTGATGTAGGATGATGTGTGCCGTGAAAAGAGCAACAGAAGCTTGATTTACTGAAGGACGATGCTAAAGTAGATCTCAATGAACCAGGAAAAGTAAATTACCCGAATATAAAAGACTCGTTTCTTAATGCTTTCGTGAAGAATTTTTCAAGGGCTCTTCAGGGTTAATTTGGGATTTTTCACAGCTAAAAGAGCAGGTTTAGCTGTTTCCCTCATTATTTTGAAGATCACAGATGGACAGTGGATTTAATTATTAATGTAAAGCACTGATTATGAATGCCCTCGACTGGGGCAGAACTGAAGCGACACATATTTTATTATTTTTCACCCTCATGTTGTGCCAAACACAAAGGCTTTTCATTTATTTTTTATTTGACTTGAACACAAAGAGGAATGTGGAACATCTGGGCCTTTTTATTCAGGTTTTAGGTCAAATATGAAGCAAATGGATCATCTTGCTAGGCTCAAAACAGAATGAATACAACATCTCACATGTTTTGGAGCGATACCTTCAGCAGTGTGATTGAGGAGCACAAACACATTTAAACATTTTGTTCTTTTATTTGTTTTCAGCCATTACGTCAGGTTGAGATATGAGTCTAATTAAATGACAATTAAATATGGATGGTGTTTGTATCTCAGCAGATATTTTTATATCTCTCCTGATGCAGCAGAAGCTCCTGGATGGGAAGATGGCGGTGAGGTGAAAACGGAACAGCATGGCACGAAATTGTTCTGAACACCCATTAAATATGGAGTCTCTTTACCAGGCTTCTTCACCATCAGCATCTGCACTCTGCATCCCAGACTACCACACTGCTGGAAATATATGTCGCTATGTGTTGCCTTTTGCATATTTAGCACCGGGTGGCACAGTGCGTAGCACTCTCGCCTCACAGGAAAAAGGACTCGTCCACAACCTGAGGTGTTTTTATCATGTATGTCAGCACATCAATCTCATAAACCAGTCTTAGAAACACTTTTCATGGATGGAGCCATCGGGTTTCACAAAACCTCAATTTTCAGGGCAGATGATTTGGTTCAAAGCTTTGAAGGCTCCAGGGGCCTGAGCATTTCCTTGAGGGATTATTGAGGAAGTGACGTGGAAACATGCTTCAGCCTTGATCCGCCAAACTGAACAAATTGAAAGTAAAGTTCTTAAAGCTTCTAAGTTGAAGTTTAGGTTTAAACTTCTAGTTTAACATTTGCAAGTAATTGTAATTGCAAGTTTTGCAATTTGCTTAGCTCTTAGGGTCTAACCTGCTTTTCAGTGTTCTTATTGTTTTTTATTGCTGAACAAGTGCTGTAACAAGGAAATGTCCCCATTGTGAGACGAATAAAGGACTTTCTCATCTGGTCTTATTTTTCACATACAATATTGCACAATATTTATTGTGTTTTAATGAATAATTGTTTTTATTATTAATTAAAAGCGTTACAGACAAACTTTTCTCCTGTCTGCTGTCAGAAAACCAGGCCAATCAATGACATAAGTTTCATTAAAACATTTTCATTCGTATTGCAATTTGTATACCAAGAATATGTGGAATATTTTTTCCATTTCCAAACTATTAATTTATAGTTTACCATTGTGTATTCTTTACTTGATATTTGTGGTGGCTGCTGCAAAATGTAAATGTCTTATTGATGCGACAAATAAAGGTTTTCTTCTTCTTCTTCTTTTTCTTCTTCTTCTTCCTCTTTTTCTTCTTCTTCTACTTCTTATCCTCCTTCTTCTTCTTCTTCTTCTGGTATATCTGGTATGTTTCTCTATGATCTATGACTTGTCATGACTTATGTTGGACTACATAAAAATCTACATGAAAAATATACTTCAGTTGATCTTAGCAACAATAATTGTAGACGAGTATTAGTTTAAACATCTTCTTCACTCCCTCCCTTAACCACCGCTGCCATCATCAAATCACGTTTTCTTGATGTTGGCTAGAAAGCCTTCATCCAAAAGCAATGGTGAAGTGAGACCCTTTTTATTTTTCAGAGCGGATAGGAAAGATGAATTCAAATTGCTGGACCTAGAAGACTCTGACTCTCAAACTTTCAAGATCTGGTTAATTTCTCTACTTCTTGAAACTTTTCATGGTGCATTGCTGCCTCAGAGACTTCTCAGGTCATCAGAGTGTTGACTCATGTGGATAAGCTGAACCACAGCATTCAGACTTCATTCTTTGCAATTCGAAGCACCTAGAGCGGTGTGTATTTCTAGCGAGTGCAGAAAGAGACAGAAGAGGGCTCAGCTTTCCTGATTTTCCCAAATGTCTGTGATTAGCATAAGCTCCAGCACGCATCTCTCAGATCCCTTTCTCAGTCGGGAGTCCCTTCTTCCATTTATACTCTCACTTCAGTTTCAGGTGTGGAAGAATTCAAACGGCCTGCTTGCATGTCAAACTCATTTGATTCGTCCTCAACCTGACCACAAAGTAAGCTGGAAGTGTCTTATGTGAACTTGCTCCAGAAATCGTCATCGATCAAGCTAGGCCAAGCGTGCAATGCAAAACCCAAGGTTCCTGAAAGGTTGTTGGGTGAGATGGATCCATCGTAATTTCCTTTGACGCCCTTTACACAAGACCATTAAAGCCCATAAGCAAATAGCATGGAACTAAAGAGAAGGAGAGAGGCGGGGTCTGATCGAAACCAAACTGGAATTTGTGCTCTGTAACGCATCCTACAAATGAAGTGTGAACAGGAAGCAGTTTTTTCGGACGTACTACTCGGCCATAATTGTCAAATGAACAGTAAACTGACAATGCCTCTGTCACAGACAAAAGTGCGATTGTAGATGGACTCAGGAGGTTGTGATGCTGTCGTTCTGGACCACTAAGGAGGAAGCATCAAATGGGAGACACCTTTGAAGGAAGGGTACCCCACCTTTGGTACCCCACCTTATCCCACCTTTGACTACACCTTTGCTTCGGTGGGTCTGGGTCAGTTTGGCGTTCTTTATTTAAAATACATTTCATCAAATAATCAATGTCCCCATCATTGTCCTACCCCCTGAAAAGATGCAAAAGTGAAATTTCTCACAAAACTTTTTTTCATCATTTCTTAGTGTCTGCTATGCCTAATAAGATTCAGTCTTAACCTCTTTTTCATGAAAAACCTTTGTTTTTGGCTTTGTTTTGAAATTGAAAATATGGAGGACTTGATGCAAAAGCGCTTTTTACTAGCTTTAGGAGGAGCTGGGAAATTTAGTGAACATGCCTAAGTAGGCAAAAAAAAGAAAAGTCACTGAAAAGAGCGGGAAAGCGCCAGTGACCTTAATAATTCAAAAATTGATGAAAACAAGGCTCACTGCAAATTTTGTAATACAGACATTTGAGACCAACTAAAAGACTTGAAAGACGAAGCACAAAACAAGGTGTGTTCCCATTGTCAAGAGTTTTATGGAGGCATCAGCAAGCAAAGTTAGTGCTGGGATTTGTGACAACCAGAAACGCAGTGAACTCTGCATTGTTCCATACATCGCTTGTCACACTTCAATTAAAGAAGTAAATGACATGCCTGGCATTTTGCAAGACTTCCAGCCAACAGTTTGTTCTGCTTAAAGGTAAGAACTCTGGGGTTTATTTGAACCAACCTAAATTACATAACCAGATTGAAATAAGACCTTATCAGTACTATTTAACCCTCCTATTACTGTATGATCGAGTCAGATTGCCCAATTTTCAAAGTTTAAAAATATTTTTAAAATACTTAAAAATATTAATTCATTTTGAAACTTCTTCTGCTTAGCTGTTTTTTGAGTAATTCAATTCAATTCAATTCAGCTTTATTTATAAGTGCTCAAACGTATAATTTATAAAACCATCAAACGTACGTCAATAAAAAAACACAGAAAACATCTAAAAGGATAAAACATCTTAAAATAAAAACAACATATAAGAATAAAAACAATAAAAGCCAACAACTCATATCGGTTTAAAATGCCATGAAAAAATAATGTGTTTTTAGGAGAGGTTTAAAAACCTGAAGGGAGTCTGCCTGCCTAACGCTCGCCGGCAACTCATTCCACAGCTTTGGGCCGACAAAAGAAAACACTCGGTCACCCCTAAGTTTCCTCTTAGTCTTAGGCACCACCAGAAGCAAGTGGTCTGCTGACCTAAGGCAGCGTGATGGGTTATAAGGCTAATTGTCTTGTAAGGAATATATTGATTCACTTCACATATTTGTAACACATGTTTGTGTTACAAAGATACTGTTCAGGAACCGTTTAATTGAACCGTTAAAAAAAAAAAAACTTGATATACTTGACACCAGATATATACAGATCAAGAGAAAATGAGCCAAACTGAAGCGCACAAGTAAAAAAAAAAAAGTAAACACATTCCATATTGAAAGTCATCTAGATAGCTGAAGTGCTGTAATGTGAATGCAACTCTATGTGCAAGTTCTCATTTGCCATTGGCTGTCTCAGACACGGTCACATCTGCTTCAGCCTGATCTTCCACTGGAGGACCAGGACAGCAGCAGCTTCAGGTAGTTGTGCATCTCCGCTGTAGCAATGATGACCTTGTAGCACATTCTCGGGCTGAAACCAAGTGTATTGGAAACACTGGAATCAATTTTTCCTTATTCCAAACTGGCCTTCAACCAGGCCTCTTGTTTGGATATGAGCTCTCTTGTATCTTTGCTGCTCCACTGTTGTGGAATGTTTGTATGGAGTGAATAGAAAGTTACTCTGACCATATCCACTGTCCCCAAGTAGAAGTCCATTATGCAGTCCTCTTTGAAACTGAGCGCACAATGAGGAGTTGAGAAAAATATATAAAGACACATTTAACTCTTCACTGTATATTTCCATATCTCATATTTATTTCATAACTTTAAATATACCTTATAGGCACTTCTGTTTGAATGCTAACTGCATTTTATTATCTCTGTACATGTATTTTGCACAATGACAATAAAATTTAATCTAATCTAATTTCCAATGCAAATAATGAAACTATTTGCAATGAATGTGTGTTGCATTGCACATCATTACATGCACAAACGGTCTTAAAAAGCTGTGTGAACAAAGTAATGTAATGGATCACTTCAATGTAAAAGTACTCTTGCATGTCTCAGTTATGTATGTACGTTGGTTTTCATTTGAATTGTCCAAATACTTCATGCTCCCTCACAAACAGTGCTAACCAGGAGTTAAACCTGTCTCCTGGATGGAATAATTATCTTTTAATTTAGTCAAAGACTGGATCAAATTCAGCTTTGTTTGATCCAGAATAGGCTAAATCTTTATTTAACTATTTTAATCTGCCTCTGTGCAAGTCACTTTGAGTTAAGTCAGCTCAAGTAGGCAGTTTAGTCTGGGACTAAGCTCAAGCCATGTCTGCGAAACCGTCCATTAGACTGTTATGTTCCAGAGACTAATATGAATCGTACTTGGAAGAAATTACAAAAAGGCATTTATGCTTTTATTCCTGTTTTATTATAACAATATTCTGAGGCACATTCTCTTGTTTCACGCTGTGAGATGCTGGTCATTGCAGGACCAAGGTCCGCACAGCCCTAGGTGAGCACAGTCTGCAACTCCCTATAAGAGAAAGAGAAAGCAGCGAGAGGATGCTGAGAGGTGGAACGTCAGCCAGAGGAGGGCTGGAAACGAGAGGCTGGAAGAGGAAACCAAGAAACCTCTTGTTGAAGAGGACACAAAGAAGGAACCAGAAGTGCCTGAGAGAAGGACAACCTGATGAAGACTTTTGTTGTTGTTTGATTAAATAAAGTAATTTCACTGATCCAGCCAACAACTCAGTGTTTGAAGAAGATCTCAAACGGTGAAGAAGTTCACAAGGTGTACTTGTTGGCTCTTGTATCATAGCGTCCTTTTGCCGTTAACCAGCATAGAAGAATTCACAACTGAAAACATAATATCAATAATCTGTTTTGTTCATAACTGTTTTGTTCATTCGCGTTCATACTATAGTGTTTTATAATATGAACGCGTGCTCAGCGATCCAATTCTGCAGTGATTGTCAATTATAGGAAAGTATGCAAATGTCTGGATAGGACTGACACGTGATGTGGAATGCTTATAGATTGGAATTTACTGTGTTTCCTGGTGTCATTAAATTTGGCGTTTGAGTTCAAGTTCAAGTTCTGAGCATTTCAAAGCGCACGTGTGAATATGTAAGTTGCTTTTTATTCATTTGATCGTCTGGTTGTTGGTGTTAAGTAAATGGCATAGTCACTAAGACTATGACAAGACAAAGACAAAGACCAGGTTTGAGGAAGTACATGTGTGAATCGGACGTACTGGCTAAGCAATACTTACACAGATCGCATTTAATCTGCTCATCCGGATGCCAGTATTCTGTGAATTTTAAATAATTTTTTTTTAATTTGGAGATAAATTGGATTTTAACACTGTTTGACAAAGAATAAGTGTAAAAGGGAAGAACATTTAAGAATCTAAGGAGGCATTTCTGCAGGCACAAATTTCCTACTGTTGTTTTTTGTGGATGCATCCTTTGTTACTGTTAGTCATTCTTCTATCAAGTGACACTTCTTGACATTCTTTCGGCGTCCATTTCCTGTGTGGAGCTCAAGACCAAACTTCCTCCAAGACCTATCAAGCCCATTTATTCGTATTTCGCTAGAAACCCTCATAATAGTATTCACACACCAGTGTTCAGGTAAATTCTGATTCATCCTTTTCACAATGAAGTCATATGTTACACTTTTAACTTTGTCCGTAGAAGGCACTTGATGAAAGAACACAATGAAACGAGGAGACCAAGACGAGCGGCTTCAGGCCGATGTTCAAATTAAATCAAATCAAATCACATCAGATCAGATCAAATCAAATAATCTGCAAGGTCATCTACATTACGAGATCTTGTAAAACAATGACAATTTTTTTGACGTTCCATCTCAAACTCAGCTTTGCTTTTTCTCGACATTCCTGATCATTGTAGTCATGTCGGTCAGGGAAGCGGCATAGAATAATCTAGAAAGAAAGTGAAACCTCTAAACATGTCCTTATTTAACCCATCCAGTGATGTGACATGCACAAACCCGGAGCAGTGGGTACTCTTAAGCTGTGGTGTGGGGGGCATGTGGGGGTCAGTGTTTCGCAAGGACATTCGGTTGTAGAACCCACCGGACTGGGATTCAAACCTTCAAAGTCTGGGTGGCAGGTCCACCTCTCGACCACAAATGCCCCTACGCAACAGTTCAAGTCTTTATTGTCACCGCCTTAAGAAAACCAATAAAACCTCAAATTGGGCATTTTACAGAACTTTCTGGATGTAATATTTGGGATTCTGCATCTTCTACTCTGGCTACTGATAAGTCAGCATCCGCTTCTCTAGAGGCTTGTTTCGTGCATTCTGAGCGACTGTAAGTGAAGCCTCGAGGTTCTGCTGCTTTCAGGCAGTGAATCATATTTAAAGAGATTTAAACTTGTGGATCCAGCTTGAGTTTTAGATGAATACCTTAAAATAATGCTCCGGGATAGTTGGCTTTTGGTAGAGTCCTGTTATGTCATTAATTCAACTGTTTGACAAAACAGCAAAGCTGTGAAGACTTGATGGAAACCCTCAGATTTATGTTCTGGAGGTCCAGACTACAGGGTGTTAGCTTTCCAGGTGAAGGGCTTCCTCCAGAAGGTCGTCTGATCAGATCCTGTTCTGTGAAGTTAAGGACTGGGGAACACTATTAGGGTCTGCGGTACTAGAAATTAGGTGTTCTTCAACACAAATGTGAAGCTCCATGTTCAAGCTTACTATATTTCACTGATATTCCAAAGTCATTAATGCTAATTTCTCCCATTTTTCCTGATTAATTGTGCGGAGCTAGTGGTGTGCGTGCGTGTGTGTCATTGAGAACCGTGTGCATGTGTGTGTGTGCTGTTCACAGTTTTAACTGTCTCAAAGTGCACGTGTGAATATGTAAGAAGATTGTTGCTTTTTATTCATTAGTCTTTGATGTTAAGAAAATGGCTATGATTATCAGTATGACTATGACCAGTGAGCAAACACATATGTGACAGTGGCCAGGTAAAAAAAACTCTTGTGAGTGCATGTGTGTGTGTGTGTGTGTGTGTGTGTGTGTGTGTGTGTATGTGTGACTGACTGTTGCATTTGTGCAATTGGATTTTGCCAATGTGCGAGTGTGTGTGTGTGTGTGTGTGTGTGTGTGTGATTGTTATTGAAGTAAATGGTGGGTTTATGCTTCTCTCCAATTGAAAAGAATGTGTGAATTTGACTCACTGAGCGAGTGTGTCATGTATGTGTACAGTGGGGCCAAGAAGGATTTAGTCAGCCACCAACTGTGCTAGTTCTCCCACTTAAAAAGATGAGAGCGGCCTGTAATTTTTATCATAGATGTACCTCAACTATGATAAACTAAATAAGAAATAAAAGTTCCGAAAATCACATTGTGGGATTTTTAAAGAATTATAGAGTAAACTCATCGGTAAAATAAGTATTTGGTCACCTACAAACAAGCTAGATTTTTGACTCTCACAGAGTTGTAACAACTGTAAGTGGCTCCTCTGTCCTTCACGTGTTATCTGTATTATGGAATCTGTTTGAACTGGTTTTCAGTATAAAAGACACCTGTTCACAACCAAACCATCACTAAACCAGCCACACTCCCAACATCACCATGGCCAAGACTATAGAGCTGGCAAAGCACAAAAAACTAAATTGTAGACTGGCACCAGGATGGGAAAACTGAATATGCAATAGGTAAGCTGCTCGGTGTGAAGAAATTAACTATAGTAGCAATTGAAAATAGAAGACACACAAGACCACTTAAAATCTTCCTCGATCTGGGCTCCACACAAGATCTCACCTAGTGGGGTCAAAATGATCACAAGAACTGTGAGCAAAAATTCCAGAACCACACTGGGGGACCTAATGAAAAATCTGCAGAGAGCTGGGACCAAAGTAACAAAGCCTAGTAACACACTGCGTCGCCAGGGACTCAGATACTGCAGTGCCCCTGCTTAAGCCACTACATTTTTAAGTCCAGTACCTTCTGAAGTTTGCTTAGAGAGCTTTTGGATGTTATGGTCAGATAGTTGCATTTCAAGAACACCATACCTACTGTACTGTGAAGCATGGTGGTGGAAACCTCATGCTTGGGGGCTGTTTCACTGCAAAGGGAGCAGGACGACTGATCCGTGTAAACGAAATAATGAACGGATCCACGTATTGTGACATTTTGAGAGAAAAACTCCTTCCATCAGCAAAGTCACTGAATATGAAAGGTCTTTTAGCATGACACAGACAACAAACACACCACCTGGGCAACAAAGGAGTAGCTTTGTAAGAAGCATTTCAAGGTCCTGGAGTGACCTAGGAGTTGAAAGTCCCAAAACATCACTGCTCCTTAGGAGATCTGCACAGGAATGGGCCAAAATAGCAGCAGCAGTGTGCAAAAGACATACAGGAATCGTTTGATCTCTGTCATTCCCAGGGTTGAGGTGAAATTTAGTTATTGACAGAATACTTATTTTCCACCATAATTGGCAAATACATTCTTTAAAAATCCGACAATGTGATTTTCTGGAGTTCTTTTTTCTCATTTTGTGTCTTATATGTGAGATCTACCTATTTTGAAAATCACAGGCTCCTCATCTTTTTAAGTCGGAGAACTTGCACATTTGGTGGCTACTGTAAATAAACATTTTCTTGCCCCACTATACATCTGTAAACACACACACACACACACACACACACACACACATACAATGCAATTTGTCAGTTTTTGTAGGAGTGTGACTGGTACCTACCAGTGTGGTAGGCACCTGGTATGCATGTGTGTTTGCGACGGTGCACTTTGATACAGTCAAGTTTAAGACTTGAAAACTGTGAAAAGCACCTTACGAATGCTCAGAACTTGAACATGACTGGTAAGTGCTTGCATAATTGACTGGTGTGTCTGTGTGTGTGAGAATGGGACTATGGTTCATGGATGTGTAACTGTAATTGTGTGTGACTAATGTATTATACCTTAGTTTGGTAGTGTGTGTGTGTGTGTGTGTGTGTGTGTGTGTGTGTGTATGTGTGCGTGTGTGCGTGTGTGTGTGTGCGTGTGTGTGTGTGTTGGCAGTATCTCACAGTAGGCTCCTCGGGCTGGTCTCATGAAACAGATTCACTCACAGCAGAAATATCAGCAGCCTCAGCAGCCGAGTTCCTGTGACACACTTAGACGAGGCTGGAGGAATATCACATCCACGTGCAAACACATTTGTTTCGGCAAAGACTCAGAATCGTACCTGAACCGTAAAAACAGAGGAGATATGAAACTATTCCTCAAAATGTTCCACAGCAAGACTTGAGAACATACTGTTTCTAGAAAGTCTCACTTTGAGCAGTCAATCCCTTTGCACTTTTTTTTTTGAGCTTCACTCTTACTGAAACATTCCTGAGAGGCGGCCATGTGCACTTACAGGCTGGTGCAAACCTCAAATGTCCCTGGGAAAAAAAAACCAAGCAGAAGATCCGGAGATGAAACGGCTTTTCTGTGAACTCTGGGATCAAAAATGAAGCCAAAGTTACAGACGAGAAGAAGAATCTGCTGAAGAGGCTTGATGAACGAGGACGAACATCAAGCTCCATCACTCCTGATTGACATTTGTCTTGAACTCACACTGTGAAATTGTGCTTCTATTTTCAGCCGCGACAGAAAATGTCTCCTCAAAGTTGAAAGTGATCCAGAATAATCCTCTGATGGAACTAGATTTCATAGTTTAAGTAGCGGCTTCTGGTTTGTGTGGCACGATCATCTTTGCGATTGTACTACGTGATTAGTGTGCGTGGGATTGGTATGTGTGTGTGTGTGTGTGTGTTAGAAAGAGAGATTAGAGTGTGTTTGTGATTGCTATGTGTGTAATTGTGATCAGTGTGATTGTGTATAAAACTGTATTTCATGTGTGTGCAAACGTGACGGATACTCAGGTGTGTAACTGTTGTTGTGCATGTGGGACTGTGTTTGCTTGTGTGTGTGGGACTGTTTTTGTTTGTGTGTGTGTAAGAAATGTTGTGTTTATGTAACCTTAACTGGTGTGTGTGTGACATTGTTGTGTTTGTGTAAATGTAATTGGTGTGTGTGATTGTTGTGTATGCGGGACTGACTCCATATTTAAATGCTGGACGATTGGGAAAAATACATTTCACTGCATGTATAATGTGTATGTGACAAATAAAATTTTTATTTGATTTCAAACTCTTCTCTTCCTTATAGTCCAGATGCACGAAGCTGTGGTTTTTCTTCTTGCTTGTTCTCGAGAAACATTCTAGACACTGTTCAAATCCTGTTCGAGCATTACACTATGTCACCTGAGAACTTCTTCACGCAGCCGTGGAATCTCTCGAAGCAAGTCAATCGGGACAAAACCAGATTACGCACAGGAATTATCTATATCTTACTGTTAAAATGTCAATTACCCACTGAAAATTCAGAGTGAAATGCTTTCAGTCACATTTAATGGCCGACGCATTGTGCGCCACCAATTTATTAGGGAATAATTCCCCATTACATCACCAACCTCAAACGCTCCTACCGCCGTCACACCGTCTGTGTTTGTGACATAAAAACTATTGAGAAAAATGCCTCTGCCAGTTTAAATCTCGCAAGCGCCGCTTCGCTTTCAGCCGAAAAAGAGAGAAACGAGCTAAGTAAATAAAAGCGGGATTGGTCACGTCCCGCAGCCCCCCGCAGCCTGAAATGAGGGTCATTTGGTTGGTAATGGCTGTTCTCTCTGGAGGCTCATTTGCTTTTGTCTGCATCGATGGTCGACGTCGGAAAATCAAGCTCTCGACGGGGAAGAAATGTAATCACCTCCTCATTTTCGTCTCTTTTCTGTCCGTTTCTATATTTACATGTGTTTTTCCGTCTCTCCTTTGAAAGATGTTTTTTCGACTTTTACTTTCTTTTCTCATTCCAGACTTTCTGAGCTCCATTACTCCTGCTTTATCCCTCCTCGGGATCAATAGTGGCAGCGGTGAATCCTCTCAGCTGGTGTTGTCTCTCGCTCCTGCTGGGTTTTGTGTCCTGGTCGTGCTGGAGGTTTACTCACCGGTCACTATATTCTGATATGATGGAGGTCCGAGATTGTGTGAACATCAGATCATCATCACACATCAAATCCATCCAGTATGGTTTAAAACAACTAAAGTAAATCTTGTTCTCTAGTGTCCCGCATCACACCAGAATAATTAAACTCTAACATCATACTACAACTTCTCACTTTAGTAATAATCTTAGCGCAAGCGTGGTTTGAATCCGAACAAATAGTTTTGCTTGCAACATGAGAGAGTACACTATCTGTTTCTGTGTCTTGTTAGCATCTTTGTCTTCATCTTTGTCACTTCATTCGGATGAAGACTAGTTTGTGTGGAGCAGGTAAAACTCTACAGCTACAGTTATAATGCCGCAGCTTGGTCGCATTAAAACATCTCAGCTATTTCCTTATTACAGTGACTTCTGCATCATTGAGAAATGAAATAGTAAACGTTAAATGTTCAAACAGAGACGAGACATCCACTCTTGAAGAACACATGCAAATCAATTCCGATTTACAAAGTGAAATACGCATTTTTTTAAGACAGAATTTTTCCTAAAAAGTGATGCTGACTCACAAAAAAAATGAAAAAAA